>OZ018326.1:130188476-130573476 GCA_963969495.1 Ceratothoa steindachneri
GAGTGTCAGAACTTTTTCAAAACCCGGTATTGGCCTCGAGTGTCAATTACTGTAAATAAAAGCTTTGGTGATTTATCTTTTACAATATTCTTGTCGTAGAATAGGGTTAAGCTAGCACTTTCTGCGTTTTTCAGCTGAGGTCGATTACGGCTATGTGCGTGAGAGATTTATAATACAAGCAGAGGGCAAATTAACTGAATATAGGTTGGCCAAATAGTCGACTATCTTGGAGGTTCTGGGACCATAGAAAAACGGGTAAAAAAATAACTTTACTAATATGCAAATTATTATTCTCTTACAAAGTTAAAGGGGGTTTTACAAAGGGCTATATACACATTAGACGTACACGAGTCTCAGTGGCTAAAAGGTGGAAGATTTGGCGGGGACAGTCGCCCTACAAACAAACGAACAATATTGACAGAGGGTCGCTCGAATGAACTTGAGCGTATACGAAGCCGAAGATGGAGGCTTACACTATGGGGAGGTGGGGTAGTAGAGAGAGCACTTACATAGGAGAGTTGCGCGTTGCTGTTACCTCGTAGATTTGGTCAAAGGGAGTAGCCTTGGCGCAAAGTTCAGATAATATTCTCTTGACAATGACTATTAGGGGATGAACTTAGATCTTGCTTTCGAGTTAGAACATGAATCGAGAATCGGCGCGTTACGTTTGAGGAGCAGGTAGAACGAGTATGGGGCAGACTCAAGGGAATTAATCGAGAATACCCGTAGCTTGAGGGCTTCTGCGAGAATTGCGCATAATCCAATGGGACGCGAATAGCAGGTACTGATGGGGAGCGGGAAGGCGGCGGATACTGCCTTCAACTCTGGCTCCGGAAGATTTATAGTGTGGTTAAATGGCCCCTCCCCCCACCTCCGCCCTAAGGGTAGGGGTTCTAGGGTCCAACGCATTGGCAAGCGAGAGTAGTTTCATCCTATTAGTATGACTCTAGATGGGACCTTTTGGGTTCTCAAACTTGTCGTGCCTTTCTGTGATGGCTGCCTTTCAGGCCACCAAGGTGTCTTATGATTTCGCACTTCCATTAGCGCAGACAAATAGGATCGACATAATATATATATATATATATATATATATATATATATATATATATATATATATATATATATATATATATATATATATATATATATATCAAAGTAGCACGAGAGAATGATGGAAATGAATCCATTAAATTACATTGAAAGAGAAAACGGAATAATTTTTCCTTGCAGTAATATTTTTATTACCTTTTTCGAAAAATCCGTGCACGGAAGCGATTCGAACCAGGCACACTGAGGCAGCGAGCACCGCTTTGATCACAGTTAAAAGTATGCTGTTAGTACGGTTCTCTGCGTAGCGTAGTGTACTAGCGGCATACTTTTAACTGTGATCAAAGCGGTGCTCGCTGCCTCAGCGTGCCTGGTTCGAATCGCTTCCCTGCACGGATTTTTTGAAAAAGGTAATAAAAATATTACTGCAAGGAAAAATTATTCCGTTTTCTCTTTCAATGTGGTTTAATGGATTCATATATATATATATATATATATATATATATATATATATATATATATATATATATATATATATCACACATGTCTGGAAATTCTCTTTATTTTTATGTTTTTCTCCAAAGGACCATATTCTAGTTCCTTTCTAAGCAGCCAAAGCCTCCAAAACGAAGTAAAGTGGGATGTGCAAGCGAATATTTGACCGGGGGGGGGGATGGAAATAAGGTTTGCTTAACTGATCCTCTGAAATATCGAAATAAATGGTCTCTGATTGAAACGTTTCTGTGATTGTTAAGGAATAAATTGGAAAACGTCATTACTGTTCGCTGAATATTGTTATACTTCATATTTATATACTGGTGTGGGATTCTCACTTTCAATTAGGTCAGAATTACCCTGTATTAAGATAAGTTAAAAATAAAAAATGTAATAACTTTCTCTTGGTAGCAAAATCAATTGATGAAAATTTCAAATCTTTCTTAAGTACAAATTAAATCCATGAATTCTTCCGTCTAGCCAATCACTATTGCTGATTTATGCCACCGTTTCCTAAAGAGAAAATATCCTGGAGATGATTTTCAGATGGACAAGTTTATTTATGGCTATTCGATAATTTTATGGGAAAAACCATATAAAACCTTTTATTGTATGACAATAAGTATAATTAAGTCGTTTGAATATGTAAATTTGTATTAATTTCTGTGAAAATTTCACAGAAATGGAGCAAAGAATCTATAAATGTTTCTAGGGTTTTTTTTCCGGGAGAATTAATAAAGAGGTATTTACATGTGCCTTATTTATAAAATTTAGCTTCTCTTAGGGTTACCTAATTTGTAAAGTTTTGTACTCTATATTTACTTATATTTACCTAAAGTGATTCGTTATGTACACAACTGAGAATTACATTTTACTCAAACATTTTTTCTCTTTAAACATCATTCCATGCAGATATCTTTTTGTATTATATTTTCAAACTCTCCATTTTTGGCAGTTTAAATAAGACTCCATCTGGAAGAAAGGCGATAGGCGGACGCCCTTTAACTAAGAAGAGATCAATGAAGAGAACTATACAAGCTACCTAAAAAAGCGTAAGCAGCTCATTTTCTTGAAAAGAAGCAACTCGAAAAATGGTGGTAGGGAACAACAAAAGATAAATCAGACCATTTTCTGCCACACATTTTCAGAATCCGAGTCTTCACATTACACGATAAAGCGGGTAATATCTTGTTAAGAATAAAATCGGGGCGTTGACATTTATTTTACAACAATAATAATTAATAGGAGACCTTTTATCATTAGAATGAAAGAATGAATGGGCAATTTAGAAAAAGGTCGTGAGGTATTTCGCTACAAAGAGGCTTTACTATTTGTTCTAAGCCGTAATTAGCTAATTGGCTAACAAATTTACAATATCCATGCATACGTCTAGAAAAGATGTGGTTTTCTCGATGATTATGGGTTAATTCTCGATGCCAATACAAAAACAAGATTTGCCTCGACGTTGGCTTGAGACTAACGGGCTGCGATGTCTATGGATATTTTGGACGAGACAAAATACTTTGCGAAATTAAAAGGCGCAAGAATAAATAGATTGTGAATTAACAATTTAGCGCTATAATTTCTAAAATACTGGAGATATACTATTCCTCCTACAACAAAAGGGTCTTACCCCAGAAGAAGGAAACCCCAAAAGGATTCCTGTCAGTTATGATTACATAAGTGCATAACAGACGTGATGATGCAGCAATTTGAGTCGCTGGCTTTCCCTCGATATCACATGAACACGATGTGGGTCAGGTTAGTTGACGATACCTTGGTGATTTTTGTTTGGGATAAGCTACTCGTCTTCAACACGCACATCAACAGTGGTGTCCTCTCTGAGATACAGTTCGCAATAGAGCAGGATTAGAACTCATCAGTACAGTTGTGGGCGTCCTAGTTCTGCTAGATGCTGACGGTACTCTCCGGTCAGTGGTTTATAGGAAGAAGACTCATATATACCCTATCCTGGAATTCGAGACTCTTTATAGAGCGAAACCCAAACAGAGTACGGTCAAGACACTTTTTAGTCGCGTGCGAGTCTAGTCGGTTAGTTGTCGATCGGTCGGTCACCGTTTTGCTTTTGATGTTTTTGTAATAACATTGTAACTATTCGGCTGATTCTAACTAAATCTGAAAACCTTATGTTATTTTTCATTCTCTTTCTAATGGTTTAGTTGTCAAAGTCCTCCCAATCATGGCCAGGGAATTATTTCGTTTCGACAATAACATCATAACTATTTAACCTATTCTAACGAAATTTAAAACCCTTATGTTGTTTTACATTCTCTTTCGAGTGATATAATTGACAAGGTCCTCCCAAGGTTAGTTTTGGAATTATTTGCTTTTATCAATAACATCATAACTATTCGGCTGATTCTAACGAAATTTGAAACCCTTATATTGTTTTACATTCTCTTTCGAATCATATAATTGCCAAAGTCCTCCCAATGTTAGCCGGGAAATTATTTTGTTTTGCCAATATCATCATAACTATTCGGCCGATCCTGACGAAATTTGAAACCCTTATGTTATTGTTTTACATTTTCTTTAAAATTATATAATTGGCGAGGTCCTCCCGAGGTTAGTCAGGAAATTATTAAATGTTTGGAAGGACATAGGTCATAAATCAGAAGAAGTGAGAGCAGGCGACTTTTTGGTAGGCAGACCTTGTTAAACGAGACCAAACTCACTGCCGCGATGCTCAGCTGACTTTAGAGGTTGAAAAGCGTCTCAGTGAAATATTTAGCGAGAACCATTACAATCACATTTTTTGTAAGCAACAAGGAGACTACTACTTCAACGATCTGACGATGGAACAGACCTAAGGAAGATAACCATTTCTTATTTTTTTAAGACTTCAGAGACCAAGTAACGGCTTTTTCATACTTTCGAAATTGACGTTGTACACAAGCCCTCAAGCAAATGAACAACCATTTTCAACAGTTAAGAAAATATACCTTGCCCAGGATAAGTCGGAATTGGACTAAAAACTCACTACTTTGAGTACACTATCAAATATGTTGGTCAACTTTAAAGACTTTTCGGATAAGGCTTGAAGAGGACCGCAGAGGCCTCCGAAGGACAGAGCATATGTCGTGGGTGCGCTCCATTATCTCACCTGCAAAAACGAAGATGAATTAGGAGGAGACAGGGATCGTGACTTAAGCCAGTATTAAGAAGAGTTGGAGGAGTTCAAAGAAGCATGAGTATCTGGCGACAAATGCCTCAACCGATACATTGAAGTTAGTCGATGCTACCCACCCTCTGCGATAGAAAATCACGTTACATTTATGATTCTGCCAATCACGATTCATTTTATATTTTTAATTCCCTAACTATCTGTTCATGTTCATTTGAGTTTTGTCTTTTCCATTTAGTGAAACACTTTTTTAAGCATTTTCCATTATTCTTACCACCCTTACCTAGCCAATAGTTACACTGCTTCAATGCCTGCCTTTCTTTCCTGCCTCTTCTGAATTACTGATCCCATTGTAAGAGGTGGCAAACTAAGGAAACATTACTTTACATAATATAAGGTCGTGGGAAGGATTCCACCTTAATTAGTAGGTCCTAACAAAGTGGAACTATTCTATTCAATCCTTCTATCCACCAGTTAAAAGAAGAATGCCACCTGAGATCAACTTCTTCTCTCCTACTATACTTTCCTTTTTATCATCTTTCATCTTATATTCCTCCTCCTCTCCTATATTCCTTGGCCTCCTCTCAGGTACTTACGGACCTGAGAGAGGAGGGCGCCCACTTAACAAGACGAGTTGACTGGGGTTCTTCTTGTTCCTCTCGTGCCACACTCGGGCAGGAAATGGGATTCATTGAGAAAGGACTTTTGTTCAAGCCGTAAAGCTTAGAACTTATAGCCATTCCACGCTCAGTTGTACCTTTATTTCACCATTATGTTCCTTGAGATACAGGTGCATATCCATATATATATATATATATATATATATATATATATATATATATATATATATATATATATATATATCTTTCTCTTTATTTCATTCCACTGCTGAGAAAAATTTCTAGGAAAAGCTTTTTCTGATCATGGTTCTCTGCTTGAATCTTCCTCCTTACCTATGCTATTGAGCGAAGTGCAACCTCCTTCCTTCATTGAGGTCGTCGTCAGGGCTTCTTATGCCTTAAGTCACCCAGATCAGAATTTCCTTCGTCCCTTTTCTCTCTTTTCCTATAGAATTGCGTCCAGCTCTTTCCACTTCAGAACTTTTATTTATTTGACTATATCAGTCACCAGTATTTGTGATCTTATCCATGTATCTCTTCCATTATCCTGCCAAATACTCTAAACATGAACTGTTTTATATTTTTCCAACTTTCCTCAACTTCCTGTTGAATTTTTTCGTTGTTTCTCTTTTAGTTCCATATATAACTAGAAACAGGTAAGATTGATTGGTTAAATTGTGTTTTAATCACAAAGGCAGAATATGATTTGGTTGATTACATGAGTATTTAAATGGCCCAAATTAGGGCAAAGATTTCTAGTAAAATTAAAGCGAGAACGTGCATTGAATTAAAGAAATACAATGAAAGGAAATGAAAGGAAACATAATTTGAAATAAAAAGCGTTCAAGAGCTAGGAAGAGAAAGGAAAGCTTTTTCTGAATAATTTTGAAGTCTGTTGTCCACTGATGAAGTTTTAATGCAATCATGAGAATTATTTCTCGCGGCATTTGGGATGGCTTTCTAAAGGTCATGTTTGTTCTTAATTTTCTGCTTTCTGGGTAAATGACCACCTTCAGAATGCTTCACAGATTTTCTATTTGATTTAGGTCGTTGATGTTATCAAGCCAGTCCATGATTGTGTCATCTACAAATCCTTTCGACCATAACCAATTCATAGAGAACTTCTAGGCATACCTAGGAGCATTATCCTGAATAATCGATTACAACTGTCTTCATCGTCACTGGTTGTCTCTTGGTCTAAGGTAGTAGTTTTTTCTACAGTAACCCGCAGTACGCCTTCAGATCTTCGTTGAAGAGCTCAACCACTTTGGAAGATCCTGCTAACTTCCCACCAACAATTGCAGCCCAAATCATCCAACCTTCTCCTCCTTGTTTTTGCTTGGTCAATCCTTTATCTAACGTTCAATGACAGTCCAGTTTCTTGCCCACTCATGCAGTTCATCCAGGGTAACTCTTGATTTTTCAGTGAAGATAAATTTACCAAAGTCAATTGACATATATATTTAGGCCTGCAACAAGACGTTATTCTTTGGGTGCCATTTTCTACAATTTTTACCACTACGATGATCGCGCTTTTAATCTTTGAAAATCTGCAGAAAAGACTTTCCTTTACCTAATTCCTTCGCGATAGAATTATTCTCTTCACGGAAAAGTTTGTTTTTCCTAGCCATTTCATCAACAAATTATTCTTTCAAATGATGTCTGAAAGGTAGTTGTAATCGAATATCAGCTAATTGGATAAAACATTCTGTCATTATCAATTAAATTTAGCTTATTACATTCCTAAATATTTGTGAAACCACCTTTGGCTATTTTTCGCCACGCCTCAGCTCTCAAAGCTCTTACAGAGCCGGGAGTATTGTGTTCGGCCTTTTTGGAGCACATCTCCTGTCACGCTGGAACCAGGCAGGTACGAGGGGCGGTCAATAAGTTTTGCAATTCGGATATAAGGAAACGAGATATGAGGAAAAGTGTTTTATTATTTTTCAATATAACTACCTTCGACTTCAATGCACTTGCGCCACTTGTCCCTGAGGCTTCTAATTCCCGACAACCAGAAATCTCCCGACTGCTGTTCAATCCACTCGTGGACGGCGAGCTGGACATCTTCTTCGTCCATAAACCGGCGTCCACGCAGTGGAGCCTTGAGCTGGCGAAATAAAAGGTAGTCGCTAGGGGCCAGATCTGGACTGTAGGGGGGATGGTTGAGCTCCTCGAATCCGCCCTCGCACAGGGCAGCTTGCGCAACTCTGGCCTTGTGGACTTTGACGACGTTGAAGTCGATCATGGGGAGTGAGGTTTCTTGGGACCCAACGGACAGAGACCTTAGTCATGGCCAAATTGTCGTGGATGATGTTGATAACACTTCCATGTGATATTCCAAGTTCTCGCTCGATTTCTTCGACCTTTACCCGTCGATTTTCGAGGATCATCCTCTCCACACGGGCCACATTGTCCCTGTTGCTCATGTCTGACGGGCGTCCTGCACGGGGGTCATTTTCAAGGAACTCACGACCATGGTGGAACTCCCTATTCCAGCAAGCAATGGTTGCATAGGAAACTCGGTGTCGATGTACACTGCAACCATGCGTTCATGGATCTCTTTTGCATTCTTGCCTTCCTTGGTCAAATATTTGATCACTGCGTGGTGCTTAACCTTCTCCATTGTTGAAAAGTTTGTAACTGACGATCTGTGATTAGCTACTGCTTCTTAAAGAGATGAGGCAGGAGCGTGCAAGTGCAGGTTCTGACTTTTCATAACTTGTCCTAACACCCCCACAAACAGCCATCCCCCTTCCTCTGTTTTGCCATACCAATTCGCAAAACTTATTGACCGCCCCTCGTATATACGAATATCTCCAAGTCCCAAGAGGGGGTCGGTTTCCACGACGTATCCTCTCTGGAAAATAAAGAAACGCTAGAGGCATATTGCATATAATCTCAAATCTCTTTAAATAAACACAAGTTAATAAAATGATATGACAGCAATCATAATAAGGTCAAAAGAATCATATGTATTTAGGCTAAAATTATTTTAATTTATTTAGTTTTTACAGGTTTATTTATATGCAGAATGTGAATAATAAAAGAAGTATGAGATAATAAACTATTACGAACATTTGAAAGAGTTAAGGAACCACATTGAATTAGTAATCTGAAAACTAATAATTAATTTTTAAATTTATATTCGCTAAGATACGCCATGATTATTTAATTTAAAAAAAAAATAAGCTTAGAAAATAAAAAAAACATTTACCATTTATTTGTGCATTACTCTCGTGGTATTTTTTTCATTCTGGTGGTGGTAATCACCAGCTGAAAGAGGAAAAAGATTGGTATTAAAGAAGATACCAGGAATCGCTATCGATTATGATGCTCTTTTACGCTAACGCTCGTTAGAGGTGTTTCCCGTTTCGCAGGTACCAAACAGGTGCAGCTGACATCTGTAGGATTGTGTGCCCTCTAGGCCCTAATAGTTGCAGAATTATCTATATATTCACAACACATTTTCACTTCCACTATATTTACCACTTTCTTTACAGACATTCCGAGGAAGATTCTCTCGTTGGTTGTTTTTTAATATAAAACTATGCCATGTCGTTGCAGCGATTCAACTAAGAAAACCACTAGAACCACAGCTTCTATTAAGAAAGGTCCCACCGAACCATAGCCTAGACTACAAAAAGTCTCCTTGAACTAAAGCTTTGACTAAGAAAAGTCACCACACCAAACCACACTTTCGACTAAGAAAATCTCCCCCAAACTACAGTTTCGACTGAGAAAAGTACCCTTGAACCACAACTCCAGGTAAGAAAAGTATCCATGAACCACAGCTCCGGGTAAGAAAAGTCCCCCCGAACTACAGTTTAACTAAGAAAAGTCCTCCCCGAACCAGAGCTTCGCCTAAGAAAACTCCCACCGAATCACACCTTCAGCTAAGAAAATTCTCCCTGAACTACTGCTTCGACTAAGAAAAGTCTACATAAACCACAGCTTTGACTAAGAAAAGTCCCCATCATCCACAGGCTCGGTAATAAAAGTCCCTCTGAACCACAGCTCCGGCTAAGAAGAGTCCCACCGAACCACACCTCCGACTAATAAAATTCCCCCCGAACTACAGCTTCGACTAAGAAAAGTACTCAAGAACCACAGTTTCGACTAGAAAAAGTTCTCCTGTACCACAGCTTCGATTACAAAACGTCCAGACGAGCCACAGCTTCGACAAAGAATAATCCCCGAACCACAGCTTCCACTAAGAAAATTCCCCCAACTCACAGCTCGACTAAGAAAAGTTTCCCTGAACCACAGCTTCAACTAAGAAATATTCTCACCTACTACAGCTCCACTCTCTTTCAAGCGGTCATCCTCCCTCTTATTTTCTCGGCTATTGCAAACCACTCTTTCGGTTAGGGATGATAGTTTTGAACACGACAGCATTTTTCTCTTTCTACTGCCCGCACACAGAAAACTTTGTCACCGGGAGCGAAAGACGGTCCCTACTGGCCCTAAGAGGTAAGAGCCTGACCCTACGTATCACCTTCGGATTGAGTCCTCGAGCGGGCGCTGAGCATCCGCCACTCGACTGAAATCATGGGTGCCAATGTCCGAAGATGAGTTGTTGAGAGTGAAAACGAGAACGACTTACGATTAACGAGCAGAATGCTTAAGTGTTATCGTAAATGGGTTACTGATTTACCAACTATTCCTGCTGTACCTTTAGTTCAGAGGTGTCCCTCCACTCTATCTTTTCAGAGATCGCTCCAAAAGAAACTAAGTGGGGGACGGGACCCTTGCTCTCAATAAGATACCGGGACCTGGGCATACATCCCGTAGAAAATCTATGGTGGCAGGTGCCTTTGGCGTTGGCCACAAATATTTTGTCCCAGAATCCTTAATTTCACGGGACCCGGTGCGACGGGCTCCCGGGTGCATCCGTATGATTTTGATGACGTACCATCCTTTGATTCTGGGATGAGCAGGAACCGTGATAAAGATACCAAGGTGTCCTTGCTCTATAAATCCAGATCCTTCCCTGCAATTGACCATAGTCTTGTAAACTGACAACCCAGCATAGTTCCACCCCTAAGCAAGTAGTGTCCAAGGGGTCAGAGCAAACAAAAGAAGGATAGCATCTTTTGTCGTTCCGAGGGTGCTCCACAGTCATTTGAGAGAATATCCAGATCATCTATGGTCTAACCAGCCTCTGGGGCTTCTCGGAGGGTGAAAACAAATGGTTAAAACCCTGCCTTTCCTATTGTATAAAGAAGAGAAGTCCTATCAAAGTCTGTGTAACTAGTCACCTTCTATTCCTCATAGCTGTGAAATATACCACCATCTCCACGCCTGTCCATGCCTTCAGGCATGTAAACTCTCGTACGCATTCTCAAATTTTCAGCATGCTATACCTCACGATGCTGCTGCACCGGTTTGGATAGCAGTCAAATTAGATAGAGCCCTATTACAGCAATCATCAAAGCCCCGCTCACTTGTCCATGTAGTTGCTTGCCTCGGATGCCTCAAAACTGAAAATAGGTGCACCGGGACAATATATGCGTAGTTTTTATCTTACTCCCTGGAAGCTGGGTTTCCTCAGCTCTCCCCGAACAAAGATTGGGAGCAAAGCAAGATCGGTTCCCTTCAATAGGTGAAAGATCATCAACCGCAAATGTGCCATTCTTTAGGAGAACTTAAGACAGGAAAACAAGAATTCTCGAGTACAAAACTATATATTTTCGAGTAAACCTTAGTGGGCGACAGCTTCAATGACAAGTTCATGGGCAAATATCCCTCAAAGGTGTGCCTCCAAGCACGATATGGCCATAGTAATAAAGGTATTCTTTTTAAAAGCGGCAAAGAGCTTGTTCTAAGTAGATCTGGAGAGAATCGCCCTCATTAAAGTTGCTTTGGTCTCCGATCTAATTAGGAGCAGCTGCGGAAGTTCTTTTCTTCTGGTTTCTCTTTCGCTGTATACCTTCAGGAGACAATACTGGGCGAGATCCCCCCTCAAAATTTAGGGCTATGCTGGCAGGTGTGGTGTTTCCTTCAAATATGATCTTTTTGTACTTCCCTTGCCTCATTATCAATTCATCATGAAGTACGAGTGCAGTTCCAGGTTCGATTCCCGGGCGTAGAAATCAGCTCCTTCTCTAGTAGTCCCCAAGGTCTTTCAAATTACCTTTTGAATGTAACGAATATGTTTTTTGTCTATTTGGTTATGTTTTATTATTACTTAGAAAAAATTTGGTTTAAACCCTCTTCCCTCTCATTTTGAACTAGGGGGCCTTCTCGATTCGTGCGGAGGGACCTTTCAAAAGACATTGATTCCCTGTCACAACACCACAGAGGACAAAAAGGATTCTTTAACGTGCCCGGCCAGGGCAACTTTGCCTTAAGTCCCTTTATGAATGAATCGCCGGCGCCAAACGTGAAGTAGAATCAAGCACAATCTAACACTGGTTAAATTGTTTGGTCTCGATTTTGAATCGCAATAACAAAGAAGAAAGTTTGTCGGGAGAGAGATATGTAAAGAAGGTGGTGAAGATGGAGGAAGTTAAAAATGTGTGGGAGATATATAGTGGCAGAACCTCCTTTGGCATTAGGGCCTGGAGGGCACACAATCCTACAAAGGTCGGCGGCTGTATGATTGCCCACTGGCTTAAGAGAGGTCACCTACGATGCAATGGCGGGAAGCAAAACCCGCAGCACCACTGTCATTTACTTCTAGTATTTACCTCTGTATACTTCTGTCAAATTTGATTTGGTGCAACCCTAAGGAAATAAAAGAATACATTAGCGACGTGACAAACATAATCATGTGTTCTTTTTTATTCATATTCACACATGTGTACATACAGGGGCGACAAAATGACAGAATCATGTCCCATGTATTTGAATACATTGCTATAGTTGATAGATCTAAATGATGATTCTTGACAAAAATTAAGCTATATTATTCACTTACATTCAATTGCGAACAATGTATGAATTTCGATCTTAATTCATTTTAAACCTCTTTGGGAATTATAACTACTTTTTATAAAAGATTAAACTGTATCTTAATAATTGCACGTTATTCCCTTAAGAAAGAAGAGATTAACTTTATTTAATGTAAAAGAACGTATCAAAACATTGGCAAAATAGTTGTATGTTCTAAAAGATTAGAAAACAATAACAAAAAAAGCATAAACTAAAACTAGAATATTCCTCCAGAGGGTAAGCAATAAAAGAATGCAGTTCTATCGACGGAGGTGGAGAGGATGTAGCGTTAAAACAAAAAAAATCAATAACCTGATCTATCAAAACAAAACAATTGTTTAAGAATGCAACAAAATTCTGAACATGTGTTTTCGAATTATGAGATTAAGCAACGTGGGTATAATGTTATTGACATTCTAAGCAGTGACACTTTGGATAGTTATGACATCCTGTAGTGTAACAGCTGAGTTGGTCTGGCGTTGCCTGCTGATAAGGTAGACTGCCCTTGTGCCCCTCTGCGAATCGACTGGAGCTGATAGAGCTGGAATACGAGGAAGATTTGCATTTGTCATAACCAAGAAGAATTTGTTGATTTTTTAGGGTCTTTATCAATCGAAAAGAATCATAGCAGCAGATGAAAAAGCTTTAAATACCTTCATTTACCAAGAGTCGTGTCACGTTTACCCGTAATAATTCTGATCTACTTTTATGTGCACATACTTAGTACTTTTCTCCTCTGTACGGTGATAAATAAAGAGAGCAAACATTCACAGTGATGTCATACACTTTTGTCATACCCTCATGTATCATGTGTTCAATAAATTTCATTCTTTTTTTTCAACCAAGGTGGGTAAATCTAAACTTAATTCTAACTAACCAATTTATTCAACTAAATAGTTTTATGGACATCATTTGATCCATCAACTGTTTCTCTTTCACGCTTCACTTCTAACATTAAATATTTTCACACTCTGAAACCGTTTCCCCCTTTAAACCGTATATTTCTAGACCTGGCCAAACCTCCTTCCTATCTACGATCCTACGCTCTTTCCAGTTCCATAAACACAACATAAACCATACAATACATAACCTTACTTTCTCACTCTTAGGTTTCAATGCAGCACTTGATACACTCAGGCTCATCTTAATTCACATCCAGCTGCTTTATTCTCTCTCCTCTTCCTTCTGAGAATTAGAATTAAACTGGTCTGTTTGATTAAATCAATGCTTGGCTAAAATAATATACTTTCTGAATCCATTCATTACAAATTCTCAAATCTTTAGAACCAGACAAACAACCATGAATACCATTCTCCTCTACTCGCTTCAACAAATCGGTACAAAATTGAATTTCAAAACACTTCCATCGAGATGAATTTTTCCATTACATACATTATCGTTAAATGGTCTCAAACTTCTAATGTTCAAGTTTATTTACTCCAACCTAGTCGTGAGAGAAGACAAAGTTGTCGTAATTGTCAAATTAATTCATAATTAATTTAGAATTAATTTGAAATCTGACTAATCGCTATCTGTTATTTGAGTACGAAAATGAAATTCCGAACTCAAAAGTATTAAAATAATTCCGTGGAATGTCATCAAAAGGCAATGGCTGGATATTCCTTTGAATCCTTTCATTAGGCGTTTAGAAAATTACATGGAATTTACATTACATGGATTGGTATTCGTGAATTTTTCTCGTATGTAAAATACTTTCTGATAGTCTTCATCCAACCTGCATAATCAGTGCCAATTTCATCGTACTTTATTTTTCGTTAATGTGATTAACTTTGTAATTAAGAATGTCTGCTCTTCTTTTCTAGGGTAATATGATTTCGTCCTGGATATAAATATAACTCTCATAAAATTTGGAAGACATGAATGAATACCATTGAATGAAGTTAATTTGCATCTAAGACGCCTGGGGAGAATCTCCATCTACGCCAAGCAGGTGAGCAAATGACTGTACTTTACCCCCAAAACCTATCTCATAGCCTTTCCAAAGAATTATTAGCTACTTCACTTTTGCTGGCGCATATTACAAATATGTTTCAACCACTCGGACTGGTGACCTAAGTATTACAATTATCAGTTAAATCGCAATGTAGGTACGTATAGTAGCCTCTTACAACTGTGGAGTGCGTTAGAGTTTAACAGGAAATTGAGAGGAAAGATGAAGAAAAGCTCAAGTTTATAAGCAGAGATAAAATTCAAGTTATTGTTTAGAGAAATCTGACCAAAGAGAGCAGGAATGGCCGAAAGGAAGGACAGATTTCTTGGTAATACGAAAATATATTTTGAAAACTTTTAGCGCTCCTATCTCGCGACCACTTACGAAGGCACATCTGACGATAAAAAAATGAAAAATCAATTTAACATGGCAAATAAATCAAGTAAGAGAAAAACAGCAAGGGAAAAAACAAAGAAAAAGACAATAAACAACACACAAAAGTAGAACAACTAAGGCGCAGGCTCAGCTTCCAAGGAATGTCCTTCATAAATGCATGGGTTCCAGATAACTCCAACTCACAAACAGAGGCGGTACTAAATACATTTAAAGTATTTAAATATTAAATACATGAGAAAAATGTATTGAGATACTAAATACTAAATACAGTTTGAAAATGTATATAGTATTTAAATACTAAATACATTAAATGTATTTAGATACATTTTTAAATACATTTCAAATGCATGATATATAATGACAATCGATAAGGACCATTGGAATCACAACAAAAAAATATCGTTAAAATGAAATTGTATATTATAATTACTAATGTAGGATTTGATGAAAATTGGACTTAGGTACTACCAAAAAAATAGAAAGTTCTATAGAATGAAATTTCAGTTAGCTATTTATATCAGCATTACATTTAAGTAATATCAGTTGTGAAATGTTTAGTCAGGTAAAGAACTCCGTTTTGGAGATAAGGTCAATCTTCCTAAAGATAAGAGCCGTTCCATAGGGGCTGACGACGGAAGGGTGGTGCTGTATTTGATAAATAAAACTTTTTTATGTTTGGATATCTATCTAAACTTTGAAGTGTTTTAGTTGAATCCTGGAGGTAACTGAACAATTCTAGATCTGCAGTTGATCGTGTTTGAGTGGGTTTTGTAAATCCAAAATAATCGTCACTGTCCGATACACCACTGGATGATTCAGCTTCAGGTCCTTCTGCTAAATTCTCAATCACTGGAATCATAATATTTTGACAGTCTTTTGGTGGTTTGAACTGTCGCATGAAATACTGATATCTAACCAGCGGAGTTTGAAGAATGGATGGCTTTTTAATGCAATAATGGCATCTGTAACGCTGGCTTCATTTGCCAAGGTCAAATAAGATTGATAGCGCTTTTCAAAGCCCTTAGTGACTGCACTTAGAAGAAGTTGGCAAAATTTCAGAGAACGTTACTGAAGGTTCTTCAGCTTTTTCTCCACAGTGAGCAAGGTAGGGAGCAATTCTCTATAAAAACAGTTTTGTTCTCCATTTAGGCGATAAATTGCCACTGCAATAGGAGCCAAAATTGAGACATACTCCCCAAGAAATTCAATTTCGTGACTTCTGAACACTAGAAGTTCAAGGGGCGTCATGAGTTGATGTAATTTAGCCTTATGTTCTAAAAATAAGGACAATGGATCAAACAAAGAGTTCCACCTTGTAATGCAAGGCACCGTTAATGAGCAGTTGATAACAGTTTTGATAATATTGCTGATTTTGGACGACCTCTTTTGTTCCATAATTCTCAGTGCTTGTTTTGCATCAGTTGTGGCGACGAAAATGAGTGTGTGTGAAGCACAGCGCACATGCTTAGGTAGGCAGAAGCTGCATGGGTCAGACGAAAGGTCTTCTTCCTGACCTAAGGCACTTCTAATTAAGAAACTATCCTCCAGCTCGTGCTCACCCTGATTTTCTTCACCTATCTGGATTCCATCTTCTGAATATGTGGACACATTTGCAGCAATGCTTGCAAATTCCTCAAAGACTTTAACAAAATTAGAGCCATTTTCAGTGACGGTGCTCGTGATTTTCTGCATGGGGATATCGTATTAATTGATAATATTTTCTATATGTTCACTAATATTGATGTAGTTATGTTCTCCTTTAAAGCGACAGCGTGCCAATACGCCACTGTGACGGACAAGAGCAGCTTCATTAGGGCTGAAAAATTAAATAAAGTCCAATGTTAGTCTCATAAATGTTTCCATAAATTTTAAAAATTAATATAATCGAGATAAATTCCACCAAAAAATAAGTCTGCTTTCAGCCAAGAGCTGATAACTCCCTAACTGTAAAGATATTTTCAATTTCATATTTCATAAAGAGCAAAATCTTAAGTAACTCCCAAAATTCTATGTTGACGAGTTGACTAAATATCTGCAGTAAGACATAAGTAAGAGATGCTGTCTAGTTTATTCTTCCTTAGAGCTCTTGTCACTTTCTCTTCTTCTATAAGATTTCGGCCTAGCGTCCGCTTTGAAATGACGTCAACTGAAGATTTTAGACCTGCAGTAGTGGAATGTGTGATTATTGTGAGTGAAATTGATTTTCACAGTGAAATGAGAATATATGGTATGCATATAAAATTTTATATGTAAAATATAGCTATATGAACATCCTATAGCTATATAAGACTGGTACATTAATTCACAAATATTATTAGTCCTTCATATTCAGAATTAAATAGTAAAATAGTGACTTCCAGTATTGTTAGGAATATATACATTATCAAGCTTTATTTCCTACATTTTTGACTGGCGGGCATGCTAGTTTTGACATAATGATATACAGGTATTGCTACTATAACGAAATACATCGTTTTAGGAATTTATCTAATTACATATAATTGATCAATAATTGTACTAATTATTCATGAAATCTTTTTATTAAATAATATCTTCAAGTAAATGATAACGCACTTTAAGAATATATGTGTGTGGATTCTCATGAAATTATTGCAATATATTAACCTCTGTTGTTTGTATATGTCTTCCTTTATTTAACTTCGTTATATAGCTTACGTAGTGACCAATGATCCGAACGCTTTAGTAGTCGGTCGTTATACAATAATTTTAAACAACATTTGTAACTCAGAACTCACCTTTAATTAATCTCAGAAAAGCTGGTTGCTCCATGGTTTAGAGGGGATGCGCACCTTGTATGATAAAACATGCAATCAGCTCATCAACAACAGATTATTTGACCTTCTTAGTATTCACCGCAAAACACTCCGGTAATGTCTTTACTTTAACACCGCTGCATGAAGGACCATCGTCTAATACTGAACATTTTCTCTTTGAATATTTTCTTTGAGGTGTCACGTAGTTATCTGCTTTTTGCACCAAAGCAGGATGCTTTCTCTGTTGATAAATGTATACAATCAGATAATTGAAGGACATTTATTTCAAGTTGCCATAATTTACGTTAAATTCAATCAGCATATACTAGAAATAAAGGTGTTGCAAAAGGAAGCAGGTAGGTTCGTGCATGGTAAACCTACACTACTTAACATTATCGTTAACTACTAGCATTTTTGCCATTTTTTAAAAATAAGAAATAGTGAAACTTGTCAATTCAATTAAGTTTCATATAATTAGCTTTAATAAATTCTTACCTTCAAATGAATCCGTAGATTGGAAGTAGCATCGCTCGCCGCACAGATTTCGCCATTGCATGATGTACATATACACTTCAGTTTTTTTTCGGCAGAAGATTTCACTCTAAAAAATTTAACATCTAGTAAATGATGACTATAATTACATAATTCTTTATCTTCTTGGTCTTTATTATTGTCTAATCTCTCCATTCGATACTCTTTCGAAGAAGCTGAATTTGCCCTGCAGCAGTTGAAATATCACTGAGCGCTCTCACTATACAACCGAACACAACTGTGGCCATCTGCTAACTGAATTTGAATCGATGCAAACAATCTTTCCTCACCGGCTCACGCAGTCAACCGCTGGTGTCATACAAGTTGCGACAAGCTAAAACATGCATTACACGTTCTTAACAACTATATAAGCCTATTCCGTAAAATATTTGCAAAAGTATTTAAATGCATTGTATTTAAATACTTTCAAGAGTATTTTAATAGTGTATTTAAATACATGATGTCAAAGGTATTTACAAGTACAATTTTAAATACATAAATTTATTTAAATAAAGTATTTAAATACTACCCACCTCTGCTCGCAAAGAATGACTAGTTCACACTGACGAGAGTAATTGTCTGTAAGGAAATCGATACTCACCCCCTCCCCATTAAGTTTTTCGAAGGGAGGTATGTGAGGGAACAGATCCCTCTCCCCTTCACAAGTGACCCTCTGGTCGTTAACCACAACATCCTGGCAGTGTAAACGACGTAGCCCAAACTCCTCACCGCCTCTCTCTCGCCCCTTGTCTCGAAAAGAATATGAACGGTTAAAACAGCAAGATTTCTCCCCTTTAGAGCGGGTATTCAATTTCACCTCAGAGGCGAAATTGAAGAAGCGTCTCCCTAAAACCAGAAGGCCTCTCAGGACCAGAGGTACGACGCCCTGAGAAAAACTGTTAGAGAAGGAGACTTCATGTGGCATGTGCACGCAGCCTCCCACCCTCTTGCCCCTACCACAGTGGAGTGACGACGTATAAAAGCGAGGATCTTTAGAAAAAAAGGAGAGATTACGTTAGTCATCAAGGCAACGAAGTTCCCGACAAGAGGCCCAAGCTACCAACAGAAGGAACTAAGAAAAAGCTCATCCTCGAGCTAGTTCTTGGTGATCACACAGAACTTCAAGATGACTTGATCAATTTCAACTTACTATCGTCAGAGAAACCCTGCCTCTCCTGGTGTATCCTAAAGCACCGAGATAGTCCTCACCCTTGAAGAATACCAGGACTAAGAAGAAGATCATCCTCGAGCTAGTTCCTGGTGGTCTCACCGAACTTTAAGTTAACTTGATTTAAGAAACAAGTTCAACTTACTCTTGTCAGAGAAACCCCCCTGTCCTGGTGTATCCCAAAGCACAGAGATAGTCCTCGCCCTTGAGGAATACCCTGAGTGAACTTCCCCCACCACTCCTCTGAGTTAAAGGATTCCCGCACACGCTCATCGCTAGCCAGTGCGAATTATTCCCCAGAGTAATCCGAAGAGAAGAAAAAAACATTCTTTCACTGTCCTGTGGTGATATCATTTCCTGCCGAAGGAGTGTGGCTCCCCCATCTACCACACGCGCCAAAAGCCTCCGTGGCCTTAAAGCTATTCCGCCCATACAAATACATCTAGAAAAGTGGCACGCGTCATCCTAGCAACAACATTCTTGAGGTGCCTTAACCATTGTGTTCAAGGTACGACTCAAACTCGATGCTAGTAGAAAGCTACAAAGGTATTTAACCCCGGTATCCGTTTCAGTAAAGTACCTTTGCATTTTTTTATATTAAAGTGAGCTGTGGTTCAACCATCACTATTTATTTCCAGTATGTCATTTTAGAAAGCCTCACTTAAATTGATTGAATTCATTTATGTGCATTTAAGGTGTCAAATTTCGTTGGTTCATGTTTTTTGTTTTAATTAAATTTTTAGTTTCTTTTAACAAACTTTTATTCAATCATCGAAACGATAAGCAAGGCACTAGGAACCCTCAAAGTTTATACTAATAATTAATCATAATCAAATATATATAGCACTCTTAGAGATAAAACGTAATAACGGAGTTTGATGAAGTACGTAACCAACCCATACGTACGAACTCCAACCATCACTCGGTCGTCCCTTACCACGACCTAAATATTTGGGGTCAGATTTTATGGGTAGTGGAAGAGCTCAGTGGGAGTTGTGTCCTGTTTTCCTTTCAGGAAGAATAAATGCGTGCCAAGCGTTCGAATAAAGATTAAACACAACAAAGTCGGTGTATAAATTTTGTGGTGATTAGCCTGTTAAGTTTATTAATTAATTTGTTGGTGGAGTGGTATTCCAATGAGCAAAGTAATGGGATTAAGGGAAGTTAGGCAGCGCGCTGCCTGATTAGTTGTTGCATAAGTACTTGAGCATACAGCGGTCAGAGCGTGGCGGACATCCACAGAATGATTCGGTCGAAAGATTCTACCAACAAGCCCAAATGCTGGGACTAAAAGGCAAAGATATGGATGCCTACGCCCTGTCAGAACTGAGAAGAGAAATGGAAGGAGAAACAATAGATTAGGAAAGAGAAATCGAAGAAAGAAGTAGAGAGTGGAAAATAAAAGACGAAGAGGCAAGAATACAGTGGGAAATGGAAGCCGAAGAAAAAAGAATACCGAGGGAAAGTAAAACAAACGAAAGATAATGCAGTTGAAAAGACAAGCAGAAGAAATAGAATACAGAGGGGAAGAGAACTAGCGAAAGCAGAAAGAGAAGCCGAGGAAAGAAGAATAAAGAGGAAAATAGAAGCAGAAGAAAGAAGAATAAAGATAAGAGTGAAGTAGAAGAAAGAAGAATACAGATGGAAAGAAAACTAGCCTAAGCAGAAAGAGAAGAGAGAGAAGAAAAAGAAAGAATGCTCGCACATGAAAGGGCATATAGCGAGGATCAGATGGAGGTCGAGGTGGTTTTATCCCGGCCTGGAGCTAGGAAAGTACTATTAATGAAAACCCAGCCAAATGGAGTGGGAATGGAGGAAAAAGTAAGTAGGGAAGAGGTACAAGCATGTGTACCTAAGGAAGTACCTACGATGAAAACCCAGCCAAATGGGGTAACGATGGAAGAAGTAAGTAGGGGAGCGGTACAAGCATGTGTGCCTAAGGAAGTACCTACGAGAAGAACCCAGCCAAATGGGGTGACAATGGAGAAAGATGGAAGTGTAAATGCGGTACACCCAAATAAACCGAGTTAGATGGTTGACGCAGATAATGCGTATCCCCTACCCACAGTAGTCTTCCACCAGAACAAAGCATCCACTGAGTTACCACTCTAAAACTCCAAGTCATAGTGAGCGCCACGCCCATTAACAAGCCCGTAAGGAAAGTATTTCCCGACCCCGTTAGATCGAACCCAGACACGATCTCTCAGTACCCCTTGTTAAAGGAGGACTATGAGACTCATGCTCCCATCATTTATGCCACACTGCAACAGGCTGCTCTAGCCATAAGGGTAAAATAAAAATTATTCAAGTACCATAAAAAGGGTAATTCGAGTAGGTTGGAATACCATTACCATTTTGTGACATACTTGGGTAGACTCAATAACCCGAACGGCCGACGCAGGCGCATTAAAGTAATGGTCATAGAGCACCACTTTAATATTAGCTATATCAAAGGGGCCGATAAGGTAAAGCATTTTCCTTACCTTCCCAAAGTTTCTTGCAATTTTCGCAGCAAAATGATGTTACACTCCATCATATATATATATATATATATATATATATATATATATATATATATATATATATATGATGGAGGAAAATGCTTTACCTTATCGGCCCCTTTGATATAGCTAATATTAAAGTGGTGCTCTATGACCATTACTTTACCGCGCCTGAGTCGGCCGTTCGGGTTATTGAGTCTACCCAAGTATGTCACAAAATGGTAATGGTATTCCAACCTACTCGAATTACCCTTTTTATGGTACTTGAATAATTTTTATTTTACCCTTATGGCTAGAGCAGCCTGTTGCAGTGTGGCATAAATGATGGGAGCATGAGTCTCATAGTCCTCCTTTAACAAGGGGTACTGGGAGATCGTGTCTGGGTTCGATCTATATATATATATATATATATATATATGATGGAGTGTAACATCATTTTGCTGCGAAAATTGCTCTCACTTATTCAGATATATGAACTTATGACATATATATATATATATATATATATATATATATATATATATATATATATATATATATATATACATATCTTCGATATAGATGAACAAAAATTGGTTGTAACATAGAACCCCGAAAGATTCTACTTGTTACGGAAGATCAGCGATAGTAGGCCTCACCATTGATCACAACCCTCTACCTCGTTAGGCCAACCAATTTTCAATACAATCGCATAATTTTCCATTTATTCCAAACGCTTGCCACTAGCCCATCAAGCAACGCTGGCATACCTTGTCGAACGTCTTTAGAAAATCCATGTTAAGTATATCTACGGTTGGGTTTCTTACATAATTGCTCATTATCTCATGAAAAAACTTGATCAAGCTCTTTAATCAACACTGGTTTCCTCGACAGCTTACTTTGTGAACAGGTCCGGCATCCAGAGACGCATTGGAGATATCAAAGAGAAGAAGGGCTAACCCAGCATTCAATTTACGTAGTAATCCATCTGAATCCAGCGATTTGTAAAGATTTATTTCTCAAGTCTCACTTCCACCTCATCGGAGTTCCTCATTCCTCGGGATTTCACTACTACTCTCCCTCGTTAACATAGAAAAAGCAATGGTTAAATAATTTTGTGATATCAAGATCATTGACCTGTAGCACGCTATCTCCGTCCTTAAGTGGGAATATGCACTATCAAACTGGTTCTCGTATGTTCATGCTAGCGAGAACCCAGGTTTACTATGCTTAGAGAAGCCACACGAACCTCTTCGTCACTTTCGCATTCCAAACGAGGATGATGACTCCTCTTCGCTGGTTAACATGTGGCTAGGTCTTGAGGGTTGTGACTCGGTTTACACCTATTAGACTGTAGGTTCTGCCTTTGATTGAATTAACAATCATTTAACTGAACTATTTTTGTTTGGGGCATTCATGTTTCACAGACATTTGTGTCACGTCTTGGCTTGTCGGATCATAAATTGCTGTCAGATGGACACAGATCAAACGGTGAAGTTCTCAACTTATTAGTTTTAGCGCAATAAACGACTGTTCGTGTTCATTATTTCTTAATTTTGTGCAGAAGGGATACATAATTCTAACCTGATAGTATGTTTGCCACTTCTTGCCGTATATTGGTCCACAGAGATACTTGGTATGAGGTATATATTAGCGCCATGCACAAAGTTTAATATAGTAGCCCCTCTGGTTGGCTCACGGATCCATTTAGAAAGAAAGTTATTTTCAATGAAGTCAAGAAAGCATGGCCATTCCCAACCAACCGTTCGAACAAGTTAGCGAGTGAGTAAGAGAGTAAGAGAGGGAGAGAGAAAAACAAGGTTTGCTGACCAAAAGTCGCCTGCTCTCACTTATTCAGATTTATGACCTTACGACATTCAAAACTGTCAATAATCCTTGAAGTAACCTTGAGAAGACCTTGACAATTATATCATTCGGAAGAGAATGTGAAACAACATAAGGGTTTCAAACTTCGTTAGAATCGGCCGAGTAATTATGATGTTATTGCCAAGTAATTCTCCGGGTAAGATTGGGAGGACTTTGGCAATTGTATCATTATAAAGGAAATGTAAAACAACATAAGTATTTCAAATTTAGTTAAAATCAGTCGAATAGTTACAATGTTATCACCAAAACAAAACAGAAAAACAAAACGGGGGACAGCCTGACAGAGTGAGATGTAGAGTTCCCTGCGATTAAAAAGAGAGTGAGTAAAAGAGTTGAAGCGTGACTTGTGATAAGATGTATTCTATAGGGTATGGAGTCTTCTAAAATTGGTCGATTATTTATATTTCCCTTTTGACTCTTATTTCATTAAGTAGATGGTCGCTTTCCTCATGGGACGTTTGTAGCTAGATCCTACATAAATCGGGGCATATTTCCTTGGGGACGGAAAAGTATTTTCCGAAATGTAAACTAGAAAGCTCCAATGAAGTAAATTACCCACCTGGCAAGGGAGTAAATATGAAGAGTGATGGGTCACTACGAGACAAGGTATAGGTAGAATGTGTCTACTTGGAGACTTTGTAGAACCATATGTTTGTTAGTGGGTACAGAACCCTGAATTAAGAAGCTGGAATACAACTATCACCTGAATGCCACTTAAATAAAACTTATACCTTTTTTAATATCGGATCTCTTTCTATTCTTTCTTTTCCATTTCAAGACGCTCCAAATTTAAGCTTTTTCCTCAGATATCATATTTTAGATCATAAATTAATTATTCAATCAATTTTATATGCTCAGTCATTAACCAAAATAGTGTACTTTGGATTATGTTAAGAGAACTTTGAATGGAGTCTTTGCAAGGAAAAGAATTCCTAAATAAAATCAAATTTAAGGGATTTATCATTTCAGTCAAGAATTTTGTATTAAATGAATATTGGCAAAGTGAAATAAAAGATTGAATCTTTAAAAACTAAAATAAATGTATTGGTTTTATTTGAAAATCATAAATCGATGATAAATGGACTTATGAAAAATAGTTTTTCTTGTTAATAGCAAAAACCATCGAGACCATTCCCTGCAGAGACATTCTGAGAAGAGATATGTAAGAAAGTCTCTAAGATGCGGGAAGGGCATATAGTCGAAGATTCTCAAGATGTTAGCTGTAGCAATAATTGCCCTTGGCATGCCTGACACCCATTTGCGGATGTAGGGTGCAGAGACACAACATTCTTCAGTAAAACTTCAATAAAAATTATTTGTGAATAATTAATGATTAAGATTTAATTATTTGATCCATTTAGGTTTAGTAGCGGCAATCAATGGACACTTTACTATAGTGATCGTAAAAGACGTTTTCACATAAACCTTGTGACAGGATAATACCTACTTCCAAACATTGTTACATCTCTTCAAACCGGAGTAAAGTAGAACTAAACTGCCAGCTCATGTGAATTTGAAATCTAGCTTTTAAAAGAAGTTGAAATCTAGCTTTGTAAAGGAAGTTGAACCATAGCTTTCTACCGGAGTTGAAATCTAGCTTTCAACAGAAGTTTAACTCTAGCTTTTAAAAGGAGGAAATTAATAAATATAATGGTCATTACAGTTACCTGCAAATCTATAAAAATCACAGCACTATAGCTGTTTATGCATTTTAATATGACACCATTTATTGCAGTTCTTTGCTTTTCCACTTTATTTTACAGAAACATCACAGTCATTTCTTCCGAAAAATTTCCTGATAAATCCCCAAAGTTCAAATGATTTTATGCTAATTTTGTTCCCATTTATGCATATTAAGGTATATTGTATCTACAGTCGACTCCCATGTTATTAAATTGTTTTCTTATCAAATTAAACTGACTGAGAAACGGATACCTTAAATGGAGAAATTTGTTCGTAAAACACTAGTCCTTGGATGGCAGAGAAAGAAAACTTGTAAGTTATCGGAGCAAGTCCTTGGATGGCAGAGGAAGAAGACTTGTAAATTATCGGAGCAAGTCCTTTGATGGCAGAGGAAGAAGACTTGGTAAGTTATCAGAGCAAGTCCTTGGATGGCAGAGGAAGAAGACTTGTAAGTAATTAGAGCAAGTTCTTGGATGGCAGAGGAAGAAGTAATCGAAACTAGTTATTGGATGACAGAGGAAGAAGACTTGTAAGTTATCAGAGCAAGTCCTTGGATGGCAGATGAAGAAGACTCGTAAGTAATAAGAACTAGTCATTGGATGACAGAGGAATAAGACTTGTAAATTATCCGACTTGGGCCTTGGATGGAGGAGGAAGAAGACTTTTAAGTTATGGGAACCAATCCTGTGATGGCAGAGGAAGAGTAATTATAAATTATTGGAACTAGTGTTTCAATGTGGGAGGAAGAAGACTTATAAGTTATCGGAACTAGTCCTAGGATAGAGGAGGAAGAAGACTTGTAAGTTATCGGAATTAGTCTTTTGATGGCAGAGGAAGAAGAATTTTAAGTTATCGAAACTAGTCCTTGAATGGCAGAGAAAGAAAACTTGTAAGTTTTCTAAATGAACCCTTGGATGGCAGAAGAATAAGAATTGAAAGTTATCAGAACTAGTCCTTGGATAGCAGGGGAAGAAGGTCTGTAAGTTATCGGAACCAGGAAAGTGATTGCAGGGTAAAAAGACTTGTAAGTTATCAGAACTAGTTCTTAGATGGACGAGGAAGAAGACTTGTAATTTATTTCGAAATAATCTTGTGGTGGCAGGGGAAGAAGACTTGTAAGTTATCGTAACTTGTCATTAGATGACAGAGGAAGAATACTTGTAAATTGTTGTAATTAGTCCTTGAATGGAGGAGGAAGAAGTCTTGTAAGTCTTGGAAATTAGTACTGTGATGACAGAGGAAAAGAAATGTAAGTTAGGGGAACTAGTCCTGTGATGGCAGAGGAAGAGGACTTGTAAGTTATCACAACTATTCCTTGGATGACATAGGAAGGAGACTTGTAAGTTATGGTAACTACTATCCTTCAATAATCGTCTTCAGGTAAATGTTTGTCTTCATCTCGTCTTTGATTTCGGTACTAAAATTTATGTTTCACGCTAATTTATGATGTAGAATGAATGTATGTGATGTTCAATTGTGCTGGTAACATAACCATACCAAACTTGACCAAACCTATCTTGAAGCTGGTTGTCTTTAGTTTCCTGGCAATTTTGCGCTCTACAGTTTGTTTCTAATTAAGTGTGGTTTCGTTTAATTAAAATATAAATATTATATATTTTGACCTAACCCAAACTAATGCACAATTAACAAGATACTAGACGACAGACCGCAAACCTACTCATCGTTTCTAACTTTACTAAACTTGATCAAACGTAATCTAATCTAGCCCAACTTGACTAAACCTAACCACACCAACCTAACTTAAGCTAACCTAATCTCTAGCAGTGACTGGGATAATCAATGTCGGGAGGTTACCAAACAACTAACCCTTTTGGCATCTCTCTGAGGAATCTTTTTATTAATAAAATCATGTTTTAATAGCATTTTGAGATAATAAAATCATACTTTTGTAAGTAAAGGTGATTATAAAGAGAGAAAAGATCCTATTTAATAAAAACATATGTAACCTTTTATAATATCTGTTCTTTGTGTCCCTTTCTCACTTAAATCGGGAGCCTTCGGGCTTTCTATGGATTATCATATTGATTTTTATGTCTGTTTTATTTCTTGGTTGGAAGACAAAGCCAAAGGAATGGAACGAGTGGCGCTAATAAATAATTATAATTTAATAAACTACATGATCTAACTTCTGTTATTAACATTAAGATTTTTCTATAGGATTAATTTAATTTTCATATACATAGTTTTATACATAAAAAGTTCTGCAAAATGGCTAAAAACAGAAGTAAAAAAAATCTAATTAATTAAGGGGAGATTACAATAATAGATTTCTGCAACTACTGCGACAATTTGCTGGGTAAAGGTAGTTAATAGTTACACTATTGATCAATTCAAGGTGAGAAAAATAGGCGAAGGGTTTTAATGCGCCTACACTGCATTTAGATAGAATATAATTACATTTTTTTAAGTAGCTGCCATACTTCCTAAATTTTTAGTTGTGTTCTTTTTCTCAGCAGAGCTATGTATTTTTGCACTTTCCACCAGCGGCAGATGCCAGTGCTACAGGTTAGTGTGTAAATCCTTAATCTGTTTTATGCTCTTTTCAATCTCAATGTTTTGTTTTTTCTAAATAGAACCTCTTCAGTATGGATGGTAATGTCCTTTGAGGTACTTCTACTATAGGTGACTCCTTGTGGCTGTTTTTTATCGATTGCTAAAAAATTTAAAAGATTTTTATTTTTTGAAGACATCTGGAACTGGCCAATGTCCATATCAAAGCCTGGTCGAAGTTAAAATGTGTAAAGATTTAGGAAACAGAAAAGAGAAACATGAAGATTTTTGTTTGAAACGTAATAGATCATAGTTAAAGAGGAGAATTTAGAAGTTAAAGAGTTCTAAAGTTCAAATGTGAGTTAAAAAGAAGGCAACAAAGCGGCCCACCCTTGAGTTTCGGACGCCATACAATAAGCATGTGATTTAGAAGCCTGCCTAGTATTACGTGATTTGGTTATTGATGGAGATGTGCCTACAGGCGACTCGTTCAGGGGAGCAGTGATCAAAGTAATATAACCAGTAGAAGAGGGAAAGTGACCTGAAATTACGGTGAAGGTCAAGGAAGTCAAGTTTTCAGGTTAGTCTTTGATACTTTATGTAGAGGAATTGCAACATAAAGCCTCCCGGAGGGCCAGGCGGAAGTATACATTAAAGTCGTTCGTCCCCTCTGCGGAGAAAGCAAGAGGATCGAGCCACATGAGGAGAGTCGTGGGAAGGTTAGCCGGCGAATAACTGTCTAACTACCTACCCTGTTTGATCTCCTTGCCGTATAGGTAGTCAGAGCGAGCCGTTGTGCTAAGGTGACCACCAAAGGCCCTTAAACAGCTCTCAAAAGATCCAATTACCTACGAGATACGTAGGCCCGTATCTCGGCCTTTTTCGGCTTTTTACTTTCAGTATGACAATCTGCTAGCAGTGATCCACGTGGGCGTGGTCCACGGCTAGCCAATGATACAGGTTGGTCGGAACTTACTTGACTCGATGTTTATTTGTGTAAACACGGAGATAGAGAGAAAGTATATCTCAAATTTCAAGAATAAGATTTCTTGTTTCGCGCCATGAAAAAGACTAGAAAATTTTCATTAAACAAACAACTTTGCAATATAAATATATATATATATATATATATATATATATATATATATAATATATATGAACTTGAAAACCAAACACGATATTGATAAAAGCATCTTTATTTGTCTGGGTTTGAACGTTTCGAGGTCCTAGCTTCATCATCAGCACTAACAAATTAAGATTATAAAGGGTTAAAATTTCTAGTTTCCATAAAATACTAAAATCGAATAGTGCAATTTAAGCTTGACTGCTTAATACAAGAATAAAAATTTTAATAATTCATGATACAATATAAAGATTAAATGCAGTTTGATTTATATTTAAACCAGGCAATTATCTTCGCCACTCTCTCCTACGGGGGGCATGTGTTTCGCTACCAAGATTAAAATTTAAAATTTAAAAAAAGCAGCCATGGTTGAATTTTTATGAATTTTCTTAACTTCGCCAATTATAATAATTTTAAAAAGGAACTCTAAACTAAATTTTCCCCCTTTCAAAATATCACGTTGCTAAAATATAGTTATAGAAGAAGATATATAAAAATAAGTTTTCTGAACTTCAGGATTTGTAATTCTTTGGGTTTAAAAAAAGAATTATTAGAAATAACTTTGCTAAACAAACATAAGTCATAACCAAACTAAGATGAAATTATTATTCAAATACTCAAAAAATCTCCTTCTTTAATTCTAGAGTTAGTGATGATGATTTTTTTTTGATAGTTAAATATAAATATTAAATTCATAATCCTACTTATGAAATTTAAGTAATTTTTGCATTTACTAACTAATTTAAATTTAAAAAACTGTCTTCCTCCTCCATGAACCTATATTATAAGAACGAGATTTTTTTAAGGTTTGGATAAGATTTTTTCTTTTAGTTCGGTTTTCACCTAAGTATATTTAATTTTTTTATCAAAGTTATTTCTAATAATTCCTTTATAATATCAAAAAAATGAAATGGTAAATTCAGAAATAAATATAAGTATCGAATTTTTGTGATTTTTTTTTAAACTAAAAGAATTACAAATAGTGAAGTTGAGAAAATTTATTAAAATTTTGGCATGGAAATTATTAGAGGAAATTTAGACGGAGTAAAAAAAGAATCATGAGAGGCCGTGGGACCCATACCGAAAGTCTGCCAGCAAAGTGCAAGCTCCTTCTGTAAGGAGGAGTGGTGAAGCCCTCATCTTGTTTTACTATAAATCTAAAGTCTAATTTTAAAAATGGTTTAAACTAATTTTTCCTATTCAAAGCTAAAACTATCAATGTTATATTTGTACCTTTAGAATTTGCTTTAGTATATATTTCATAGGCCTAAGAAGATGACCATATATGGTCAAAACGTCGCCACTAAATAAATTAAAAAAATGTCCGCAGCAATTTTCCTTGCTTTGGGATTTCTGTTAAAAATTAAATTCAGCCTCTCAAGAAGCAATCCTCATCATCATCACTAACTTTAAAATTGTATAACGGGATTTGTGAAGATGCGTGAAAAATTAATAAATGATTTTTCTTTAGTGGACAAATGAGTTTTTTTAGCAAAGTTATTTCGAATAATTCCCTTACCAGGCAATGCGCTTCGATACTAAAAGTAAAGTTTAAAATCTAAAAAATAGCAGCCATGGTCAAATTTTTTTTAAATTTTCTGAACTTGACCATTTGTAATTATTCGGGTTTTACAAAAATTCACAAAATCTCGATACTTATATTTATTTCTGAACTTCACCATTTTGTTTTTTGATATTTTAAAAGAATTATTAGAAATAACTTTGATAAAAAAACATAAGTCATAACCAAAGTAAGATGAAATTATTATTTAAAAACAAAAAAATAGTCCCCTTCTTAAATTATAGTTAGTGAAAAGAGAATTATTAGAAATAACTTTGATAAAAACATAAGTCATAACAAAACTAAGATGAAATTATTATTAAAATACTCCCCAAAATCCCCTTCTTAAATTATAGAGTTAGTGATGATGATGATGATGATGATGATGATGATGTGATGATGAAGATAATATTAAAAACAAAATGGTGAAGTTCAGAAATAAATATAAGTATCGAAATTTTTCGAAATTTTTAAAACCCAAAGAATTGTAAATGGTGAAGTTCAGAAAATTTATTTTTATATATCTTCTTCTTCTATATTATATTTTAGCAACGTGATATTTTGAAAGGGGGGAAATTTAGTTTAGAGTTCCTTTTTTTAAATAATTATAATTGGCGAAGTTCAGGAAATGTATAAAAATTTAACCATGGTTGCTTTTCTATAGATTTTAAATTTTAATCGCAGTAGCCAAGCCATTTCCTGATAACTATATATATATATATATATATATATATATATATATATATATATATATATATATATATATATATATATATTGTAAGTAAACATTTCTTTAGGCAGCATTCATTAAAGTCCACAGCGAGGGCTACATTATTCAATTTAAATTGCAACTTCTCTATAGCTTTAACTACAATTTCAATTGATGGGCCTAGTCATCAGGTCATCTTTGGGGCAGAATGGTGAACATGATATTAAAGTTAAAATATATGTTTAGGAAATATTTTAAACATAATCGCGACATAACCGATCAATCAGTCAAGTGAAAACATAAGGCTAATTTCTAATGTAGAATTTAATGTAGAATTTAAGACTAGATTCTCATTTTCAAAAACAAAAACTTATGAGCTCTGTAATATTTGAGAATATACAAAGGGATGCCATTTTTAGAATTTTTCGATGAGTTCTGGTTCCATTCCGGAGCGTTGCAGATTCTGGCGCCGACTCGTTAGGGGGATAGTTTCAGGTTGAAGTTGTATGGTAAGTGAAGCTCCCCGTTGAGAGATCATAACTGAGCTGTTTTGAACTAGCATTTCTCTTCTGATTGATGTATTATGCGTTGTAACGTGGCGCTTAATAGCCCTATCATGGAGGTGCATTGTGAAGCTACGCGACAAGGTTGTGGAAGTCATCCCTATGCACTCAGAGTTGCGGTAAACGCAGTCACCGACATTGCACGAGTATTCATACAATAGGGTGACCTCTCGGAGGGGTCCTTTGCGGAGAGACAACTGTTCTTCATGATGAGGGATCGTGTTTTTTCTGGTCTTGTAATATATGACCATGTTTATTTTGTGGTCGGGGTTGGCTGTAGAAACGATGCGGTGGATAATGGCTTTAGACTCTTCTCAAATTCCTTGCAGCCTGTGTTCATTGTTGTTTGGTAAAATATATCTATCAATGTAGGGTTTTCTGGTTTGTCCTTTGGAAGGATAACATAGTTAAACTTAATTTTAATGGTTGAGTCAATTTAAGTTTGTGAATAGCCATTATGATTGCGTTCCTGCAATATTTTTTCTCATATATATATATATATATATATATATATATATATATATATATGACTTCGATCACTTGATTTCCCCTTGCAAACAAATTTAAAAAATTCCTATATATATATAATATAGGAATGTTACCTTTTATTTGCTTGGTATAGTAAATCCATTGAGCGAAGTCCTAAATTTAAAAATAGATTCATAACGTCATGTTTCTTCCACTTACTCTGTTATTAAGTGCAGCATTTGATGACAAAATTGACAAATAATTAAAAAAAACGAAAGAAAACATGTTTTTAAACTAAATACAGTTTATTTTTCTGCTATCAGATGTTAGATAAAAGTTTAAATTTCGTCACCAGACATTCACAGAGAACCTATACACTGAGCTTCATACAAACACATTATTTACTAACATACATTCACTTTTTAGAAAGTCTGCGCAGCTGAGTTAATCGGCGACCGAGGCGAGCGAATCAGTGAAGCGAGCGAATCATCTCGATTCATTTTAAATTTAATATTTCATTCTACCAAAGCAGGGTAATGCGCTATGTATTAAAAATATAAATGTGGTAAAAATAATAAAATAGTAGTAAAATATCTATTTTAGTAGCTTGAATATAATTCTTTTCTCTTAAATTTTTGTAAAAAAATCTTGTTATTAATAAGAAAAGAAGAGAAGGCATTAATTTTCTACCTTATATTTTATTTAACCTTTTGTTATACACCAACGACTAAGTGAAGTATTATTTTTTATGGACTGGAGAACCCTGTACGGATTCATATGTTAGGTAGTTCACAAATCGTAGATTACCACGAATCTTAAAGTTTAATGAACGATCTCCTGATTTTATCCACTTGGCTATTTATGCTCGTGCTAGGACGTTATGAAATCAATTCTCTGACGATGCCATACGTGTATGAAGAAAGTGAAAATTAAAGGGAAGGTATAAAATTAAAGCTTTCTATTCATTTGCTACATAAAGATAGAAGTTCAAAGGAAAATAATATTATTATTAGTCGGCTATTGCTTCCCCCAATAGTGGTGCAGACAAAGATCAACGCCAATAAAACCAAGCTACCTCATCCTAACCCTTTCGTATTCCATTGAGGAGAGAAAATAACAAAGTAAAAGAAAAGCAGATAATTTGGGGGCTACTACATTAGAGAAACGAGTTAGCAATTTACGCTGCTTTTCACGTCGGATCTCGAGAAGAAGTTCAAGATCACGCTTACAATAGGCTATTGCTTCATTTAAATTTAATGACATTTTGAGACACCATTTCCTGATATATATATATATATATATATATATATATATATAAATATATATATATATATTGTAGGGAAAACGATATTCCACCATAATAACAGATGCCTGGTTTGGGTACCACAATGACCTGGCGCTAGGCAGTGTAGCCCGATTACTTAACCTCCTTCCCCCTCTCCTCTCGACCCACTGGCCGCCAGACGCCTCCTCATACCACCAGAAGTACGAATCAACAAGTTTTTGTGTCAGCGAGCATCAAAATACGACGGGGAGGAGACCAGGTACAATAACAATGGTTAAACAGGCACTATTTCCCCTAAGATTTGGGATAGAGTTTCGCGTAATAGACGAAATTATAGGAGCTGTGACCAAAAGCCAGAAGATGCCTTTAGGGCTAAGTGAACGACGCTCAGAGGAGAGTCGTTAGAGGATCGAGGTAATATATAAGCCCCACAGCCTTCCCCTATCCCCAAGGGGTCGGTGAAGTATATAGGCGGATAACTGGAGAAAACGTGAGGAAGATCGAGTTAGTGATCGACACGACGAAGTCCTGCGGCAATGCCCGGCAATCAAAGAAAGGAACAAAGAAGAAGCCCATTCTTAGCTAGTTCCTGGTGGTCACACCGAAAATTAGCATCTTGTATCGCAGGAAGATCGAGTTAGAGATCGATACGACGAAGTCCGGTGGCAGTGCCCGGCAATCAAAGAAAGGAACAGAGAAGAAGTTCATTCCGAAACAGTTTCTGGTGGTCACACCGAAAATTAGCTTTTGTAGTGAAAATCACTCTCATACATCTCTCGTCAGAGAAACCCCCTATCTCGGTTTGCAACAAAAAACAGAGATAGTTCTTGCCAGTAAGGAATACCCCTAAGTGAACTCCCTCAAACACCCACTATTTGTCAAAGGATTTACTTGTTTGCTCCTCGCTCGTCATTACGAAGCATCCAAAGATTAACCCAAAGATTAGAAAAAGCATACCTTGATGGTCCCGTTGTCTAAGACAACGTGCTTAACGTCATCCGTCGCCCATCCCGAAATCACCTGTTGCTTCAAGCCCGTCTCCTCGCTAGTCAAACGGCTGGGCGTCTGAGAACACGCCTACGCGGATAACCGCAAACCATTTTCCCGTCTACATAAGATCCAAGGCCAAGGTCATTCTTCAGCTGGATTCACGTGTGTTTTTTTTAATGGTAAAGAAATTCCATTATTTTTTGTGTGAATTATTGTCCAATATTAAAGTGGGCTTGGGGGTCAACCATTACTTTATATTCATTTGGTTTAAATTAGTAATTCTAACATAGTCTCGTTTATTCATAACTAGTTTGTTTTAAAGATTTCGCTTTTTTATGTTGTAATTAAAAATATATTTTTTAGAAGTATTTAATTCAATCCTCGAAACGCTGCAGATGACGCTTGAAATCCTCAAAGATTAAATAACCTAAAATAATATAGCACTCTTTGAGAAAACGTAATAAAAGAGTTTTTGAAGTATGTAACAAACCTACCTACGTACACCCACTCAGTCCTTACAATATCACGGCATATACATATATATATATATATATATATATATATATATATATATATATATATATATATATATATATATATATATATATATATAAAGAAAGCAAAAACAAGTTCTGTCGGTAATAACAACAACCACCACAGCGCTTTCGCCATATTTCTATTTTATTTTCTACCTTTAAAACAATTTTGAAGACAAAGAAAGATGCAGAATCTTTGTATTGCAGACTATATATACATATAGTACAAAAGAAAGAAAAAATTTAACGCGAATGAACAATGAGACAAGAAAAAGTAGTTTTTTAGAGGTAAGAGAAAGGGACATTAGAAGAAGACTAGAATCAAAGAGAGCAGAGGGCGGCACAATGGCGGCAAGTCTTTAAATTGTGAGTGGGTAAGAGGATGTAGTATAAAAATTCTTTGGAGGTTCCTAGCTTAGGAAGATAGCTTACTGTGCCTGGTAGCTTAGCGGTAGAGCATCTCACCGACAATCAGCACACCCGGGTTCGAGTCCCAGCCAGGAATTTTCAAAATACTTTTTCCCCTGGCGTTATTTCTGTTTTCTCGGTAAAGGATTGCCTTCATTGTGCCGCCCTCTGCTCTCTTTGATTCTAATGTTCTTCTAATGTCCCTTTCTCTTACCTCTAAAAAACTCCTGTTTCTGGTCTCATTGCTCACTCGAGTCCAATGTTCTTTTTCTTTTGTAATATATATATATATATATATATATATATATATATATATATATATATATATATATATATATATATATATGTATATATATATATATATATATATATATATATATATATATATATATATATATATATATATATATATATATATATATATATATATATATATCAATAACCCTATATTTTAAGAACGAGATTTTTTGAAGGTTTGAATAAGATTTTTTCATTTAGTTCGGTTGTAACCTAAGTATATTGAATTTTTTTATCAGTTATTTCTAATAATTCCTTTAGAAGAAGAAGATGAAGATGAATATAAGATGAAGATGAACTACAGAACTACAGAATCTAGGACCAGCAAAGACCCTAAGGTCCGCTCGAGGCTAGTCCGCTACACTAAATCAAAAACTACGATACACCCTTATCTACGAGTGTATCTCTAACATGCTTTTTTTTTTTTTTTTTTAATACTATCTACTGTACACACTTATCTACATGTGTACATTATCGTGCAATTTTAACTAATCAAACTAGGGGTCGGGGGAGATAGAAAGTTTTTCTTCTCATCTTCCGCAGCCACTCGACTTCTAGTGGTGAAAAGCTAATTTAGGGATAGAGACTACTTATAGGATAGGCGGAAAAGAAATGGGACATCTAAGCTACACATGCAGAGAATCGCCGGCATCATTTTTAGTCATCATAATTTCATATCCTTAAACCTCCGCTCCAAACTCTCTCTCTGCAAGGACGTTTAAATTCACAGTGCTTAACTACGTTATATTTAAACTATTCAAATGCACGTCGAGACGATTTTTGAACATATTAACCGAAGTGCTATCTACTACGTGGGTGGGCAGCCGATTCCAATTTTGAGTAACTTTAAATGTAAAATAGTTTTGGGCTATACTAGTGTTAAAACGCTTGTTCACTAATTTTAACCCGTGCTGACGAGTATTTCCCCTATGATCCAGTTCGAACAGATTGCGAAAGTCCACGTTTGAGAAACCCTTTAGTATTTTAAATACTTCTATTAGCTGGCCACGTAATCTTCTGCTTTCTAGCGATGGCAAATCTAAAGCCCTGAGCCTTTCCTCGTATGATCTATTCCTCAGCTCTGGAATTAATTTCGTAGCACTACGCTGCACTCTTTCTAATTGCGCAATATCTTTCATTAAATATGGAGCCCAAAATTGAACAGCGTATTCGAGAAGTGGCCGCACAAGGGATTTATATAAAGGTAAAATTACATCCTTAGATTTGAAGATGAAATTGCGCGCGATATAACCCAAAACGCGATTTGCTTTTTTACACGCATCCGCGCATTGCTTCGAGAATTTAAAATCGTCTGAGACTAATACTCCCAAGTCTTTTTCTAATTTAACCGCGTCGAGGACTTGGCCTTTCATGGTATATTCTACTCTTAAATTATGGCAACCCAAGTGCATTACCTTGCATTTGCTTAAATTAAATTCCATTTGCCACTTGTCCGCCCAATTGGCAATCGAGTTTAGGTCCCCCTGCAATTTATCGACATCCGATCTTACATAGGCACGATTGCCCAGCTTCGTGTCGTCCGCAAATTTCGAAATCCGACTAAGTATGCCTTTATCTAAATCGTTAATATAAATTAAAAACAATAAAGGGCCTAAAACAGAGCCCTGCGGTACCCCACTACTAACGCTGGCCCAATCTGAACATTCCCCATTTATTACTACCCGCTGCGAGCGATCTTTCAGCAAATTTCTAATCCAGTTTAAAATCTTACCAGTCACCCCAATCGCTTTAACTTTCATTAATAACCTTTGGTGGGGGACGGTGTCGAACGCCTTTTTAAAGTCTAAATATATTACGTCTACAGCTTTGCTTTCATCGTACACGCAAATCATTTTGTGGAAGAATTCGAGCAAGTTAGTCAAGCACGATCTCGCACGCCTAAATCCATGCTGGGTATCGTTAATCAGCTTATTTGCCTCGAGGTGGCTCACTATTCTATCTTTAATTACAGATTCTAAAAGCTTCCCAACTACCGAAGTTAGACTAATAGGCCGAAAATTCGTTGCTTCAAATCTATTCCCCTTCTTAAATATAGGTGTAACGTTTGCTCGCTTGAAATCCAACGGAACTACGCCATCCTCTAATGAGCGATTGAAAATTTCACGCAATGGCTTAACGAGTTCATTTTGAAGCTCCTTTAAATGAATTGGATATACCCCATCGGGGCCCGGAGATTTCGACTTTTTCATTAGCTTAATAAATTTAAGAATTTCCTCGTCCTTTATACTTACATCGGATATGCATTTATCAGCACTACGAACTTCCCCAATTAACGATTCCAATTCGGAAGAATCTTCCACAGTAAACACGCTCGTAAAATGCTCATTTAAAATTTTAGACATTTCTGTCGGAAGTTCAGTCAAACGACCATCCTTATCTTTGATCGGCCCTATCGATCCTTTTACGGGTTTCCTATTATTTACGTACCCATAAAACCGTTTCGGTTCATTCTTTGAATCCTTAGCGAGGTTTATTTCATACTTCCTCTTCGCATCTCTGACCGCACGTTTAACTTCCCTACGAGAATCTATGTAATTTTGCCGACTTATAACTGACCCATTGTTTTTATGAATTTTAAATTTTCTATTTCGGTCCCGGATTAAGCGTAGTATTAACGGACTAAGCCACGGAGCTCTCACCGACTTCCCGCTCTTACGCACATACTTAACCAAATCAGAATTCACACGAAGCAGCGTACATCGAAGTTCTGCGTACATCTCTCCTACCGACCTGTTCTCGAATCGTATTCCCCAGTCTATATCCTTAATCCTTTCGCGAAAAATATCGAAATCACAGCTACCAAAACGAGGGATGAGCTGCGAGCTCATTCTAACTTCTACGCAGGTGTTTAGATCGAATCTAATCGCATTATGGTCGCTGGAAGCTAAATGTTCACCCACACGTACGTTTTCTAACAATGACTCATCGGTTGCCATGATTAAATCAAGAATATTGCTATCACGAGTAGGCTCTTCCACTTTTTGTACGAGAAAATTCTCCAACATAAAGTTTAATAGCCTCTCACCCGGTTTATCAGAAGTAAGGTTGCTAAAGTTAACATTAGGTAAATTAAAATCGCCGCAGACTAATGTGGTCCCTTTTCTAATCCAAGACGTAAGCGTATCGAAGAGTGCAGCATCTTCTCTTTCCAATTGGCAAGGCGGACGATATAGCACGACTAAGTTAATTTTATTTATAGCATCTAAACTTAGCTGGACTAATAAAGCATCACTTCGCATATCATCCTTAGACGAGTCCATCGTTATGGCGTTTAGATCCTCTTTTATATACATTAATACGCCCCCTCCTCTACCGGTTTGTCTATTTCTGTAATGAATTTTGTACCCCGCTATATCGAACTCGCAAACACTGATCCCCGTATGAGTGTCTAACCATGTTTCACTTAGGAATACGAGGTCGAAATTACCCTCTAGAATAACGGCTTTTATTTCGGCAATTTTATTTTTTAAGCTACGAACATTCGCATATATGCATCTCAGTTTGCGCTTTACGTTAACTCTTCTATAACACTCAGATCCGTTCCGTTTCCCTGCACCCCGTCGATAGTGCCCTCTTCACGCGTGGGCCGGCCCGGCGCATCGGCATGAAGATAAAGACGAAGATGAAGATGAAGAAGAAGAAGAAGAAGAAGAAGAAGAAGAAGAAGAAGAAGAAAAAGAAAAGGGTGTTCAGGGTGTTAAAATAAAGAGTATAAAAGGGATTAAAAATGGCGGTTAAGATTAGCAAATAAGGCCGTAGGCCACACCCCGCAGAGGTGCCTGTCTAACCAACCTCTTCCTGTTAAGGAAGAGAACAGCGGCTTGTATATATATATATATATATATATATATATATATATATATATATATATATATATATATATATGATAAAAATTAATGCAATATCGCAAGAAAAGATGAGGAATTTAAGAATTTAACCACATTCTCCAACGACAATTTAATTCAGAACAGTTTTGGTGTATCTCACACCCTTTTTCAACTGACACTGGATGGAAAATATTTGAAAATGCTTACATACATAACACAGTCAGGTCGTGAAAGATCCCCTCTTTTTCCCCCAATCCCCTACTTGTGGCTAATCAGGGGGGGGGAGGTTAGGCCTAAACATATTGAAGGGATGACATTTTGCTATTTTGTTTATTTCCTTTCGTATAACAGGATTAAAAGAAAATCGACCCTCAGATATATTTTAATTAGGAGCTTGGTATCGTCAGTTCCTAATTTAAATCTATCTGAGGGTCAATTTTCTTTTAATCCTGTAATACGAAAGGAAATAAACAAAATAGCGAAATGTCAGCCCTTCAATATGTTTAGGCCTAACCCCCCCCCCCACCTGATTAGCCACAAGTAGGGGATTGGGGGAAAAAGAGGTGATCTTTCACGACCTGACTGTGTTATGTATGTAAGCATTTTCAAATATTTTCCATCTAGTGTCAGTTAAAAAAGGGTGTGAGATACACCGAAACTGTTCTGAAATAAATTGTCTTCGGAGAATGTGGTTTCATTCCTCATATATATATATATATATATATATATATTATATATATATATATATATATATATATATATGATTGCCCAGCAAAATCCTCACTAATTTCAAACAACTTGAATAACCCAGTTATATTGTAGCACCCAAATGCATGGTCGAGTAGAGCCAACAAGGAACCTTACAAATGAGCACCCCGTTGTACCCATTGAAATCTTGAAATTGGGCACACAAATTGAACACTAAAATAATATGCCATGTTGTAACAATGAACTAATGTACAACAAAGCAAATACTTGTAAAAAATCTTAAATCTCAATAATATGTATCAATGCAAAATAGAATATGTTTTAATGAGGCAAGCGAAATGGTTGGGGTTCCCACGCGAATGTACAAACATACACACATTAGGTAACAGATGTGAACCGAAGGTTTAGATACAGATAACGTAGGCAATGAAAAACAGCTAGAGACAAATTGAACGGGGTCTGAGTTGACCAGCTAAAGTTTACAAGAACCTATGAAACTACGGAATCAATCTCGCCATGAATGTCGGCTTGATGAGCTTGGTCAGATGTCTAAATGCAAATACTCTTTTGGTGCACACGTGCCTACACTGAACATGCACACACTCTTTGAATCCGCCAAGCAGTCTAAGTAGAGAACACATGCACATACTTCTGACTCTATAAGATCCGTCCCGCGTCGTAATTATTCTCATTCGGATTTGTTTAGTATTAGCATGACGAGTCCTTTCTTCTTCCTCAATCCATCTGACCATAGTCCCAACAAACTGACGCAGAAAGATACTTAAAAGAAACAGTGAATATTAACATTGATAGTCAGCCTCCAGGCGTGAACCGCACAAACGAAACTGAAAACTCAAATATTTCGTTTGCCCAAACTGAGGTTGCCCTAAGCTGAGATTATAGCATACAAAACCGCCATTTTTCTCCCGAGTCCTTTCTTCTGTCAAGCAATAGCCAGCTTACCTTTCGAACCCAGCCTACAAGTGGATTACCAGAAAGAACACTTTAGAGTCTGACAAAATTCGAGTGTAAAACCACTATAATCTCCTTAGCCAGACACCCAAAACTAATGACCATCTATAAGCTGCGAACCTATAAAATATTATTGGATATTAATGAAAATTTCTGTTCAAAAACACATCTGTATTATCTATTATCCCTGAATTTTTTAAATGTATAACTATAATAGTTTTGCGATAATTAAAACATAAATCACGTCCGGCTAATAAACATTTTGAGCCATTTATGAAACCTCATCTAAATTCACACACAACTATGTCAGTCAAATGTAATTGGATATAAATTGAATATAAATTTGCTTGCTGAACCAAGAAAACGCGCGATATTTGTGCGTAGGAGATAAATAGTATACATGCCTAGACATTTAGGCTATAATTAGCAATGTTTTTTCTTTCTCTTTCAGTAATCATTTAAAATTATAAGTTGGGCTCTGATAACCCCTACCAAAATGGTGTTAATTTTAAATGATAAAATTAAAATAGAAGCACATTTTAAGGAAAATTTTGGAATGGAAATAGAATTTTTCCTGAATTGCCAGATATTTCGAAAGAAAGATGATGGCGGCCATACTGAAACAGCTTCGACAGAGAATAAAAGGAGTAAAGTAGAAGAACTTTTTATATCTCGGGAGGAAAACCCCAGAACTCATCTATCCCAAAGGAAGATCCTAAGTTAATTAAGCATTTCCCATTCTTCTGTGTAACGGATTTTAAAACGACATAAATTAAAAGCTTATAAAAGAATGCACATTTCCTCTCTTGATATTCAATCAAGACAACGTAGAAAAAATACACATTGTAAGTTGCTCTAAGATCGTTATTCACCCCAGATACAAAAATTTTGTGTTTACCGACGAAACAATTTCACTTTGGAAGTGCCAAAAAATTGTCAAAAAACAGAGTTTATGGCTTGAAGAAAAAGAACATTCCATCATCCCACTTTTATCATGAATTTTCAAAATTTAACAAAAATACGATGGTTTCTGTTTGAGTGTTACTGAATGGTAAAACTAGGATCCATTTTATCGATACACAAAAATCCAAAGTTAGGTTAGAAAATTACATCGAACTACAATCTATCGGCCTGCTTCCTGATTGCCATCAGCTCTATCCTAGAGAAGACTTCATTTTCTATCAAGATGGTTTACAGTCTCATACTAGCAAAAAAGAGAATTTTTAGAAGAAAATTGTCCTGATCAAAAAGGATGAATGGCCTCCTCTATCACCTAGCCGAAGGATTGATTTTACAGCAATAGAAAAAATAAATTTAGTGAATCTAAACTTAAGGGGAAAAAATCTTCTTGCATGGGATAACATGACGCTATCTGATATGAAGAAATGTATTTCTTCCGTAAAAACGCGATTAATGGTTCGACATATTGATCATTCATTGCAATAAAGTTATTTTGATTTTTTTAGAGGTACAAAATATCAACGGTAATTATGTCACAAAAGTGTACAGAAAAACTACAGACATGGCAAGATGCCTCAACGCGGATAGTGAATGTGTTGAAAGCTACAAAAAAAGTGCAATCACCTCATACATCCGCCGAGCATACAAATGCTGCTCCACGTGGGAACTGTTCCACCAAGAGATCTCCCGCATAAAACAAACCCTCGTGCACAACGGTTTCCCGAACAACATGATTGAAAGATAACTTAAATCATGCCTTTGTCCCAAAGGCAAAGATAACAGGGAAACTTGGTAAAGCCGCCTTGGAGACCCATCAAGAAGGCCACCATTTTTAATTCTCCGATAACCTCCCAACCATACTCTTCATATTTCAATGCATCTAGCAAGATTTTAACACTGCTGTATTCCTCTTTGAGCTGGGCCGAGTGAGCAAAGGGAAGAGACGGATACATGTCCCCGTTATTAAGCAGCACTGCTTTGAGGCTCTTGGACGAGCTGTCATGAAGAGGCGCCACTCGATGGGTTTAAAGGCGATTCCCCATTGCCTCAAACAGACCGGTCACATTGTGACAAAAACAAATCTCATTTTGATGTGTAAAAAAAAGCTTGAAAAACACTGGTGACGCTTTCTCTGACCTGATATTTGCACACCGTCATCTAACAAATCCCACTACTTGAGTCTCGAAGTTAAAAGCTCGGCATTGGACTTTGTGAGACCAAGATACTGTCAAGTCTTTGAGATCAATTTGGTTGAGGTAGTATGCGTTTCTCTCCTCAGTGCTGTTCTCTTTTTGGAGAAGTCAGTACGGGGGCTCATAACTGTATGGCACTGGTGCAATAGATGACTGAAGGTTTGATACATTATAACAGGCGCATTTTTGCCTGTTCTACGTTTGGAAGGGTACACCATGCAGAAGGAAAAATTGCTTTAGTGGTCATTTGCTCCCTCCAAATTCGTGGGATTGCGAAATTCACAGCTCTTTTCTCCTCCGTACTAACCTGCAAAAAAACAAAATGAAAACATAATTTTAAATATACAAATACTTTTCACTTAGTGTTATTAGAAAATAAAAAATTCCAGTATTCAATTAAATAAAACATTATATATATATATATATATTAAGAAAAATTATTGCAGTAACGCAATTAATTATGCAGTTAAAAGGCTATTTTTGGCAAACCAGTCTTCCTCAAAGCCTTCGGATGGAGCTCTTCTCACATACACGAAAAGGTAGCACTTAAAATAGGCGTTCGTGTATGTGAGAAGAGCTCCTTCCGAAGGCTTTGAGGAAGACTGGTTTGCCAAAAATAGCCTTTTAACTGCATATATATATATATATATATATATATATATATATATATATATATATATATATATATGAAAAATTATTGCAGTAACGCAATTAATTATGCGGTTAAAAGGCTATTTTTGGCAAACACAGTCTTCCTCAAAGCACTCGGAAGGAGCTCTTCTTACATACACGAGAAGGTAACACTTAATAAAAGCGTTCTCTCAGAGAAGAGCTCCTTCCGAGGGCTTTGAGGAAGACTGTGTTTGCCAAAAATAGCCTTTGAACCGCATATATATATATATATATATATATATATATATATATATATATATATATATATATATACTACCTTCCATAGTTCTTTTGCAGAGCTGAAATGAGGTGCCCAAAATTTGTCTTGATCTCCGACTGGCATGCCCAATTAGGCCTCGTAGGCCTTACACATTTTAGGAGATTTCTTTACAAAGTATTTTTTCGCTCTTGTCTTAATAAATTCGTCGCAGACATATCAAAATGCGCCTGTCGGATGCTTACAACCTCTTGATGTCATGTGTGACGAATGGTTCTATCAATGATTAGTGGCGATGTCTACGCTGTAATGGCTAGGGTTAAACTGATCTGTTAAGTAGACATTCTATGTATTTATAAGGTTATCTACGTTGCCAGAATGTTCTAGAAATTCTTCAAACATATAAAAAATTCTCGAAAGTTCTAGAAAGCTCTACAATTTATTTTTCACTAAATTAGTGCTGAATCAATGTGGACTGCCATTGCTGTCCAGGTCATCAAAAAACAAAATATCAGGGAAATAATAGCTAGTACTACTGTATTGCTGTTTCTATAACTTTTAAATACAATGTATCATGTTTATACCATAACTGAAAAAAACATAACCCGTGAAACTTTTTATATATTTTTACTATTTGCATCAAAATAATGTTATCATAAATGGGCTAATTTAAAAGTTCAATGTCCTAGCCACAAAAGCAAAGTTTGGGGATTAAAGTTTACTTTTTTTATTTAATAGGGCCACAAACAATTAGAAATAACACTTTTAATCCAAATGCAAGACAAAAGTGAAATTTTGTTACACAGTGTAATTTACTATCTTGCTCTCGGCGCATCGTAGGGGAAAATGCCGCAGGGAAGCCCTTGCGCCGATGAGGTGAAAAGACCTCCTTTTGATGAGGCGATGCAGAGATGACACTGTCTTCACATGAAGCAACTGCAACATGACATTGCGTTCAAGGATTGCGCTGTACAGACAGACCCGGCGCTGCAGTTCCACCAGTTCCTCATCCATCTCTTAAACTCTCACGTGCTGGCTCCAAGCACCCCCCCTCCGGTACACCGCCTCAGCCGGTGGGCTAAACCACGTGAGGGAATGGTGTTTACACTGCACCACCAAGCTAGGTGGAGTTGCTGCCTCTAGCAGCCAACGGCTAGCAGGGTGGAGGAAATCCTCGACTAATCCAATGGCCAAGTGTGGAAAAGTAAACCTTCCAAATCAAGAGTGGAACCCAGGAGGCGGACCAGTTCGCTGAGCTCACTAACTCCGGCAGCCCCTGCAGCCAACCTGGTGCCAAACGTACTGCTCTGAATTCCATTGGATGATACCGGCGAGGCCGAGAGGGGGATCTTGACGACTGGGCAACGCAGGATCTCCATACACTTCGTCCAGGCCTGCGTCATGGCGCAATCTCCATTGTCTTTCGAAACAAAAGGACGCCAACGAAAACTCCTTATCATTAATTCCACGCTTACGGTGTAAATATTCTCACTTTTCAAATCGCCCTAAACTTGCAGTTGAAGAGACAATATTTCTTTTTAATAACATCATTAACAGAAAAAGCGATGGAAGTGAGATAGCTTCACATTTGGGTCCATCGTTTGCAAATTCATATTTATGCAAATGAGACTGGCCTAGATGTCTATATGTCCTCAATAATTTAAACCTATAGTCTAAACACGATATTTGGATGATTGTTTCTGGGTTTTTTTTTACTAATGTCTAAACACAAAAGGTATCCGCTACATTAACAAACTTTTGTACGTCAGTGCATAGAAAACCTGACTACTCTTTTCTCGGCACTAATTAATTTTCCTGCTTACCAAACTGTTTCAAAATATCATCAATATGTTTTAGAATTCATCGCGCTTATTAATTACGTTCTACCTACATATATTTTGACAATGAGCGGACTAAATACATATTAAAATTAAATTTAATAATTTAAATACCTTTTTTCCATTTTTTTGTCTAACATCTGTACGATGGGAATTATTTTATTGAAACATCTTAGTACCCGATTTTCAAACCGTTCGGATGGGGGAGTTTGCTAACCTTAATATCATTATTTTCTTCACGTTAAATTGATTCAAATTGTGATTTATATTCTATAAGTGACTTCCCTAATACTGTGTGTTGTGTTTAGCATTAGTTTTCATTTTATTTTGTTTTTGTTTTTTTTTTCTGCTTTGAACAGCACTAATATGAATGAAAGGGATTTGCCACCCGTGCACTTAAGGAGAGAATTCTTACCCCTCAGGATTGTTTTTTGCTACCTTAGGAATTCTGGAAATGCTTCTAGATCTATATCACTTAATTATCTAGAATTAATTCGTTTTATTCTACATTTCATCACCTATATTCATAAAGATCGTTGGGAGAGAAAGGGATCAAGAAAGAAATAGAAATTTCTCCCTCAAATCCTGAGATAAAAAATTAATTAATTCATGGCAGATGTTCCTTCCAAATCGAGATTACAGATGACAACCAGTAAATATGTTTTTCGCATTTTATCTTTCTGTTAATCTTGCACAATCTCTGCAGGAATAAAATGGTTGTAATTTAATTTATGTGGCTTTGTAAGGATTATTGATAAACTTTAAAAAATGAAGAGTTTCCAGGTATCATAGCTTCTACAAGCTGCATATCATCGTCTTAATGCAATAATAAATGGGTAGAGATTTCTTATTACCATCTCCCTCTATTTAATGTAACTTACCAATGAAGTCTGCGTTTCATAATCTTATGACGTCTCCAATCTGTCGATTCGGCACGTTTGTTATCATAGATTGATTCCAATGCCCCAGCTTTGGCCGCTTCACTGAAAATAGACGCGCGTAATATTGCCTTCTTCGATCGCACTCCTCTACCGTGTTATCAATCCCTCTGGACTTGGCTGGCGCATCATACACTACCAGGATTTCAAAGAAACTTCTAAAGGTGTAACCATTGTTTATAGTATATTAACCGGACATATTTTTGGTTTGATTTAAGCCTCCATTGGCGATTCGGTGAGTGGGATAATTATATTGATATTAGGTCAAGAAAGTCGAAGATATCAGTGAATGAAAGTTTACTACACTGATTCGTTCTTTTTTTCCAATACTCCAACAGTGTTGTGTACTCTTTTTAACCCTTGTATACCTCCTTACAGAAACGGACATTTCCATGGTACTTTCACCAGCAGATATTCGTTTCACTCTCTTAAGGTGTAAATTACCCATTAACTATCAATGTTGCAGCCATAGACTAAGTTAAAAAAGACATGTCAGTTTCTCTCATTCGCTCTATCGTACATCACTCATCCATGATAGACAATTTGACTCCCTGTACACCCTGGGAACTAAAAATTCCAATTAGTTGCAGACGCAGGGCCATTATTAGTAGTATAATCGGGTTATTGACAAAACAATCTTTTGCTGGGATTTAATTACGTGTTTCTGTTCGTTTAGATCCTATAAGCAAAGAAGAACCATTAGGATGCATGGAATATCTCTAACTGGCTTTCATCTCAATCTCCCTCTCCACTTAGTCTGAATATCAAGTGACGGCATTGCTATTATAAACGTGTTTCGTAACTCAGTCTGTTAATATATTTTAATTGAAATGACAGCATAATTCCATTGCATTATGTTATCATTATTGGGTTGAAAAGAAAGACCAAATATAATGGATTTATATTGTTATTTTCCAGCATTCATTAAATTAGGATATTCCATCTCTAAATTAATCAGTGTCCCTCAAGGATTCGGAGCAAAGTTAGGCTAAGACTGATAATTTAAATTTGGTATCAATACAAATATAAAATGACCCAGTTCATATAACATATCGATTTAAAATTTCCTTTAAGGTAGTGCAATATTCCTGCATTACATCTTTGTGGTAAAACTTACCACCCTCGAGTTTACAGTTTTATACTTTAATTGCCCTCCAGGCCCCAACATTTACACTTAGCCTTCTCGGCTCCAATAACTGTTTTAGGCACTGCCACTATGTCTTCCATACCCTTTGCCTTCTGGTTTCTCCACTTTACAGTTCTCTCCTTACAAGCTTTTTGCGGATTCGGCCTCGTTGCTATTGCGCTTTAAATTCGTGGTAAAATACATGTAAATAACCAAGCTGGTTGTCACCTGAATAATATGAAATAACTTGCTTTATTATTTCGTGGGTTACGGTTTAGCATGAAAAAAATATATTGGATTACCTTGTAATTTGAGTGGTTTATAACACCTTACACAAAGGTTAATTAATAACAAAGAATTGGTTTTGCCGTTCGTCCGACATCAGACCACAGATAAAAAGGCTTTTCTAATTAAGCACCTTTATTGAAAAATCCGATTTCCGTTGCCAGTTTATAATAAAAATTCGCAGGTTAATTGATTTAGTTAATCCTGAGGGGCTTTGAAACAACTGAATCCTAATTCCTTTTGTTAAAATATAATTAAGGACGCAAAATTTTATCTCGGTGAAATTTAAAATATGAAAGAATTTAGTGCAAGAAAATTAGCGGTAAAAAAGACCTACTAAAATCCATCGTTGTTGTGTACCAGGCCTTATTTTTTAAATTTTGTGCGAGAAGACCCAAGTATGGTAGTAAATAGGTCCCTTAGTATTTAAATATATGACCAAGGAAAGGTCATTGATAATATTTTTATTTAATATCCGAAACCAGTTCGTGATAGATTTTGGAAATAGCTCAAATTACTAGCCAAAAATATGGTGTTGGTGTTAAGGTTTTGTTTAGTTTTTAGTCATATAAAAACACCTAAGCTATTTTCCTTTTAATGTTAAAAAAACGAGTTTTTTAGATAAAAAATCTGAAATACTTTTCATCTATCATTTAATAACCTATAAATAGCGAGAATAATTTTCACCTTAAAGGTGTTTTTAAATAATATAATAATAAAAGCAAAATTGTAAGGGATATGGATTTGGTCAAATAATTAAGTGAGAGACAAATTATAAATATTTCCTCTAGTTTATTGTCGCATAATATTTCATGTACATACTTTGAAATACTACGGTTCAACTGGTTTTTCAAATTCATTAGATTCGAGCGTCTTTGAAGGTATGCCACTAATAATTCAAATCCAATTTAGATGAGGGTTAGAATAACTAAAGCTGAATGGTAAAGAAAATTGTTTTTTTAAAAGTTAATATTGTAGCAAAATATGAGTGAAAAAGTAAGAAAGTCCCCGCATTTTTTTATTATTAGGGATACCTTCTGGCATCTGCGGGCATCAATTAATTTATAGAAATATTATTTCAACGCAGTATCTTTTAATCCAAATTTATTCCTATTTCAATTTTAGTGTCGAGGTGGTCTGATTATACGGTGACGCAGATCGTGATGGAATAAATTAATTTAGTGGTAATTCCAGGTAGCATAGTTTGGCAAATGGAAGTTGAGAGATTTGTGCGAACTAAAATTCGTGGGTTTTTTAATTATGAATCAGATGTCCTAATACACCATGATATAAAAAAGGACTATTTGGGTTGGGGGAGTAATAATTTCATTTCGACACCTTGTAAAAATGAAAAGTTTAAAAATTTACTGAAAGAAATGTAAACTACTTGAAAGAAGTTGCGAGAAAATAAGAAAAGAAATGAGAGAACACGAAATAATATAAAAATATGGATGATGGTAAAAGATATTTGTAAGAAGGGGGTTGTATCTTGAAGGAAAATTAGTACTAGGGAATTATTAGGCATTTTGAAGAGCGTCATGTCTTTTCCTTTCCTAATTCAACTCATTAAATTCCAAACAATGAATTATATGTAAATTGGAGAATGACTATTATTTCAATTATTTGTTGAATCTAAGTTCATCACACGATTTAATTGGTATAAATTGTGCTTTGTGGTAATCACAATAACCTGTAAATATAAAAACCCCAAAGTGGAGCTATTGCTATGGAAACGCATCTTGCGAATGCTGAATTAATAAATAAAAGAAAATTTTGACTTAAATATTTGCAATGGCTTCTGGAATAAAGGATTTCCACTATTCTCTAATAAATATTCTTTCAGTGACTTTGATAATATGTTTTCGACTAAATATTCATAGTTTGTTATAAATATTCATGTTATTTCACTTCTGGTTTTATTACAAAAAGAGTTTAATTGAATATACCGTCAAAACACACCATCTGTTTCGCCATTTATTAACGAGAGGATGGAATACATAAATGGAGCAAAAAGTTTTCTTTTTTCTTTTAAGGAAAATTAAAAAGAAAAACTTTTAGCTATTTATTTGCAAGGGTGTTTGGGGAGGGGGTAATCCAAATCATTTTTTTCTGCAATGCTCTTATCGTGCCCCGGTTTATAAGATGGTGGGGCCTGATCTTAAATGTCCTTGCTTAAATACAGAATTAGGAACCAGGTAAGACTCGAAGCTAAATCAAGAAAGAGGTGAAAGGGTGTAAAGCAGAGGTGAAACGCAGGTAAAAGGAATTTTAACTTTTTATTATAAAATATTTCTCTAACAAGTTAACGAATCTATTAACTTTTTCTTCTATGATTTACAAAAACTAGTGTGTAGTTGAATTCGATTCGTATCGAGGTTTAGTTTGGCTAAACCTTGTACGCGAAGCTTGGGAATTAAATCCCAATATTGGAAAAGGAATCCAGCATTTATACTGTAAAACAAAGATAGTTTTTCTCATAAAAGGCCCATCTAGGGTTTAACCTCCAAGTGCATAACCAAAATTAATTAAGGTAGCCTATTCTTAGGCTACCGCAAAGCAGAAAGCAATTTAAACAGTCCATTTCCAAAGAGTTTTTTGGTCACTCGATATTTATCAACAAATGGAATAGTCTTTCCTCAGTTTCAGGCGATTTCACCAATTTTTTAAAGGGATTTTAAGCCAATTCTCCCCAAACTATTTTTTAACAGGTTTTTATTCTGCACGAAACAGATAAAGAGGCATTTATTCGGAGGATACGATTTAGTCTACAAAATCTTTTATTTCAGTTCCTTATCGAGAAAGGAGGGGGGGGGGGTTCCAGTCCTGTTTCTATGCTGTGTTCTTTAATTTAGATACTCGTATGTGGGTTTTGTTTCCATGAAAAACATCGCCTATTTGCTTATCTTTTAATCTTATTTTGGATGTGTCGTTAAAGAACTGGTTGTCACATTGCCCTCCAGTTCACTCACTTTTCTTCTCTATGGCTATAATGGCGGAAATATAGTAAAAAGTAGTAAGAGAATAAAATATCTATATTAATTATAAAAAAGTCAGGGTTGGAAACTTTGTTTAAATTGGGTCATATTAAAAGTGATTTTGGAAGAAAAACTAGGACGGCGATAGTGAACAGAACAGATGATAGTTTTGTAATACTGTCATTGTCTTGCACCAAGGACAAGTTCCCTTGCGGTGTGAAATTTTAGCAATAGTTGATTGACACGACCTTTTAGTCGTATATGTTCGTGGATCAAAATAGCTTAGTGTGAGCAAAGACCACGAACAAGCTACTATAAAACTACCAGAGACACAATCATAATGAGTGATGCCAAGCAGCGCCCCAACCAACTGCCAGTCCTGTTTCGATGACAAAGTTTTTCTCGAACGCGCTCTCACTCTTTCGCTCAGTTCTAATGATCTATCATGGAAACCTTTTATCATTCGCCTTATCTTATTCCCAAGCTTTAACATCATGCGCCCCTCCACCCCCATTGATTATTGATTTATCTTTTACTTCGCTAGACTGGTAGGGTTCAACACCCCTTCAAGCTCCTTTACAAAGGTAATTACTTTTTCCAACAAATCTCTTCGCTAAAATAAGTGTGTGTATGTGTGTCTCTCTCTCATTCCTTTTCATTATCTCTCTCTAATATAAATATATATATATATATATATATATATATATATATATATATATATATGAATAAGTGAAACCAGAATTATGAATCAGATTTTTTGGAAAACAGGACGGTTGCGCCATCGTTAGCTCTATGGTAATGAAACAATGCGCTGCGACCAAGCTATATATAGATCATGATAAACGAAAAAAAAATCAAATGGGTGCAATAATATCAAAATTTTATATTGAGGACATTAAAGGAATTTAACCTTTGGACAGTAGTCTGATTCCTATAATGGACGTGCTATTTATCCCTTGGATGGCTGGTTTTCGCGTTTTGTTGATTGAAGAGGCTACTATATTAGATATGAGTTTATTAAATTTGTATTTTCCTTCCGGCCTATTCTATTTGTTCACAGCACCAATTAGGATAAACTCTGACATATGTTCTTCAATATAATTATTTATTAGATTTGAATATATTTGGGGGGTTATTAAAATCATTCCTATCCTCAAAGTTTTGCATGTGAATGAAAGAAACTGAAAAGAGCGCACCTCTGCTAATATGAGCGCCGTGTTCTTTAATCCTCTTAGTAAAATTAAAGATTCACCAATGTAGGATTTCTCGCAATCTTTGCACGTGATCAGGAGTCGTGTTTTGCGGCTAACAATTTTCCTACCGCTAGGATTCCAACGCCGTCTTCACAAGGTGAGCAAGATCTTCTTTGATGAAAGTTCTTTAAAAATAAGTTTATTTTGTTTGCGAACTTTCTGTTTATTCTATTCTCGTGAATAGGGAACACCGATATTATTTTCGTTCATTTTAATATGGCTCCTAAGTTATCCATGAGAGCTGCCTATGTTGAAAGAAGTAAAAACTGGTGTGCTTTTAATGATTTTTTTAACTTTTTTACAGTATGTAATATAATTTTTTTTCAATTGATCCTATCTACGTTCATCTATTTTTAATGGTTTCAGCTTCGTCCATCTCCTCTTTTTTCTCTTTTTATTAGTACTAGCTTCTTTTATCTCCTTTTTGTTCTATTATATTGGTCCAAGCTACGCCCATCTCTTCATTCTTCCCTTTTAGAGTAAGAAATGCATAGTGTAAAAGATTCACATTCTCTGTCAACTTATACTAATCTCATTCACGTTCATTTTAACCGCGTATGGTGTGAATCTATTATTGTGTGATGGTTCTCAAATTTTTGCATCACACCTGTCACGAAATGCTGGAGTCCTTTTGTATGTGTATTTATGAGTGAGGAGGAGAAGTCCTCACCTTCTTCATCCGAATGAGATGATTTAATTAGTATGTTTGAATTATTTTCAGAAAATGGTTTCTAAGGTAAAATCAACCAAGGGACGGAATCTTTTTAACCAAATCTTACCGAAGATTTACCAATTATTTCGGATTTAGTTAGATATAGCATTTATGCAACAATTTAGTTTAAGTTTTATTAATTTTCACAAACTCCATTTTGTAAAAGGTGCAAACAGATCGTGAATTAAATTTAAGTCTAAATTTTAATCTGAATTAGACTCTTATGAACAATTTAATGTATTTACCTCCAAAATCGTGAAAAGAATTGCGTAAATAATTAAAATATCTAAAAATGAAATAGTATAAAGTTTTTCTGTATGTTAATATATATATATATATATATATATATATATATATATATATATATATATATATATATGAATAGAATGTCCCACAGGCAAAATTAAGTAAAAGGTGCTTTATTCAGTTCATTTTCAAGGATAACTACAGGAGAAAATATTATAATAAGGGTATATATATACATATATATATGTATATATATATATATATATATATATATATATATATATATATATATATATATATATATATATATATAAGCTAGTAAAAGATAAAGGACCGTCTCTAAGACAAAAAATCACATATGAGGAAGAGGAGAGGGACAGGTAAATTCAGATTAAGATTTATCTATAACAGGTAGAAAGAGTTAAGAACAGAGCCAAAAGTGTTAAAACGATTAACGGTTAAAGCGATAGTCTAAAGAGGTAGATTAGGAGAGACACGAGAAGTAAGCAGATACGTAGGGGAGAGGAGCAAGGAGAGAGGAAAAGAAATAAAATAATCTTAATACAAAATCAATACAATAATTCAATTGACAAATCGGGTACCCCTAAAAATGAAAATTGCAAAAAAAAAATTAAGAGCATAAGTCCAAACTAATTTCTTTAAGAATGCATTTTTTCTAAACAGCATCCATTTTTAAAAGGCCAAGGGAAATGTTAAAGTTATTAAGTTGGCTTATACATGAACATTCAACAAGGTTTCTTTTAATTGATTCATTTGAACGAAAAATAAATTTTGCTGAATTCCAATTAATTAAGTGGTTATTTTCGGACATATGCACAAAAAACGCACTATTATTTACAGCTCTCCTAACATTGTATTTATGCCAATTAATACGGACAGATAATTGCTTTCCTGTCTGTCTAAAATATTTATTTGGACAAACAAAATACTCGACCGAATAGACTCCCCCAATATTATTACAATTATTGTGAACTAGAATGTTTTTTATAGTTGACTCGTATTTGAAAGTAACTGAAATGTTAAAGTTTTTTAAGAGACGGGGAAGGTCAATGAAACAAACAGAGAAGGGTAAAACCAAAATGTTTTTAACATTAAAAGGGTTAGCAGGAGTTGTATTATAAAACGTCTTTTTTTGCAGAGGAACGACAGTTTAGAAGAAAGGGATAAGGGTAACATAGTTTATGGCCAATTTCAAAGATATTGCAGAATCGCTTTATCCGTTAATCGTTTTAACTTTTTTGGCTCTGTTCTTGACTCTTTCTGCCTCTCGGTTTGACCTTGCTATCTGTTTTAGATAAATCTTAATCTGAATTTACCTGTCCCTCTCCTCTTCCTCATTTGTGATTTCTTGTCTTAGAGACGGTCCTTTATCTTTTACTAGCTTAAATATATATATAAATATATATATATATATATATATATATATATATATATATATATATATATATATATATATACTTTAGATTTCTAGGCTATTTTGTCCTGACACTTATTTCATATTTTATTAAGTTGTCAAGAATGGGTTTGTGTAGGATCAAGCCATGGGTTTTTCAGCGCTAATATTCCAGTAAAGAGTTAATTTTTTGTCCTCCTTAACAATTCGGTCCAGAAATCGAGATTTGGCTGATGGGTAATTAGTTGCAAACGTCCTTCACACAGGTCGTGTGGTACTCGGGCACAAATTTTTTGGGCTTTTCCAAGGCATTGCTAGATTATTCCAGGTTAAACATCACCTAGGCATTGCTAGCGTAAGATAAACTAAGTGAATTTGATTCACATTATAATATGTACATCAGTTAAAGGACAGGTAGGACTGGTAAAGGGATAATTATATATATAAAAATATAGCCTTATTTCAAATGCATATTTCACTATAGCAGGATGAGTTTGACTCATTGCGGATAGATATTAGGATCAGTAAAAATAGGATGGTATATTTGAGAGTCTTTTACAGAGCCTGGGACAAACTAACGATACTGCTGAATTAATGTTAAGGGAAATTATTAAAAGATGTAAAGGAGAATCAGTTATTTTTGGAAACTTCAATTTAAACTCCGTGGACTGTGAAAATATGGCAGGAAGGGATGGAGTAAGTTGTATGTTTATAGATTATTTTTAGGATATTTTTTTTTAAATCGTTAATAAGTCCAATAAGGGGTACAATATTTTATATCTTGTACTTTCAATCGATAAATATTAGTTAAAATTTACTGTTTTGGAAGCATTAAGAAATAATGTTTATCAAATAAATCGTTTTAACATAAAAACAGAAAGATGGAATATCTGAAAATGCTGCGCAAGCAACGAATTTTCCTAAGGAAGGTTATCTAAAGCTTCCAAACTTGCTAAGTTCGGTAAATTACGATGTAAAATATAGAGGGACAAATGTTATTGTGTGAGGAAGTATTTGAATCGTGTATTATATTTGGTCTAAGACCAATGTATTCAAATTAGGGCCATTTAGAAGAAAGATAGGAAACCATTATAGTTGAATCAGGAGATACCTAGAAAGATTTGTCAGAAGAAAAGGGTTAACCAGAAATTACAGATAAAAAATACTACTGCAAATTTAAATCATTATTGATTGACTAAGAATGAGCTAAATAGGATTATAAATAATATGAAAAGGGTGTCAGAAATTCAATTAGCTCAAAATAGCAACAAAGATCCAAGAAATTTTTTAGTTATTATAAAATAAATAAATCTCTAGCACAGATAAACTAGGACCTAATATGAGAAAATAGTTTAGGTACTTAATGGCCATTTTACTTCAGTATTTACAAAAGAGAAGTTAAACTATTTAATATATGATAATGCAGTGTCAGAGAAAAAAGGTGTTGACTAGCATTGAAATGGACAAGGAAACCATTAAATTATTTTTAATTGAGTTAAATGTTAACAAGGACCTGATAATATTCATTTCAGGATACGTAAAAAAGAATGGAAAGTCTTTTAGTAGCTCTTGAAAAAATATATATTAGATCGCTCAATTTTGAAAAAATACCTGATGACTGGAAAAGAGTGAATATAGTGCTTATTTTCAAGTAAGGAAGTACCGAGGATCCAAATAATTTAAGACAGCAATCTTACCTACTATAAGATATAAAATTCTAAAGAAAATACTTAAAAGGGGCTTTGTAAACGTCTAGAAAGTAGATGGTTAAACAATGATGCTCAACATGGGCTTAGAACTGGTAAATAATGTCTAAGAAATTTAATATAATTTCTAAATTTTGTAATAAAACAATTAAATAAAGATGAGAGAATACAAATGTAATTTACTTTGTTTTTAGCAAAGTTTCGGACAAGTTCCCAATTAGAAGACTAGTTTACAAATCAATTAGGCTTGTGATATCTAGGAATATTATGAATTGGATAGGTGAATACGTGAGGGATAGGAAGCATGAGGTGGTACTAAAGGGAGTAAAGTTACAGTGGAGTGACATTATTAGTGGTACACCCCAGGGATCAGTTCTGTCTACATTACTATTTGTAATATATATTAATCATGTTAGGGATGCAGTTTATAGCAAGGTGCCTATTTTTGCTGATGATACAAAATTGGAAGCCCCGGTTAAAGAAGTTCAGAGAATTTTTAAACTGCAGAATGAATTAATAAATTATTTCATGGGCACATAAGTGCCAGATAAATTTTAACCTTGAAAAATGCAGTTATATACCTATATGGGAAGAGAGAATATAGAATTTAGCTATGAAATGGATGGCTATTGGTTAAAATGGGTAGAGGATGAAAAACCTTAAATGTAGTTATATATAGATTGTTAGACTTCCTTAAGAGAAATGTCAATAAGAAAATTTACGAGGTTATCCTTAAACTCTATAATTCATATGTTAGACGACATCTTGGGCTTTTTATATAGTTATGGTCCCCACATTTCAGACATGATATCATCCTTCAAAAGTCAGTATAAAGGGAGGGCAACAAAGATAATACCTTCCTTACAGTGCCTTGAATATAGAGAAATACTGAGGGTACTAAAGATGTTCTCCTTTTGCAGAAGGTGTGTAGGAGTGGATATGATTGAGCTTATTTTTAAAAAATGTTGCGATAGAAAAATTGGATATTAGCAAGTTCTTGTTTCTGGCTGCGGATTATAGGAGTAGGGGTCATCGCTTGAACATTAAAAAACAACTGTGTAGGTCAGATTTTCGAAAATATTTTTTCACAAATAGATACTAAGCTTTCGGAATTAATTACCTCAGGAAGTTGTGAGTAGTCCAATTTTAAAAATGTTCAAGAGAATGATAGATAAGTGGAAGAGCAAAGAAAATTATGTGGGATTTTGATTTTCTGTTGGCGCAAATATAGATATGTATTATATCTGCATGCTTTGGTTTTGAAAAGACTTGATATGATGATGCTTTTGAAGCAGTATTCTGGATGTTATCTTATGGATGCAGTATTTGGAGATGATGGGTGATTCTTGCCGGACTCTTTCACTTGACTCAGATGTTATGGTATCTTATAACAGCCACATAAAGAATGACTATGCATTAATGCAGCTTGTAGCAATTTTAGAACAATTTAAACCACGCTTAAAAGCCTTGTTTTCTTCTAAAACAACATGAATTTCTTGACAATTTAATGTTTGTTTTAGGAAAGTAACTTATATTGTTATCATTTATTTTATTTGAATATATTATAAACCGCTCGTGTTCATTATTACAGTATTCCTAAACATAATTCAGGTTAGGATGAAATATGGCTGCAGTTTAATTTAAGCAATATCCATAATTTATCTTGTTGCAAACTTACTCCGTAGGACTCATTTGTTTATCTTACGATAGAGAAATCAATGTGAAAAAATGTAAAAAAAGAAGAATTTCTTGAAATAAATCTCAGAATTACAGCAAAGACAACATAGAAATCCTTTATCTCTCTCTATATTAATAATATATTGTGGGTGAATATTTGGTGGCCAATGGATACTCAAAATATTTATGCAAAATTAATGTTTCTTCAACTTAATTGAACATCAGCCACAAGTGACCCGTGTGGTTAAAACTCGTGTTCAACTTGGATATATGTACTTGCGTTTGTTCACTTTATAAGAGCGTCTTGCCATAAATACTGTGTATTCAATTGACTCAAAGTGTTTTCTGTGCTCTGCAATTCATGACAGCATTCCACTATGTCCATTTTATGTGAAGGAGTTAATGACTTGAATTGACTCTGAGTATACAAGTTTTAATGTTTTGTTTTGTAATAATGACTCATATGATCTCAAATGCCCTTACTTCGTATGTGCCATTTTCATTATAGACCCCATGTGGTAAGTTAACAAAATAAAACTTTTAATTGAAGACGATTCTTAAAATTTTAATTAAGTACAAATATTGTAACGTTAGGTTGGGTTAGAGGTAGGCATCTATATCTATCACCATAGAAATTGGATCATAGCAGGATTAATATAGAGCATGTTTAAATCTACCTTGAGTGTGATATTAGATTTTGCTATAAAATAGAAGGATGTATTCAAATTCTTCGCAGTCACTCCATCAAGAGAGAAGCGCAGAAAACTCGCTTCGATCTCAGGATGGCGAACACCTACAGATAAAGAAAGGTGCGAAAAACGTTTCGAAGCGTAGTTTTGTTTTCCTTGCGGCGAATCTACGGTTTACTTTTTATCAGAAGAATTTAATAATCGGCAAAAACGAGGCAAGTTTTAATTACATAACTTTGAGATGACTAAGACTCTTAACAAGTTTACCGTAAATTTAGTTGAAATGCATTCAGTGTAGTGCAGCTCACAACCAAAACAATTGAGTGGGAGAGGAAAGCCTTAAAATAAATTCAGACCTTATATACCAAATTCACATAGAAACCTGAGAAATGTTTAACATATAAAAGAAACGTATTTAAGAGATGAACGAATTCTTTGAAGATTATTCCCAATGTAAGAATCATTTCCAAGAAATTCGAATAAAACCTCAAAATTGATAATCAGACAACTCTAATTTATATTTTTAGCCATAATTCGCTTTCCAATGGGCAAATATTAATTTCTAAAACAGCATCCTATTGCACACTTGCCTAAATTACAAGTAAACTCAAATGAGAAGCTCTTTGGAAACCAAATTATAATCTAGATTACCATGGAATGCCTCTAAAACACAAACAAATTAATTAAATTAATTAAATCTTTTAATCAAATAAATGATCATATTCTTAATTACCATAGTTGTAGCAAAGTTCTGAAATGTTTATTCTGCAACTATGGTTAAATTGCAATCGTATGAGGGAATTTCACTTAAAACAACAATGAACGTGAGGATTCGTCCTACGTAAAGGCTTCGCTCACATCCGTGTAATAGATTTCAAATTCTTTTAAAAATGAATAATTTTTTAAATGATAAATTGAGTTAAAAGCTGTTTTCTACCAAATTCCCTCAAAACAAAACTATACTCGTGAAAAAGAAAGGAATAATATTCAAACCTTAAGTATACATTTTCTTATAAAAACAAAAGCTCTTAAATTATATTTCTTATAAGCAATTAATAGTAGAAAGGGTTATTTTTTCTCGTAATTAAATATGTTAAAAAATAATATTATCAGGTCCAGAAATTGCCAAGCAACGAGAGCTTTTATCCTCTCTTTCCTTAACTCACGCATTTTTGCATACCCTAATATATCCTTTCCAATTCCACTACTTCCATCCTGGTATAGTCTTAACTTTAAATCTTTAACTTTACCTTCCTATTTATTAATTTGATCACAAACTGATTTAAAAGCTAATACGAAGGTAACAATTTCCTTCAATATTATTTTGTTTTGAATCCGCAATAAGAAGTTGGTTTTGATTATTGCCGCAAAGCGTAACTTAACATCTTGTTGAGTCCAATTTGGCAGTTTCTAGAGTGTGTGCGCCACAATATTTTTGCAACGCTTATCAATGTTCGTCATTAAAACTGCAACTATATATTTCATTGTCGCAATCTGTAGTAAACAAATTGCTAAAATATAAAGAATACAATTATTATATCATAATTTCACGACAAATCCAGGAATACAAAGAGCGGATTATAAAGAAACTTTACTCAAAAAGTACTTTAGTATACCAGAAGTTACCTCTATGGTACACCCTGGAGATAAAAAACTTCGCTCTTTTAAAAAGAATTTCCTCTCTTGTTTGTATCGACAAATTTCTTCAGCCAAGTTTTGACCCCATGGGGCGAGTCTTCGATCGATAGATATTGAGAGACTGGCTTTGGACGTCGCTACTTTAAAAGGGAATGCTAAAAAGCTCAATAAATAAATCTTGCTTGCTTCGCTCATCTCTATGGTCTAAGGTGTCTTTCTATTGGAGAAAGTCATCAAGTATTATTAAAACAAGTTTTCGGTAATGTTTTCCCTATGAATTATAATATTGGGTCGCTTTTATTATCCTGCTTTTGTAATTAAATGAAACAAGGCTAGTTGCAGTTTAACTACAATATTAATACCTTAAAAACAGTACTCAATGGTATCTGATAATTTAACAGTGGATTTACATTGTTTTAGAAGTGATTAGTTTCGGCGTCGAGAAACAAATCACGCACGTCCCTTAGAACAAATGTCATAAATTTTATTATATCTCAATTTAAATGGTAACGCCTTCTGTCGCACAATTTTTGTCAAGTGATACAAATAACGAGTACTGAAATTTTAGTATGAAATATTTCTCTCCCTATTTCATATTTCTCGGTTCACGGTAGAAATGGGTATGCCAAGATAGATCTCGTATGGCGCTGGGTAATCATCCAATCCATCCAATTTGAAAATCAGAAAGTTCTGTTGATTTCCCAAACTTTTGTAAATGTTTCACATATATATATATATATATATATATATATATATATATATATATATATATATATATATATATATATATATATATATATATATATATATATATATATATATATTCAACAAGGTTGCTTCTAAGAAGCCGTAAGTTTAATTGCAGTAGGAAGGATACGACCATCAGTGACATTCTTATTTATTCCAAACAACGTTTCGGATTACCCAATCCATCATCAGGCTAAAGGGATAAACACAATTTGTGAGGCAAACAAATTTTAACATAAACTAGATACAAATCAAAAGCAAAATAATTTAGATAGTGAACTTATAAAATTAAAAGTTTTAATAATTGTAAGTACATATACAGATAAGGAGGGGAACAAATTCATACCTGCTGTCAGCATTCAGGGGAATGACTAAGAAATTTACCCCAAATCGGACACGATTATGGGTAGTTTTGTTGTTGGTAGAATATTAACACATCTGAAGCTGGTTGGTTGTGGCTATTACCGATAATGGGTGGCAGGTCAAGTCTGAATTTAACGTGTGCGAATGTGTTTTTATGAAGAGAGATTCGAGAATTCTGAGTACCTTACATTTTGATAAGTAGAATTCATCATGTCTGGTCGTGGCAAAGGAGGAAAAGTTAAGTGAAAAAGTAAAAACACCCTTGCCAGACATTCTTTTTCAGAAGGAAAAGGAGAAAACTATCCGGAAGAATAGTACACTAATATCAGGAATAAAGAGGAGCAACCTTACGAGATTGGGGCTATGGTGCCACCCGCCATGGACGTCAACGGATCCCCCTCCATACCATCAGTGGAGCAAAAAGCCAAGCGGGCAAACACTCGTGGAAACTATCTTTGGCCCGCTCAACGTAGCCCTTCTAAGACTAATTGAGATGCCCAACGGATGGGCAGCATTATGCTGGACTCCTGAGGACGTCAAAAAAATCGTGTCAGACGAAGCTAAAGAGCCCCTTTAGAAGATTGGACTATCCCCCATGAAATTATGGTGCGTCGATCAGTCATCCTCAGAAAGCTCGACCCCTTCTTCACGGAAAACAGCTGTGAAGAAATCAAGACTGAGCTTTCTAAGCACCAAAAATGGGCCAGAATTGCGAAGGTGGATAAGTTTGGCAAAAATATAGTCAAAGTTATTTTCTTAACCACAGAAATGGCACAAGGAACTATGAAGGAGGGACTCCTGGGGGTTCTACCTCCGCGTTGCCCCTGAACAAATAGAAACGGAGGAATTCGCTCAGCTGGAAACCTGCTTCAAATGCATGGCAGTGGAAAAATACCCCACAAGTGAGTGTCGAACTACCGAGGTCACATGCTCCATCTGTTCTAGACAAGGACACGGATGGAAGGAGTGTGCCTCTGAAAAAACACGCTGTACAAACTGCGTAGGGGACCACAGGGCCTTGGCCATGAGGTGTCCCGTCCGCAAAGAGGCAATCAGAGCCAAACGTGAAAAGTCCAAAAAGAAAAAGGAGGCAAAACCAAAGAACTTCGCAGAAGCAGCAGCGGCAACAAAAACAACAGCCACAGAAATAACGGCACCAAAGCTTGTGATGCCAAGTGAATGCAAAGAAATAATGACCATGGTCATCTACGCACACTTCGCCAACCTAGCCAACCCCAGCACTTTTTCCGAAGAATTAAACCAGCTATTACAGAAGAACGGTATCAAGAAAAAACTTTGGTTTCCTCCCAATCCCCCTTCACAAGAAGTGCTAAAAATACCATTTGTGGATGACCCACAGCAAAACGAAACAACCCAAGGTAAATTAAAAGAACCTGCCGACATTCAACAACAACTGAAAACCACAGAAGAAGAAATAACTACAGAAGCAGAAGAAACAAGAGGCGAAAGCCCTCAAAAAAGCCGAAAAAAGAAACAGCAAAAGAAAAAGAAGAAGACAAATTCCCGAAAGGAAGAAGAGACAGAAAAACAAGAATATAATCTTTACGGGGAAGAAGACGAGGACGATGACATTCTGGACTATCCCGGAGTACCCCTCACGGAAGAAAGAAACATCTTATTACGCGGATTCTTCTTTAACGCCACTGACTTGAGACTCAAGGTATTCGGTGCTTTAGTGTGCAGGCCCCCGAAAGGTGACCTGGAGGCCCTGATCGACGGAATTATTCGCGGGGACTACAAATAGACCTTCGAAGGACCATGGTCGCTGAAAGAAATAGGAGGACTGTTGGAAGAAAGAACCATCTACATCCCAGACTCGTGTGTACACACCGTAAACATGTCAACCTTTAAAAAAATCAAGAGTGGTCAAAAAACGTCCGATATCGTTTAGTGGAAAAATATTTAAAAGTGAATGATAGTTAAAAATATCGACTAGTGTAAAAATAAGTAAAAGTGAATGATAGTTAACAATTATAAAATTGAGTGATTAAACGAAGGAAAAGTAAAAACATTTAATAAACAGTGGATAATAATCAATTAAAAAGAATAAGCAGTGATTAAAAATGAATATAATATTTAGTCTCAATAGTAGTAAATCCATAGATTAAGTGAATTAATTTAATAAACAGTGGTTAAAAGGAAAAAGGGAAAAAGTGTATAATAATACTAAAATTCAAAGGTTAAAGCGATTAATGAGAAAAAAATTCAATAGTCAGTGGTTACGTGAATAAAAACAGTGGTGTATAAAAAACATAATATTTAATGGCTAGTAAGAATAACAAAGTTGAGCGATTAAACAAATTAATAATAATCTCATTAAATAAACAGTGCTCAATACTCAATATTCAGCAGTTAATAATTCAGTGGTTAATAATGAATTTAACACTTAGTAACTAATAATAAACAGTGAATAATAATGAATACTTAGTAGTAAGCATAAGGACTTCGGGAAATAATAAAAGCAGTAAATACACATTTATCAATATTTAATAATTAACAATTAAGAATAATAGTTCAGTGTTTAATAATGAACACAATATTTAGTGGATAATAACAAAGGTTAGTGATTTAGAATATTAATAATAAAAACATTTAATAAACCGTGATAAAAGTGAACATATTTTTGGTAGTAAGAACAAGGTCTTCGTGAAATTTGTACTAAAGATAACAATATTTTAAAATTGAATGTAATTTCTGAGATATAATTCTCTGTCCTAAAAAAAATTCCTGATTTTAAAATGTCAAATATTTGTCCTCCAGTATGTCCTGGAGAGCCCATTTCTTTTCTTACTAATACTTGTGTAACTTTCTCTTCTCCGCTCAACTTTTTTCCCCACTATTAACTATTTTTTTGTAACGTTTTTTGTATATGTATTTTTTTTCTCTCAAATATACCATTATAAGAGTTACTACCATTTTTTCCTGAAGATGACCCACTGCGGTCGAAAGACGTCTAGGAATAAAATATGTCCTTTGTGGCTATTTTCTCTCTCCTCGAAGATCCTGTTAGAGCAAATCAAGAAATTGCAAATCAAAATCAATAACGCTGCCGCAGCTGTTGACTTTAATAACTCATGCATACAACATGGCCTCCTACCTAAATATATATATATATATATGGTAATATTAATTTACATTCATGAAAATAACTTATTTATCGTTAATTTTAATGGTTTTAATAAGGCATTCCTCGTTTTAATTAAAAGAAAAGTATTCTAATATGTCAATATCCTAAGAAGAGCAACATACATTGAATCTAAAGTTTTATCAACCACAACAAATATCAATTAGATGATTAAAAAGAATTTTAAGAGCAATCAAAGATGCAATATTATCTTACAAAAACAACGTAATTTCAGTCCACTTGAATAAATTTTTCTTAAATTTAAAATTCAAAACTTCAATATACCTTTATTGCATTAATCTCTTTGAAGATTTTATCCAGAGTAAACTTTTCCATATTTTCCACCAGAGCAAATGAAAACGCTAAAAGATAAAGAGGAAAAAATATCAAAGTGAAGAGATAATTGAAAGATTAAAAAAATGTTATCGGGAACTATATGATAGCAGTGTCTATCATATATGTACAAGATTATAATTCTCGACAAATGAAGGGGGTGTCTAGCAGTGAAGGACCAAATTTGTGCACGCATTTAAGAAAATAAAAAATTGCAAATGGCCGCGAGAGAATGGAGTTACAATCGACCTTAAAAGGCTGGAGGCGACTATCACACATACCTTCAAAGTTTTACTGTTTACCTGAATTTCAAGGAAAGTAAATTAAAATGGCGAGGTCCGCACAATTGCAGACGAATCAGTCTCCCATGTTCAACAAATAAATTTGGTATACATTTTATACCTAATGCAAACATTCAACTAAATTTAACCACCGGAAAGTCGCAGTAAGGTGCAGGGGAGTACTCTATCAAATGGTGTATTTCCCGCAAGCGTGCCGGATTAAAAGACGACAGAAAGCGAGGCATTGGGGAGTAGGCCCACGAGAACAGTCGTGGTGCTATGGTATGCAACTTTAAGTGGTAATCGGCAGTTTCTAATCTTCTTTGTTCTGGCAGCACGGAGGGGTGACCTGTTTCCTGTCATGTATGCAGTGCGAGGAAGAGCAATACCCTGGTCCTGTCGCCCATGCCTTGCGGAATCTTTGCTTCCTTATCAATGAGCTCATTCCCCATCAATACCAAAATATCAATAAACCCAGCAGAAGGCAGAAGATAATCTCGGCATCCATTCCGTCCACAGCACCGTGGCATTACAGATACCTGGAGCCATAGGGTACTGAGATTCTAATCCTCGAAGAGCACTCAGAGCACTTTGTGAATCGCTTCATATCAAGATTCGGTTCTCTGAACCGGGCATAATGCGTTACCTCCCGTGCCTGGTGGTGTATTTCAACCAGCTAAGCCGTTAATAGAGAAACAGCACCAGGTAGAACCCCGCGGACTTGAAAATAAAGGCGATACGGCGTGGAATCTAATCCCTTATTCGGAATTGGAACCATCTGTATACACAGGCACGGATCCAGCGTGACACTGTGTGCTCCAAAAGTTGAATGAAATGCTAGCGGCGTTGTGGAAGCTTTTGAAACAGAGTCATGGCAAAAAATAGTCAAAGATGGTACGTTTCAAGGTGGCGTCCCAGGCAGAACCAGAGGCACCACCAGCCCAAGAACTACACCGAAATTCGGAACACGCCGCCCACTTCAAGCACCACCGAAGCGTTTTTCAGCTGCGCAAATAATGATAGCTGAATGAGAAAGTGGTCAAAACCATGTAGGTCATCGACCATCTCCCATCCAAAATCAGGCTGTATATCGGGAGTAAACAGGGGCATTATAGAGATATGAGAATGAAGTGGTTCTTGTGCAGTCATGCATAAAAGCGTTATCATTTTGGACAACTATCTCCAGCTCGTCAATCTGGTCAGCAAAGAGCTAGCCCCTAGGATTAATTGTGTTTTACTCACAAAAGGGGTGCCCACTTTTCAAATCCCCGCGTAAGAGAAAGGAACTTGGCAACCGTGCCACGACGAGGCAAAATTTCCCTGCATCGAAATTGGCGGACGGTGAAATGTACGCATGAACAACGGTATACCTTCTCTTCAGGTGTAGCCGCATTGCCACTGCCTAAATGAGGTATTTATAGGGAGTAGAATTACGGAAACATCATGGCGAGTGTAAATCGCGCATCTTCCTGCCCAGCCTTCACTCTATGGTGGTGGGGTCATCAAACCATTATACCCAAGGAGGGTGAGCAGGTGGTAAACGACAAGAATGGTATTCTACAATAGGATAGTTAACGGGGAATGGGAGGAGGCGAGCCTCTACAGCTTCTCCCAGTTGGACTAAGGACCAAAGCAATTCCATAAAGGAGTATGCCTAACACTAAAGAGATGATGGAACTCTCTTCGAACTGAATGAAATGGACATATGCAGCGTGGAGGAAGAACTCTGGGGACTGTTTAGTAGCAAAAGGCACTGGAGGCGCTATCGCCTCCGAAGGCTTTATGGAGATGGTTGGGCACGTCATGCGAATTTTTTCCGCCACCTGCCACAAAACCTTTGGCGGCGGCGGCTTTAAGGGCGGGAGTTCTTCTTTTCAAGGATCCCGCGTGCTGGATTGTTTTGATGAACAACCTTAAGATGCCTCTCAGATGATATTAAAACTAACCAACTTATGGATTTGCCTTTGTAGAGAAAAATGACTAGGTTAGGCGTGCGTCCGTTTTGCCTTACAGAAAACGATCAAGTGGCTGGAGGAGGTTTCTCTAGCTTTAGGCGATGGGTCGTATGAGCTATTTAGACAGATATCTTTACCAGGGGAGTGCCCGAGTTTAGTAGAACCTGCAAAAGGTTAGCAACCGTGTTCGTAGGCCTGGATTGGCTCAGAACAGAGGTTACGGTTTTGAGGCATAGGACACCCCAGTTCCTATATGGCGAGAGTGGACCAAATCCTAGGCATCACAAAATGAGATTTGATAAGCAACCCCCGAATAGCCAGGACCTCCTTCTCCAGGAGCTACGCGCCACATCTTCGTGAAATTAGAGTGATGATCTATGCAATTCACCTACATGGCCGAACATGATTTGGACTTATCGTATACGATCTTAAAGCAATTTTCACAGACTTCGGGTAAACCAGAATTTACCCGTTTAATCGACTGATCAGTAAGGCCGACGCGGTGAAAGTATTAATATTCGTACACCATCGGCAGAGGCACAAATGCCTTGACGCATTAGCGATTCCAACCGGCACGCACCGACTCAGGTAGCATATCACGATCAAACGCATGGAAGGGTGTAGGAGTGGGTCTGAATCCCTACCCCTCTCTGACTTCTTATTTCCATTTCGTTTCCCTCTTGGAAGGGAAGACGGGGAGTGATTCTGTTTTGCTCCACCCCCAGCAGGTGGCTAAAGGGTGTAAGGATCAGTGTTAGCCATATCTTTCTCCGAAATGGAGAATCTCTTGGCCAGCAAGAAAGTACCAGGCGGTGAGGAGGTCCCCTTAACCCTTGTGAGTCCTCGAGAGCTAATTTGGGCTCAGAAAGACCATGCACATGGGGGAAGTAGATTCGGTGTTATATGGCACAGAACCCATGTTGTCATCGTCGAAATACTCGTACACTAACATCTGGATGATGGGTACCCTTGCACCATCACTACCTCAGAAGGGGCCTCCAATTGACCATTACCCTCCCACTTGAAGGTGTAAGGCATCACAACCCAGAACCTATAGGACCTGTAGCATTTTAGAAAAGTTCATGGCGACGGCATGCACACCTCCATTGGGAAAAGGGAGGGAGCAGGCATTCCAGCTCCCATCAAGTGTCTAGGAAAGGCCTGGGGTGACCATTCAGCTTACCCTCTATGCGAATTGAGGTGGCATATCTGCCCCTTATCAATTGCCTTGCCGTATTTTTTGCGGACCCCTGAGAAAGCAAAAGTGGACCAGCCCCAGGGTTATATTCGCCAAAAGTCAACTATATTAAAGGAGGTATAGGTGAGACTCACGAACCCGCATCTGTTTGAGAGTGTTAACACATTCTCCGCTAGAAGAATCATGGCGGACTCCTGAGAATTACAGGGAGATGAGCAACTCCATGACAAATACGGAGCTGTCATAGGTGGCTCCGTTGATGGCATAAAATAACCTTTGCCGGATAAAAATAGTTGCAGGGTAGCCTCTCTACCAATCAGAGTAGTGTTTTCAGGGTTTACCTTGTCCACCCCTAACACCAAGGTCGCCTAGGATTTAGAAAGAGAGCTATAGTCGGTCGGTGAATTTTGTCAAGCTAGGGTTATGTTCTGGTATGTTTCGAAGCACGCCCGCCACTCCTCCTAGCGGGCATATATGTCTCCAATTAACGGGAAGACCCTTCTAGTAGATGATTGGATGTGAGTCAAAAAGATTCAGGGTAAGTTCTTGCAGTACCCTCTGCTGTTTTCCAGCAAAATGGGACGCAATCTCGGACTCCGCCTCCGTGGCGAAGTCCTTCACGACTGGTTTCTCCGCATTCTCTAACCGGGATGTATCTCCACAAGCATTCAATGAACGTTGTAATGTCGCTGAATGCCACTGACTGAACATTACCTCCAGAAGTGGAAATCATTCATTGAGTGAGCCTGTTCCGTTCTGGATTCGTGGTCTGGACGATGTCATGTATACCATGCCTCGATACCTAGGTGAGCGAGGCATTGCCTTTCTTTTAGATTTGTTGAACAGGTTTTGGACAAAGAGCATTCTTTCAAACACCTGGCGAATTGCTACGATGCTCAGTTTTCGCAAAACAGGGACAGATCACTCTACTCAGGCCGGTTTCCGCGCAATCTTTCTAACTTTCTGCGTTTGCAAGTTAATGGAAAACTTGGTAAATGTTAGATCTGCTTTTCCATGGACAGTAGAGGCCAACTGTTTTCTGCACAGAGTGGCTTCCGCAAGTTCCATTCGAAGTCGGATGCTCTGATGACTCGAAAATGCCGTTTGCGAGGCCTTCTTTCATAGACAGTACTACGCCACGATGTTTTCGATCTAGAGAAATCCTATGATACCCCGTGGCGATACGTTATCATGGAGAATATCCACACGATCAGGGCGAAGGGACTCCTCCCAATATTTTTTGCGAGCTTGGTGTAGCTCTCTGGCTGGTGGCACTTATGGTTTTGCCCAGGAAACTATGCTGAATTGCACCACCTTTGACAATTTGTCGCCTTGCCTCTACTCTTAAAGCTTCTACACAACCAGCGGCGTTGCCTTCATCCTTTTTGGAGCACCTTTGTTTGACCATAGATCCGTGCCAGTGTATATAGATGACTCCAAGTCCCAGGCCTTAGTCAGTTTCCACACCGTATCCTATCTGTTTGAAGTTAACGGTGATCTAGCAGACGCTGTGGCTGTCTAGGTGGCCGAGCTTGTTGCAATACACCGCTCAGTAGGGAAGATAAAGCGTCGTGGCCGGTTCGGAGACCGGATTATTATCTTTAGCGACTCACAAAGTGCTTTGAGTGCTCTTGTGGCATTGAAATCTCCACACTGCCTGGGAGACGGCCGAGGGAAATTCCCCTCCCCCTCCAAATTTCGCCACGGCTTCAAGTTGCTTTCTGTCGTCTTCGAATTGGGAACACTCGCGGGACGCACCGCCATTTGATGGAGCGCTCGACCCCACTTTATGGCGGCGACTGCTTTGTTCCCCCAGACTGTTCGGAACATTCTTAATGGAGGTGCCAGTCTGGATGAACTTCGCGCAAGTTACCTGACTTTCTGAAGGAACCCTGCCTCTTCCATTTTATTTTACTCTCTTTGTGGTAGGTCTCATGTTCCTGTTCAAGAGGTATGCGGTCTCCCCCAGACACTGCAACGTGCTTCCTTTTTGTTTGATGGTTTTGTTCCTTTTTTTGCTCTTTTGATATTTTGGGGGGAGTTTTTCGAATTTTAGATAGCCTAGTACTAGGCTAGAATTTTAATTATAGTGAGTTGTGCCATTGAAGTTATTCGCCAGATGGGCGATTTAAAACATTCAACTTTTACTTATGGAAATGAAAATATAGCATTGCCCACAAAGAGCATTCAAAAACTGCAAACGATTCTGAGAAACATAAAGCGATATATGTCCGGAATAACCCGCAAGTTTTCTCAAAGAAACATGAATAAAACCAAAACGAGTGAAACATGTATTAAAAGGATTAAAATTCTGAAGTGAAGAGAGGTAGGATACATTGCTAGAAAACGACAAATTTACGAAAAATATTCTTAACTATGAATCTTATATCTATAGAGGATCCCAGAAAGTGTTAGGAAGACGAAACACGTTCAGTTGCAGTAAATAGCAGAGTAAAATCGCAGAGTCTTGCTTTGAGTTGCACCAGGACTAGAGGAAACCCCCCTTGACAGGCATTTCCTAGCAGTTAAATGTAAGTAGTTGCTGCTGACGGGTGAAACTTCTAACACTGGCGGTATTTATACTCATACCTTTTTGTTTTTAACGAACTCAAATAAAAGTTAGACACAACAATTTTATATTGTTTTTTTCGGTTTAATTTTTCTTTATGTGTAGAATCAAAGATATGGCAAAGAAATATATAGAACCTCTACGGAAGAAAATGCTTAATAAAGAAATATAGTATAAACAAGCCGTTTAAGTTTATAACTAACCAACCTTTATAAATATAATTGGATTTATATAATTATATCCTAAAGTATTTAACGTATTTTTGGTCCAAATTTTATTTGATTTTGTTTAAAACTAAAAAGTTATGAGGCATACCTTATATTGTCTCTATCCTACTCATTATTTCTTCATTTCTTATTTTATTAGTGACGGAGTGCAACCTAAATGAAGATGTTGCTCATCGGCATATGTCCGAGACTAGGTCTATTTAGGTTTTCTTAATTATTTGCGTCTGTTGTACTCTTGGAACTGAATGGTGTTTACTGATGTATTTCTTACTCGTTTTTTTGTGAAATAATTGTTAAACAGCGTGCAGATGATATTAAATTTGCGTTCTTCTGTCGGTTGTTACACTTCTAAGTAATTTACGATATTTTGTTGGCGATAACAGACTGATTGGCCTATCGTTATTTAACTCTTCCTTTTCTCCTTTAGCTTTGGACCATGCCATTGGAATTCTACTTTTCCATAAACATTTTGTGCTAGACTATAAAATATCATAGATCAGAAAGATATTGATCCCTTGCCTTTATAAGGAAAATTATTACACCATTCTCGCCATTATTTTACCATTTTTCATGTTATTAAGTAATGGCAAGTTCTCAACCTCACCTAATCTGCATCCCGCGATTTGTATTTGGGAAAGCCATCACCGATAGAGTAAAACTATCTTAATCCGACGTGGTAATAAGTTTTACTAAGAAGGCTTGAATTAGTAGGTAAAATCTGCATATGAGAGAAAGAGAGAGAGATTGAGAGAGAGAGAGAGAGAACGATAGACAGAGAATAAAGAGAGAAGGGGATAGAGAACGGGAGTGACAACGAAAGAGATAACGCGATAGAGAACAAAAGAGAAAGAGAACAGGGCGAAGAGAGAGAAATTGGGATAGAGAGAAGGGGATAACGAGAAAACGAACGATACAGAGATAACAAGATAAAGAACGATAGAAAAAGAGCGGGAGAGAGAGAAAACGAGAGTCAACGAGGGAGATAGATAGAAAGAACGAGATGAACGAAAGAAAGAGAGAACTTAGGAGAAAGAACGAAAGAGAGAGGGGGAGGAAGAACGAGAGAGAGAGAGAGAGAGAGAGAGAGAGAACGAGAGAGAATCCAACTTTACTCGTAGTTATCCAGATAACAAAGTTCATATTTACTTTCTCTTTCCGCTGAAAGCAAACTTGCCTCGAAACTAAAATCCTCTCCAAAAGGAAGAAGCAAGACTCTTCCAATTTAGCGAGAAATAAAACGGGTTGTCGAGGAGCAAAGCAGAGATCAATTTAGTCGAGTCAATTCCTGCACCTCATAGAAAGCGCCTCTTAGACGCTTTCCTCACCTCTCGCTGATAACCATAAGAATGGATCTTACGCTAATTTCGCTGCTATCATCGACATATCATCGCCGCGTTAAAACTTACAGATCCATTGACCACATAATTTCCACTCCCGTTTCCCTTAACTTTGCTGAAGTTAAAAACCATTTCATTCCCTTTGCATATTAACAAACTTTATCATAAAGTGGAAAGCATAAGTATCAATTCCCCTCAAATTACATTATTTTAATAGTGTCTAAAATGAAGTGAATAAATTGAGTTCAAGAAGTAAATTAATTATCAGTGGTAATTACCGTCAAAGTGAATAATTCTATCTTTTATTTGTTACTAACACACTTCGAATATTCAAAAAGATCGTTAAAATAATTATTTTCTGTAATAAAGCACAAATTCAAATCTCTTTCATTCCAATCTTCGAATAAAGAGTAAACACTAAACGTCATCCAAATTAATTCCAAGCCCAATGTCCTCATCGGTTCTGGAGGTGAATCAAAGCCAAAGCAAATAGGTCTTAGTGACATGCAGTTTAGTGCCAGCAGTAAAATATGTAATGTCCAAAACTGGGCACAGATTGATAAATCTAAACCAAAAAAGTATGTATATTTATCCGCGGCACTTATAAGATAATGGTTTGTTTATCCCATTTTGAGGTTGCTACAATATCGAGAACAATGATCAGACACTCATGAGAGTACAAAAAAGAGCAGTTTACTTGGTAACCGACACTAAACAAAATGATAATAGAACCATAAACCCAAATAAGGGAAACTTGGTGGGAACAATTTTTATATATGAACCATAGGTGCGATATGAATTACCATAGAGGCTTCCACTGCATTCAGATACAAATGAGAGCAAAAGGAAGATATTGAAATATACAGTTAGAAAAGTCAATATAGAAGTCATATATAAGGGGAAATTTGTATATAATAAAGTTAGAAAGACGCTAAAAGACCTACCATATATAAGCTAAGAGGATGTGTCATAAGAATCCGATCAAAAGAAACTTATAGATAAGTCCAAAAACATATATAAACCCAAACGAATATGACACCAAGTAATCGTGTATGAATTGAAGACCGAACTATAACTTAACGGATTATGACCGCAAAAAAATGAAACCGGAACGAGTCTAAGCGAAAGGGGCTGTTTAGGGGGTCTGCATCAACTGAATCATTTTTAGTTGTGGAATAGCCGAGTGGATTAAGCTTCCCTTCCACTGATCTCAGTAACCTGGAAACTCATGGTTTGAATCTCTTTACTGTCGCTTTTTTCTTTTTTCCGAGAATCACTTTAATACCTTAAAGGGGGCCGGTTTTCTTTTAAATGCGGCTATGGACCATCAGCCAAGGGGTGTGGCCATACCCTCTCCGGGGCGAACAGAGGAAAAAGTGAGGAAGGAAAGGCCAGTCGTTGAGCCGAAAAGTGATAAACAAAATTATTGCCTATTAAATTACATCAAAACGAACGCTGAAGCCAAAAATCTTACTCCAAAATTATGTAATTACAATAAAGGACAAAACAATAGATAATACGCCGCCAAACCTCAAACATAAATTGCTAATAAGGTTCGAACCTGACAACCACCGAGGTAGTATACTTACTCATCTCTATAGCAATGAAATATACAGAGAAGAATCCAAACTGCACCTTAACAGAATATTGTTGTGTACATAATGAAAAGAGGCTCTTGAGGTGGTGTAGTTTTAAACATCAATTTCCTCTTCCGTTTGAAAACAAACTTGGATTTATATTCTCATTACTTGGTTGAATACGCATTTCCATATCATCACCGATGAAATCCTTTGTAACTTTGAGGTTTGTTGATCGTTACATACAAAATAGCCTATTTTTATATCATAAGGTTTAATAAACCTTCAACGATCGTGCGGTACTTTGTAGTTATCACGTTAAACACAATAACGTCTCAAAGCTTTGTTCTTGACAGCTTCTTCAACAAAGCCTCTTGTATCCACACTTTTTCTACAATGCGCTGAGAAAATATATTGAATAATAATGAAATAATACTCGAGACACTAAGACTTGGTACATTCTACATTTTGTTTCCACTTCGCGATTACCTTTATGAAGGATTTTTATAATGACCTCCTCCAATGCCATAAGTTGGTTTTCTATTATTTTCAAAGAATAAATATTCAAAATTCTCTGAATTCCAACCAATTAGACCATGGTTATTAGGTCTTGGTACATAATAGAACCGTTTTAGTAAGAAACAATTCTAATAAATTTAAATATCATGAATTTTTAGCATTTACCATCAGTAGAGGTTCAGTTGTTCAATTTTTCCAATTAGAAAAATTTGGTTAAATCTGGCTAATTTAGTCCATTTTAAAATAAATATAAATAGTAATATAGTGATTATATATATATATATATATATATATATATATATATATATATATATATATATATAGCTGTAACAGGTAGCAAGGTCAAACCGAGAGGCAAGAATGAGTCAAGAACCGAACCAAAAGGGTTAAAACGATTATATTTCACATTCAGAGAATTTTTCAAAGATAAACTCGTAATGTTAAAATTAGCATAAAAAAGTTTAATAAATATAAAACTAGGTAGCGCCAAGTAGATCTATTTTTTCGTGGCTCATAGCAAAGCGCCTCCTATGTTTTAGTACCACTCTCTAATTTAAAGCGCCTCCTTTGTTCTAGTACCACCCTCCAATTCAAAAAGATAACTCACTAAAAAAAATCTTACATCATATCTATAACGTAAGTAGCTCATTGCTTTATTTTTTTTCTGTCCCATTTTTGGGACAAATAGTGTTCATATTTTTATTTCTCTTCGATTTTTTAGGCCGCGTACAAAAGCGACTCTATGAGTTACCACCATGTCAGGCCGTATCTCTGTCGGTCGGGTGGTAACCGTTTTTCTTCCCAATGAGTTTTTTGGAAATATCGTAACTATTCGGCCGATTCTAACGATATTTGAGGCCTCTATATTGTTTTACATTTTCTTTCGAATGATATAATTGCCAAGGTCCTCCTAAGATTATTCCGGGAGTTATTAAAAATTTTGAAGGTCATATGGTCGTAAATCAAAATAATTGAGAGCACGCGAGTTAGACGTATGTTGACCTTTTTTTATTTTTGCGTCATAAATTATTATACTCTCTCATTTCTTATAAGTATTTTCCTTTTTTGTCTCAACGCAAATTTACGTACACACATCAGATGTTGTAGAGAAATGACTTGAGGATTGAAGAAGAAGTGATAGAAGATGTGGGAGTTGCTGTAATTCCTCCGCCAACGGATGAAATAACAGATGGAGAAGATCGAAATTATGAAGTACTTTCAAAGGAAGGCCGTCTTAGAGATGTGGCAGTTAGTCCCGAACTTACCTATTCCTCATACGAGCGAGAAAGATTTAGACTCCACATAACTCAACATCTGAAACTAAAGAAAAATGATCCAAGATCTGTTCCTGAAATGACAAAATCGATACCAATTGATAATGAACAAATGAAGGTGACTTTCAAAAATAGCTATGATAAATTACGAAAGATAAGAAGGACATTGTGAATCTTTTCGAAGAGTTTTTCACAGACGATTTGCAAAGTTTGATCGTCAACGAGACCATACTTTTTGGTAGGCAGAAAAATAATCCCGATTTTATCCTTGAAACAAATGAATTCAAAGTATATTTTAGTGATTCTTCCACAGCTGTATCAGGGTCAGTCACCAGATGCAAGGGTACCATTTGTTTATAATGTTATATCAAATCAAAAGGGAATCGAGAAATATCTTCACCTTAATGATAATTCAAAAATATATAAAGATGATAGATTGTTAAAACTTAGGTTATATCTTGATGCTTTAAAGGAAAATTTTCACAAATGTGGGAGTTTTGAATCCAATTATAAATTGATGAAATTATGATTAGGTAGTACGGTATGCATCTTCAAAAAGGTTTATGAAGGGTAAGCCTATAAATTCGCATTATGTTTTGGTACCTCTGTGCTGCTAATAGTAGCATAAGTATGACTCCCTCGTCCTTCAAACAAGTATGCTTCCCTCGGCCTCTAAACAAGAATGATTTTCTCGACCTCGAAACAATTATACCTACCCCAGCTTCCGAAAACGTATGCCTCCTTCAGCCTCCAAATAAGTATGCCTCCTTCAGGCGCCAAATAATTATGCTTCCCTCAGCCTCCAAAAGCGGATGCCTCCTTCTACTTCCAAACATTTTCCTGCCGTATTTGGGGATTTAGAGTTATAAATTTCCAACGTCATTCCTCTAAAGAATGCTGTAAACGATGATGTTTTTTATATTTTTTTAACAGGAATTGGCACATTGCAACACTTGCAGACCAAAATCTAACAGCAACTGTTACAATTCAGGAAAATCATAGCAAAAGATTCACTGTAATGCCACTAAAGCAAGGAGAAAAACTACCGGAAAATGCTTTGTAGATTAACGCATTTTATAACGCCAATAAAGTTATAATCACAAAATGTAATGACAATACTCCTATGTCTATTGCGGCAAATTTGATCACAGTGCATCCAACCAGTAATGGCGCCCGTTATTCTCAGAAACTCAAATAAATTATAGTTCAAATTCCCGAAGTTTTCTCAGAATATAACAAATCGATGTGTGGAGTTGACATGCTAAACAAGGGTCACTTTACAGAATCAGAATTCGTGGAGCAAAATTTTGGTTTCCAATATTTACTCAAATGCTCGATGTAACTGGATGAGTCTATAACAATGTAGTGGAAATCGAAAACAAATATCTGCTTGATTCAAGAAGAAAATTTGTTTTAGCTAACGTTTCCGAGGTTTCTTCTTCTCGTAGACGACCTGGACCGCAGTGATGAAAACTTTTGCAAGGAAGAGTTAGTGAAGATATCAGATTTGATCTCGGTAATAATCTAGGGACAGTTAATCAGATTCAACGACGTTGTGTACTGCATGGGAATAAATAAAAAGAATTTGTATAATTGTAATGTTCGACTTTATGATGTATGTTTTGAAAGATTTCACCAAAAATAATAAAAATATAATAAATTATCATATAAATAAAATAATAAATATAAATCGACCCTTTTTCTTTCTTAAATAATCTGAAGAATTTTTGCCCAATATCCTCAAAATTGGATGGCCTTTTCTCCAGAGTGCAGGCCAATGTCCCAAAAAGAGGACGAAATATTTTCGGTAGAAGAAAAATATAAATAAGCAATATAAAAGAAGAAATATTATTAAAAAGCCCTTAAGAAATAAGAACAAGTTAAAAAAATAAAATAATAGGCAGTGGAATTATGGCTTTTAATTAGTTAATAGGCCATGGCACTTAGTTGGCTCAATTTCCGATCCACCGATGTCGTCCTATTTGGCGTAATATACCGTGAAGCCTTTCCAGCCAATATCACACGCCCAACCTAACTCTCTTTCATTAAATTGGCCAATAGCCAATATTCAACGATTAATAAACACTTAAAAACCAGGCGGAAAACAACCATTGACCAAAAGTTTCACTCAAACCCTTCCCAAGTTGATCTGAAGTAATTAAGGAACCAAATTTAGTTTAGGAGAGTTGTGGGACTTCTGGTTCCTGATCGCCCAAGCGGTTTATACAGTATATTCCACCATTGGATATTCATTCATTCACGAACTATTTTTAAAGCTTTCTGGCCCGAAATAAACTGTTTTCGCTTTATTTATTTTTAATTAATAAATTATTTTAAAGAAAACCGCTTAAATACAATTTCCAAACAGATTTAGAATGAAATGAAGTCGCCGTGCATCATTTTTTAGACCGGAGAGTTGCATTTACTTCCAGCCTGATTGATACTACCCCCTCATATATATATATATATATATATATATATATATATATATATATATATATATATATATATAAATATATATAGCCAGCACCTCCCACTATCTACTCGATATTTGAATGACCATTTAACCAGTAAGCCAGCTACTTACACGTATCCGTCTGATAACTACCAAACCGACGCATGAACAGAATATTCTAAACTTAATTTTATTCATGAAGAGAAGTTAGAAGAAAGTATACAAAATGCCAAAGCAAATGAGAAGAGCGATCACAACTGTCATGGTATGACCAAGTGTACGGTGCTATACGCACACTGGCCTACTGGCCGATCTAAATTAAGGCTCCACCTGGGAATGGCTCTAAGATTGCTTTAAATACACAGGTGCTAGGCCAAGGAATATTCAAACACGGCTACAAAAATATACTTTACTAGGACTAAAGATTACATACACATATAGGGCTTTTGAATGGCAATGCAAGTAAGTATTGACGGTTCACGGCTAAGATGATTGACACTCAATTAAGTTTGAACCGAGGGATACTTAGTTAAGAAATAATCTTACAATTATGCTAGTTCTAGAGCAAAGGGGATCCTTGAGGTTCGAGGCGGTAAAGGTAAGAGGAGCGTGACGAAGCTTGGTTAAATCCCTTTTACCTCGATATGCGGCGAGTAGGACCAGGGAGGTAAGTTCGATCTTGAACTTGTGAGTGTCTCAAGAGAAGCTCAATCCAACTTCGGGATATTAAAACTGGGTCCTCTTACCCTTAAGAGGCAAGTGGAGGATGCTTCAGGGATGGCTTTTCCGATCCTTTAATCCGAAGACGAGTGTTCAGAAGGGTTGAAGTGCGCCTAAAACTATCTCCATTCTTCTCTGGACGAGAATGTAGTCGATTCCCTTTCGACTAACGAAGACGTTAACGGCTAACGTACTGGACGGCGGCTTCAGACACAATATACCTGTGAACTCCGAAGTATCGAATATATGCTCCGAAATTATCTAGAAAGGAAGAGAGCTTCATCGCCAACAGGCTTCTTTAATTGCCTTGGGTTGCGTTAAGGGTTCATAGCGGGAAGTCGCGATTTTCCCTTAATAGACTTTCCATTGTTCTAATTTTCGCAGTATATCAGGCAGATAAATGCAGCGATACGAACTAAATTCATCTGCGACAATGGCGTTTCGCCCTCGCGCGAATTGCTTTGGACAGAGGGTCAACGGCAAACTGGGGAAGTCTGGGGAAGGGGGACGAGAGATGATGGAGAACCGTATTTTTCGACAACAACATAATTCAATTCAATCTGAATATTTCTAAAATTGGTCATAAAAGCTCTCAACTCATTCTGTGACCATTTAAAAAGTTTAAAGCTAGACGAAATTTTAAAAGAGGGTCAACGGCAAACTGGGGAAGTCAGGGGGGGACGGGAAGAAATGACGGAGAAACCTATTATTCCACAACAACATAATTCAATCCATTCTGAATATTTCTAAAATTGGTTATGACAGTTCTCAACTTATTCTGGACTTAAAATCTTGTAATATTGATCCTTTTTGCGACCATTTAAAAGTTTAAAGCGGGACGAAATTTTAAAAGTGGAAAACACACATAAAATGTATAATGATTTTTAGTGTTTATTTTTCACTAAAAAAAAAGGTGCCTATAACCTAAAGGATCTAACCGATCAAATTAGGTGCCGTGGATAAACGACTGCATAAAATTTCGAAAACCAGAAATAATGTCAAGAATCGAAAATGATACCTTTATCAATAAAATCTATCTGATCAACCTTAAAGTTTTTCTTACAAAAACCTTTTGTAAAATTTTTGAAAAAACATATTACGATAAAATATTTTATAAAAAGCTCGAAGAGCCAAATGCAAGGTTAATTAAAAAAAAAGAATATGTTCACCGAAAACTTCGACCCATTTCCCTTACTTTGTCTGTAGGTAAATTTATGGAGTTCTTTGTTAGAAATAGGATCGTGGAGGAACTGGAATAAATATTTTAATTTATGACTCAAACCACGGCTTTCTACGATAACCCTCTAGTAACTAGAGAAAACATGTAAAATAATGGGATTAATTCCAATTACTTTATCTCTTAATTGTTCGGACCTTATATAACTATATAGGCGTTTCACTCATGTCTGCTTGGTATGGCATCTTAGCAGTTTTTATGCTTTCTTACTTCTTGTGATTGGCTGCTTAACTTTTCGGCAAAGTGACTCAGTTGAAACATTAGTTTTCCTGAATGAAACAAAAAACCCATTTCCACATTTTAGGATTCTCACAACAACTTAATCGTAATCGACGATACTTTTGCTCAATGAAAATATTTAAGAGATTAGATGTTTATAGCATCTTAGTGATTGTCGTAGTACAACCACTCTATACCATACACTACTCCTATATTATGTGGGGGGGGGTGTGACTTAATCACCTACTGCAACGGAACCGTTGAAGGACTGTTTGCAGGGATTAACGACCGAGTAGGAGGTCACACTTGAGGCGTTGGGTTTCAAATCCTTAATAATCAAACAGAGTGCATAATTGGTTGGCGAGATTTACTTGAATAGGCCGAGAATATCGTTTAAGGTTAGTTAAAGATGAATCAACAAAATATAATTTTATTTACAAAGATCAAAATAAGAATAATAATAATAGGCAAAGAGGAATTATTTAATTGAGATAGTCTCTTGATAATTATTATGAGGAGGGATTCTCAAATAGAATTAATTATTGTAACTAGGCTGAGATCAAAAGGAGGAACTTGACAATACTAATAATGGAGGGTGTTTCAGTCTTACGGGTCGATGACTTTGAGGAAGGTCCTTCTTGCGATGAGGTGAGTAGAGCACGATCCGAATGAGGTAGGTGGCGCACAATTCGAACTAACCTTCCGATGAGGGTAGTCAAACTTCAAAGATGACGTTCGATGGGAAATGGGGGAATTCTCATAATTCCACTGAAAGAGGAATCTTCTCTTCCTCAAAGGTAATCGATGGAGATTTTCTTTGGTCCCATTAAACGAAGGGAGACTGTTGCGCAAATTAAAATGCTTGCCGTTCACCGAAGCCTCTAATTGATTCGGGTAGAATCACAGCTGAAGAAGGCTGCTGTCTGACAAATGCTCACGGGACGAAACGATAAGGACGGCCTTGAGGTGCGGGCTGGACTCGTCGAACTACAAAATAACCCGAGTATTTGTAGCCCGATTCTGGAGGGGAAGGGCGAATTTGGAGAAAGGATTCACAAGATCTAGACATCTTAATCCGGAGGCGAAGTTGATTCATCAATTACAGCAAGGGCGAGACAGAGCAGCTCTTTCACACCTCCTCACCAGCGATGGGGAGGCATGGGAAATATTTTTCCAACTTGCACAGGAGTCGAAAATTCGAGAATGTCCGAACAGGAAATGACGTCGTCCGTGGCGGATTACAATATCACGTGGTCTCCGATAAATTGTGATGAGGGGGTCAGAGGTTGTTCTTTTACAGTGATCATTTTTTTATTCGTTTTCCTTCAAGGGGAATCGAGTTAGGTTCTTAAAGGTAGCAAGCTTAGGAGAGCAGTTTCACGTCCATTGCCAGGTGTCCCTGTCTGCAGTCATTCATTATGAACTAATCCTTGAGCAATTTTAACTTACATATGGTGTGGTAAGTTGCAATGGAGTTGAATTCGGGCCCACTCCACGGCGATTATCAAACGCCACACATACCCATGTTTCAGATCCTACGTTAAAATGTACGTCTCAACTGAGAAAGAGAAGGCATCTTAATGAGTGCAGATCGGTAGTAAAACCCTACAAAATTATTTATTTATCTACACATTATTCCTTTATTTGTCTTTATAACTTAATTTGCTTTACGATATTTTCTTTAAAATATATCTAGGGAAATTCATATCATTTGTTTTGTTTGATTTTTAAAAATAAACACAATATTTTGATCGTCTTCTACAATCATTCATTTACTTAGCCATAATTGTGTCAATTTTTGAGCGATCAACTTTCATAATTAGCCTCTAGTTTTTCCCTCGTTCAAATCTTCAGAATCCTTCCGTATTACTTATTATCCCTTTACCAGAAAATATGCCTTCACCATCTTGCTTTGGTAAAGAATTTGCTTCTATAGTAAACCCGATCCATTTATCCCTCTAAATCTTTTATTAACGAGAATTTCGGCTATTTTCTTTCTCCGATTGCCCTAGTCCCAAAATTTTAGCTATTTTCTTTCTCAGAGTTGAGCTAGTCCCCGAATTTTCGGTATTTTCCTTCTCAGATTTGAGCCAGTCCCAGACTTTAAGGTAATTTTCTCAGGTTTGAGCTAGTCCCAGAATTTTAGTTATTTTCTTGATCGGGTTTGAGCAATCCCAGAATTTTAGCTATTTTCTTTCTGAGTTGAGCCAGTCGCAAAATTTTGGTTATTTTCCTTTTCAGATTTGAGCTAGTCCCGGAATTTTAGCTATTTTCTTGCTCAGGTTTGAGCAATCCCAGACTTTAGTTATTTTATTTCTCAGAGTTGAGCCAGTCCCATAATTTTCGTTATTTTCTTTCTCAGATTTGAGCTAGTCCCATAATTTTAGCTATTTTCCTTCTCAGATTTGAGCTAGTCCCATAATTTTAGCTATTTTCTTACTGATTTGAGCCAGTTCCAGAATTTTACCTATTTTATTTCTAAGATTTGAGCTAGTACTAGAATTTAATATATTTTCTTTCTCGGATTTGAGGTAGTCGCAGAATTTTAGTTATTTTTTTCAGATTCACGTTGGAAGGAAATTTTGATCAAGAACTTTATTTTAAATTCTGCTCACTGTAGATAAGTCCAAATTTTTTATTTCAAATGTATAAAGTTCTATAGTATATTAGCCGTTGAGTATAGCTCCTGGTTCCTTCCCTATTTAACTAGTTTATTACACCTTTTTATTAACGCTTTCTCTCCATTTCCCACTAGTTTTTTTTTTTACAATCTGACTATCAAAGCATGTCCGATTTTTGTTCCTCTTTACAATTTATTTTCCCGAAATAAAGCAAGCGACGATATACAATTTTTTTTCTTCTAAGCAAAGGAGATATTTTACAATGAAATAATTAAGTTGTCGCTATTAATATACACTTGAATATCTTCACTCTTATATGAGTTGAGTAGAAACGTTGCCATAAACAGAGAAATTTTCCTGCTAATTTGATACTCTCAGAACTGTTTCTTAAGCCACCCATTACCATTCCTAGAAACAAAAATAAATCTGAAAAAAAGTAAACTATTGCGATACATTTTATCATTTGATTTAAAAATTGGGATGAAGATAAAGCCATTTTACCAGAGATGGCTGTTTGAAACAGGATTTGGCAGCTGACTTAGGGAAAGCTTCCATTTTTATAATATAAAATGGATCTCTGTGATATCGACAAAAAAATGCAGATATTATGTTCATAATAACTATGTGAAGTCAATCTTCCTTTCCTGCGATTAAATCTCTGGAGAAAAAGGCGTCGATGTCTGATAGAGACAGGAATTATGCGAAATAATCAATTATGGGTGATTTTAGCTTGCATGTGTCTCTGTTACTATAGGCTTTGCTCTTCCCCATATTTTTTTAAAATTAGTTTACTCACTCTTTTATCTGTAGTTGCATCTATCCAGGAGTTTGAGTGTAAAAGGTGAGAAGATAATCAAAGAAATAAGAGAAAATGAAGTGAAAAAAGTAATAGTTGAAAGGTTTTGGATGAAAGGAACTTCCACAGCAAAGATTATCAACAATAAATGATGGGAGAGAGGAGATTTTGTAGGAAATTTATCAGAGATTTGCACTCATTTAAGATATTTTTTATTTCTCAACCGGACCTATTGATTAACGTAGGATCCGAACCACGGTTATCGATATCATATAGCAGCTGCTGTGAAGGCGAGCCAAATTGAAACTCCATTGGGAGACTCGTCAAGCCTCCATCAACAAATTTGTACAGAGTACATAAAGATACATGTACAAATTTAGGCTCCTTTGCCCGGTCTGCAAACTTGGGGCGCACAATAAGCTAGTGTCATATTAAATGCCAGATTGTTCCTTTTACACCTTGTTTATAAAGTCAATGCGATGTCTTATAGCTTGCCTTCCTAACTAATAATGTAAACATTGGCTAATAATAGTATTTTAATAGAGCTACGAACATTTCAAAGTCAAAAAAAGAAGATATAATTAAGAATCGACAAACGATGTTTTTTTTTACTTTCTTCGCCCGATTGGTGAAGTGTCAAAAATATTTCTAACGCAGAATCGCCTGTGATGGATGCTATTGTCGTTCATTACACCACCAACTCAACTTCAATTCAGTCCAATTTTTAAATTACTTTCTAATAAAAATGAAAAGGGGGCGTTCCATCCAATGGTACTCCTGATTTGCGTAGAGTCTCACAAACTCAGAGAGACCGCTCCTTCAAGTTTCCATCCTCCATATTCACATTTAGAAGCCAAAGACATTCTATTTTAACACAAATTTTAACTTAATTTCCAAACGCTATCTCTATCAAACCAAAAATAAAATAACGGTGACAGCTACAAAGGAGAAAAAAGGCTGACCAAAGTACCACTTAACAAAACCAAAGTTCTTAAAACAAAAACAAACAAAAATATAGAAATTGTAAAGATTTTGGAGTTCAAAATCCTGATTACAACCATTATTCAAGCTTCATACACATACTCAAATTCTATCTGATCTTCATACATAGCTTGGCAAGGATGAGACTCTGAGGAGATGGGATAAATAGTCTATAACAAAGTCGCCCCCAACGGGAAATCCCTTAGTACAAATTACTCTTCACCGACACCAAAATTCTTAGTTCTTAGTTCTATAGAGAAGTTCCTCCATCTTTCAAATCAAATCGAGAATTTTAGAATAATTTTCAATCGAAGACTACAAACGTCCTGCTCGATCTCAACGAGATCGATCCTCCGGAGGTCACCAGACCACCCTCCCTTTCTCATCGCTAAGCCCATCGTTTCAAATTTCCCACTCCCTAGCCTTAACTAAGTTGGAAATTATTGTAAATACCTTACGACCGACCTAGCTAAAAAAATAAAAGTATTTAGGTTTTGTTATATATTATCTCAATGTAATACAATTCCAAATCACTAAACATCAATTCCTATTTAATTAAACAAAAGAAAAAAAGGTATCGAACCCTCTACAAGAGGGAATTGAATATCTTACACAAGAACTCTTAGACTCAGCTCTATGGCATTAATAATAGCGATGAATGACAAGTAAAAGAATTAATCCCCTCAATGCACTTCATGTTCATTCAAGTAATAGCAACGCTTATCACAACGGAAAAGAACAAGAAAGTCTTCATTTTGTCACCAAACGAGAGAACATAGAATATGTAGATAATAGGAAATTAAAAAATAACATAAAAATCATTTTTTCACGTTATACGTTAATGTGAGTTTGTATTTAGAGAGCAAGAATAAAATATATCCATGTTTATATTATATACCCAAATCGTTGGCATCGAAGAAGATCCCTAAACAGAGGTTTCCTATTTTCAAGGGGAACGGAGTGTTGTTTGACCTGTCGGTAGACTACAGAAGCGACATTTAACGAAGAATCTCAGAATACCGCCATTTAATTTCGACAAATATAAGCTCATTTTATACAACTCTAATTTCTATTCACTTACGACCTTCTTCATACGTCTTTTGTCAGAAATCCTCGTATCGTTCGCGAACAACCCTCTTATAAAAGCTTCAGAAATATCATAAAAACAGCTTTAAATCGTGTTTATTTGCCTGCCTTATTATACATATATCCACGAAGAGCTCCAAGGAAGCTCCTCTTACTGCATGCAATCAGAAGTAGCAGCGTGGCAGGAATAAGTGAATGACAGCAATAATAATCGCCGATATTTCCTGCCTAACAAAATTTGCGTGTCAGTGAAGAGGATTGCATGTCCATTTTAATGATTTAAATATAGGTTGGAAGAAGAATGCATAACTAGAGACATTATTCTTCTATTTAAATGGAAGTGAGAACATAGGAAAGTGACGGTGAATCTTTATCCATATAAGGTTGGTAGTCGAGTACTACAAGGTTCGTCGTAATAATGTATTTAGAACTGCTACTACGTTTAATTCATTCAAAATATTGCCTAGGAGAAATAATTAAAAGAGTGCCTTATTGTGTGGTAGAGTTAAAATTATGAGTATAAAAGATAAAATGTTTGAACTTAGGACAGTAGAAAATCTACAGAATGTACCACATGGTCTGTGTTCGACACTGTCCATACTCCTATATTTGGGCCACCTGTCACTTTTCAAACGTCCCACTTGGAGTGAGTCAAGTGCCGAAAGAACAGCACTACTATGATTTGCCACCGGCCAGCCAGCAGGGACCCCCGCTCCGTGTCAAGGGAAAAAGGATATGGAGACCCTTTCGGATGGTTCCGGAAGGGAAAGTGATAATGTCTTGTGTGCGAAAAATGTGAATAAGAGACAGCAGTGTTAGGATTGCTTATGTGTGATGACGTTTGCAAATAAAATTGTCTGCGTCTAAGCACCCGTCAAGTTTAGTGCATCCGTCAAAAGACGACTAGCTCCCAACGTATACTGAAGTTATTTTGTGTCCACTGACGTTGGGATTAAACCTTGTACATAAGTACAAAGTCCAACTCTTTATCCACTGGGTTAACGAGAGCTGTTGAACATATAAAATATATTAGTTTTCTAATAAATGATTGATTGCTAATAGAGAGAACTCCCCTTACCTGGATCCAGAACTGTCTTGCAAAAGGTCGTGGATGTTCAGTAGGAGTTTAAGAAAAGCTCCCTATAACTAACAGTCAATTACAACGCACTCATAACAATCTTAAGAATTATTTAACAGGGGACAACTAGATGTGGTCGAAAGTGTGGGTAAACTTAATTCTAAAAATATAGTTCTAGCTTTGTGGTAAAAATTATTCAAAAGTTAAATAGATGTCAAATTAAAGATTAAATGTAGAGCTTGTTTACACAGTAAAACAAAAACAAATGAATGAATGGAGCGAATTGTATCAAAATTGTCACTAATTTTGAGTTTCTGATGCTAAGAGGCTAATGAATGTAAACAAAATGCAAAATAAGCCATAAATTGTCAAAAATCTTTAAATTTATTTAGTAATATCATGAAATTTTGGCAGAGTTCTTTGGTTCAATAACTAAAAATGAATTTACCGATGTTTTCGGTGTACTTAAAAGGAAAGGGTCACCTTCTCTGTTAGATCTTACGGTCACACCACCAAGACACGAAATAAGACATTCCATTTAACGTGAAATATGCCGAGAACTATAGTTATCAAAGGGTACTATAGTCTTTCGCATTCTTCATCAATCCGAATTAAATTGCTACAGGAGAATTAAATGCAATTCTCTTATTGAAGCTATAAATAAAAAGCACGCGAACAAAAATATCAGGCACTGATAATTCAGTTCGAAGAAGACGAAAAGTGGAAGCAAGTTTGGTTTTCCGATGAATCAAATTTCAGTCTTCACACACCTTTGAATTCCCAAAATGATCTGAGAATGATCTACTGGTGGCAATTAATAAACAACAACCATCACTCATGTGGAATAGTGCAGTCTCCTGGTATGGTAAAACAGAGTTGCGGTTCATTAAAGGAAATGCTACTGGGCAAGAACATCTTCCATCATACAAAAGAAAGGATATAAACAGCACAAATCAGTTCGTGTATAGGTGTGAAATTTGCTCCCAAATGTACCACAACATAAACCAAGTAATGTAAATAGATGAGTGGACATGGCCTCAGGATGGAAGGAAGGCCCATACATCCAAGGACACTGTTGCCTGGCTCAGAGCCAATAATCCTGAGTTCATTGAACCTCACGAATGGCCGTCAAAAAGCCCAGATTTCAACTTAATAGATTTTACCCTCTGGGTTTTACTGTTACATCAACTTCAATTACAGAGGAGAGAATTCACAGACATACAATCCTTAAAGCCCCTCTTGATGGAAGCTTTGGACAATATCCAGCTTGAACTCATCTGAAGGGCGACTGGAAGTTGTCTAGACCGTCTATATCGTCATGCTAGTGCCCAATGAAAGAATTTTTAACACTATATCCAACACTTGTGTTTTTGTTCTGTTTTAACAATGTTTCTGTGAACAACAATTGTTTCCTGTTTCCAACAATTAAATAAACTGTACCAAATTTCGTGTTTTTGTGTGGCACCGTGTAGTATTCTAAAATCAGTCATACAATTGAATAGCACTTAAAAGTCTGCGTAATTACACACAGATCCCACAATTCAACAGTCTTTTACCACCAAAACAGGGTACTCCCTATCAAAACACTTAGAAAATCACAAACTGAAAGTCCAGACGACATCTCAATAATCTACTCCAAGTACAGGGTGTGGCAGAACCGATTGAACAGTTTTGAGGAGTGAATGCTCGGAGGGAGGAGGGGGGAGGGAGGTGCGCGTGGTTTCCCTCTGCTCCGTAGACATCCTCATTTCAGGAGCAAACAGGGTGTGGACGGGAGCACCTCGCGGATTTGCCGTGTGCAGGTATTTTAAGAACAATCAATCTGTGATTGCAACGCAAAGAGCTTTTCGGCGACAGTTGAATATTCTGCGCAACGATGCCGTTCCTCAGGCGAACACAATTCGGTCCTGGGTTAGGCAGTTGGGGGCAACTGGTAGCACACTAAAAAGAGGTCCATCAGAACACCAGAAAATGTGGAGATGGTTAGAGCAGCGATCGTGCAGTCACCGAGACGTTCTGCTCGAAGGCATTCTGTTGCTGTGGGAATTTCCGACCGCCGTTTGAGGAGGATATTTCATATGGATTTGAATTTCCATCCCTACAAAATAATGATGGCTCAGGAATTGAACCAAGAAGACTTTGCCAACTGCCAAAATCTGTGTGAAAACATGCTTGCACAGATCGCTTCCGAGGCAGCTTTCTTCAGTAGTGACAAAGCACATTTACACTTCTGTGGGGCTTTGAATGAGCAAATTTCCGTTACTGGGCTGAAAATAACCGCTGAATTATCCAGGAAATACCGCTACATTCCCCTAAACTAACAGTGTGGTGTGTCATATCACAATTTGGCCTGATAGGCACGTACTTCTTTGAGGAGGAAGGAATGACCGTGACCGTGAATTCCGAACGTTATGTCTCAATGTTGCACAATTTTCTGCAGCTCAGAATGGAGGAGATTGTTGAAGATAAGAGATTGGGGGACATGTTTTTCCAGCAGGATGGGGCTACAGCTCACACAGCCCGAAATTCACTCAATGTTTTGAGACGAATGTTTCCCGGGCGTCTGGTGTCTCTGAGGGGTGATTTAGGGTGGCCTGCGCGGTCACCTGATTTGAGCATTTGCGACTTCTTTCTTTGGGGATATCTGAAAGAAAGGTGTTTAAACGTTGCCATCACACCCTACCACAGCTAAGGGAGCGGATTATTGAAAAATTTAACGCCATACCCTGCAGTATGTGCGAACATGTTGTACGAAACTTCAGAGAACGACTCCAACAGTCTGTTGCTGTTAACGGCCGCCATCTTTATGACATTATTTTCAGAACCTAAGGATTATAAATGGTATGTACTTACACAACATCATCTCTTACCCATCTGGAAACACACTTCCTACAACCCCATCTCACCCACTTTAACCATTTCAATATTACTAGAATAATATCAATAAATTCAAAACATCAGCAACCTCTTGTAAACTAAACTCTTTACAACCACACAACCGACCACCTCAATTAAACATATCAGAAGGTTTTAACAAAAACCGTCCCCCTCTTCTCAGTAATTTCAGAAATAAGCATCTGTAAAAGCCTTTGATTCTGCCTTCCGTCATATCCCAGTACAAATTTTGCAGACCATAGGTGCACAACCTTTTGCATCCAAAGGACCAAGTCAACCATTCGGGAACATAAAGGGGATGCATTCAAATACAAAGCCAAGATTAAATAGGTAAATGAAAATTGAGCTATACAACAAAATTTGATACTTCTATGATATAATCATGAACCTATCCTCAAGTAACAAGAAAAACTTGTAAAAATTAAAATAAAATATTATAGAAACCATAAAAATTTCATAAAAATATAATTATTTTAATTTTAATTAAACTGAATTAATGAGTGAAGAACATAAAATAGTACTGTAATTTGAAGAGATGCTTAATATTGTTTCTGTAGGGCCAGTTTCTTTATTATTAGTCTGAAAACCTGTTGTTTCTGATCTTAGAATGGAAGAAAGATTGCTATTAGTTAATCTGTTCTGAAATTTTTATCTGTTGCGATTGAATATACTAAATATCTGTCCGTAAATGTAAGTTGACCCAACTAAAATGGATGGGAAGAGCTTTGTTATATAAATAAGGATACTAATATTGGGTTAGGCATTTGTAAAAGTTAATTGAGTTTTGCTTCTACATTACATGCAAATTTCGCACTTTTAGTGACCAATTAATTTAAATTGAACCTCTAATTGAAATTCTTCGCAAATTATAGCAAAAAGGATTGCAGAAAATTTTAAATAATTTTTTCAGTTCTTCAAAATCTCAAATCTACTTACAAATGAGTTTTCAAATTTTTCAAGCTTCTTTTCATATATTTCTGTTCAGTTTTCAGCCTTAAGTATCTTTATCATAGCTTTATGTTGGAACTGTTCAAAGATCTGCTTTAAGAAGAATATATTTCAATAATCCGAGGTTTGGTTTAAAAGCAAAAACATGGCTTGAAAAAAGGGTCAGAGACGAGTTGACTCCTTCCTGGAAGTTTGAATTGATGAGTAATGTCGACAGCCACTATTTTCAAATCTTTGACTATATGTTCCTTTTAATTCGGAAATATGATAATTTCATCCTAAGCCACCAAATTTCTTACAAATAAACCTCATATTTATGATATGCTTCAATTTCTTCTCAACAAGACTCAAATTAGCAATGATTGAATGCGCTTGAACTTATGAACTTTACAGAAATTACAACTGGTCATAACGCAATTTTTTTTACCTTTATTCTGATGGTTTAAAATTCAATGAAATTGAATGAGTTTTTCGAATTTTAGGGTTGTTATTGTAAGAAGGAGAACATATAGCGATGATATCTACCAAACATATTAGGAGCTCAGTCGGTGGCAACGCCATAGATATTTTTTCATCTCTAACCCGACATTATTAATACCGTACATTCTAAAATAATTTTTAATAATTCTTATCCTTTGGTTTACTAATCTAAGGAATTCGTAACGGGTTTTTAATAGTAAAATTGTTAGTTAACGCTCTAACAAATAATAAAAGTGGAACCGACGAAGATATATCCATGATTCGTGAGTAAAAAAAGTACGCACAATCTTTTGCCTTTTCTTCTAATCAAAGGTGATATCGGATAAATCGCAAATATTGTGATGCATTTTCATTTGACTCTTGCCGATATTTACAAATGTTCTCGATTTCGGACAGAGCGTTTAGCAGCAATTAGCAAGCATTTTTTGCGAGATGTTTTTTCTATCAATTGAGCGATTTGGGGGGGGGTGGGGTCAAATGTTATTTCGAATTGTTTTCCTCACAGACCCCTGGACCTATTTTAGAGTAACTGTTAGTCCATCAACATTCTCCTCAACGCAAATACCTCGGATGGTAGTTCATTTTTTCTAAGTGACCCTTAACTTTTGGCCTCTGCAATTTACTTCCTCATAACTTACGAAATATCTATTCCATTCACAGGAGATTTTCACGAATGATAGATATTAGATATAACTAAATATGTCTATAATATATAGTCTCAAAGCTTTGTTAAACTTCTATAATAAATATTTAAATATACTTGTTCTTACTGACAATTATATTATGCTACAAACAGGTTTCAAGGCTTAAAATGCGAAGTTTATGTCTATAGTTTTAGTATACTCTCCTAAATAAACCATTGAGGACAGAAAATCTAATAGTTGTATATTCGACATTGTAAAATTTACGATAATAATGCTGTGCCTTTAAATATTTTCTAACCAGCAAAGGAAGTTTTTTTAGTTGAATTATAACCGTTGAAGTAAAAAAAAGATGATCTATATCAACAATAAATGTAAAATGCAGTAGATTTAATCGGATGAAATTCCGGTTCGAACACACAACCCAGAGAAGGGCTCAACAAGGTTTTGCTGTGCGTGCGGAAGACAATAACATGTATTGTTCTCTTTTAGTTGATGAAATATTGGAAAACCATTACTGCTTACTCTTATTGTCAACATCTGGAACGTATGAATCAAGTTCTGCTAAAAACAAGGTTTGCTGACCAAAAAGTCGCGCGATCTCACTTATTTTGATTTGTGACTTTACGACCATCAAGAATTTCAATAATTCCCGGACAAACCTTATGAAACCTTGGCAATGCCTTTATTTGAAAGAGAATGTAAAGCAACATAAGGGTTTTAAATTTCGTTAGAATCAGCCGAATAGTTATGATGTTATTGCCAAAACAAAATAATTCCCGGGCTATCCTTGGGAAGACCTTGTAAATTGTATCATTCGAAAGAGAATATAAAAAACATAAATGTTTAAAGTTTCGCTAGAACCAGCCGAATAGTTATGATGCTATTTCCTAAACAAAATAATTCTCAGGCTAACCTTGGAAGGACCTTGCGAATTATATCATTCGAAATAGAATGTAAAACATCATAAGGGTTTCAAATTACTTTAGAATCAGCCAAATAGTTACGATGTTATTGCCCCCCCATATAAATTCCTGGACTAACCATGGGAGGACTTTGGCAATTATATTATTCGAAAGAGAATGTAAAATAACATAAGGAGTTCAAATTTCGTTAGAATCGGCTGAATAATTATTATGTTATTACAAAAACAAAAACAAAAAGTAAAACGGGGACCGACCGACATAGTGAGAAGTAAAGTCGCTCGCGACTCAACTCACACGCGACTAAAAATCCATCTCTAATCAACAAAAAGTGGAGTTTTCTGTAACATGAAAATGCGATCCCAAATTCATTGTAGGTAACCTTAGTACAGATAAAGTCGTTAGGTTGGGCAATTTTACCTCACCAGACTTAGTATCATTCGAATTTCACTTCTTCAGGTCACTTGAACACTTCACCAGTAGGAAAACTTTGAGAAACAAGGAAGGTGTCGAAACAGCGCCGGATTCTTTTGTTTGTGGAATCAGTAAACTTATTTCGCGTCGGGAAAATATCTTTTGTAATGATAATAATTATGTTTCTAATAAATATATAAATTTACGATATGTTTTGTGTTGATTCAAATTCCTTACGTAAATGCGGCCTTTACTATTCGATATCCCTTAATAATATTATATTCCCTCATTACGGATGCCTAACATCGAAGTGCCGTATGCCGTCAAATACATAAGTATGTTCTTATTTTTTGCTTCTAAATATCAGGGAAGACAGGTAACACACTTTTGTCTTAATTAATATCAATTTTATTGGATTATACACTGTATTTTACTCTGAATGAGTTTGTAAACAACTTTTATCATAGCGGTAATTAAAATTCTTACTTTTCAATGCAAGTTATAACAAATACTAGCATAAAAAACCGTTGTTGTTGTTAAATTATGTGGGGAAATCAATATCACGAGGACAAACAGACACTAGTTTGGTTACACAGCGTCAACAGTTACGTTCCATATGATCCAGTACTTTACCCCCCCCCCTTTGCCTCGCTGGCCCAACAATCCTCGATATCGCTCGCAAGGAAGGATTACCATCAGCAGGTTTCGTAGTCCGTATATATAAACAAAGAAGGGTGGGATAGCCTTTAGAATAAAAATCTATGAACAGGCTCACTGTCCCCTCCTATTGTTTAGATCTATTTTCGCCAAATAGACGAAATTTCACTTTCTGTAACGTAAGCCAGAAGGGCTAAGGGTCACAACGTTAAAAGGTGATGCCCTAGGAGAGAGGCGAAAAGGTGCGCCGTCATCTCCTCTCCCCTCCCCCCAGAGGATAATCGAAGTATATATAGTTCGACCTGGAGAAAAGAGGAAGAGAATCGAGGTAGCAATCGAGAGAAGAAGAGCTGTCCCTGAGTAAAACAGGGAATCAAGAAGAAGTGGAACCGAGAGGGATTTTTCTTCCCAAAGCTGTTCCTTTTGGTCACATCGAAGAGTAGACCATCGGTATAGAGAATCACTCTCATACGAATCTCGTTCAGAGAAACCCCCTATCTCAGTTTTTCGAATAAAAACATAGATATCTCTCACCATTGAGGAATACCAATGTGAATTTCCACTCGAGAAAAGGCTCACCTCTTGGTCAAGTCTCATCATCGAGAAACCCGCAAGTGTAACCCAAGGATTGGGATAATCGTACACCCACAATCCCCTCGCTTGTATTGTCAAGTCAAGATGCATCACCACACGCGCCTCACTGAACTCGGGATTAGCTCAGAGAGACTATTAGCTGTTTTTCCGAGTCAGCCTCACGTCTGCGAAAACTCACGCCTCGAATTATCGTATCAACGAGGTTCTCGTTTAAGGTCATCCCACGCCCGACTCCCACTTAGTTAAAGGTAAAAGGAATCTAACTTATTTATGTTCTTTAATTACCATTCCGTATTAAAGTGAACTTTTGCGTCAACCATCGCGTAGTACTCATTGGTAGTAGTAAATTTTATTTGGATCCTCTTATTATAGCCTTGGTATATTTAAAGTTTTAATATTTCATTTATTTTATGTAATTAAAAGTATATTTATGCCCTAGTTGTTTAATTGAATCCTCTAAACGCTGCATATGGCAATAGATATATAATATTACGAATCCTCCCTGGTTAAAGAATCCAAACAAAAGATCAAAAGTAAAAGTAAAGCACTCTTAGAGAAAAAAGGAACGGAGTTATTGATGTACGGAACAAACATTACATACATACTCGGCCGTATACCACAAGTTATAATACAGCTCTGACTCAAGCCGAAGCCCTCGAATCAGTCAGCTCCACAAAGCTATTTGTGGTCAAAATATTTATGGCATTTGAAGAAAATATCGAATATTTAATGTAATTATTTTAAAGATATTAATTTACATTATATGAAAGTAAACCTTTTAGGTCATTTTTTAAGCAAATGCGAAGGTGCAGGAAATGAAGAGGAGAGAAAAGCATGAGAGAAACAGCATCAAGAAGAAAACCTAACGAAAGCATTTTTACTCAGTGTAGAAATCATTACGCGATAGACAGATATGTATATAAAATTAGAAGATAAATAGAGCGAACATGAAATAGTAAATGAGGCAAAGAGAGAGAAAGACTCAAATAACAAGTTTGTTATGTCTTAATGCTAATGGGTCAAGTAAAGCGTCTTATAAGGCGCAAAGAACAAGCTCGGACAAGGAAAATAGACACTCAAAAGCACAAAATTGATGCCCATTGCGGCGGAGAATAAAGACAGAGAAAGAAGATTGATAATAAATGAAGGAATAGTCGTAGTTAAAGAAAACGCGACGAAGATAACGGCATCATAAAGCGTGTCATGAACACGTAAAATAACAGCTTGCAATTATGTCACGGAGACAAAATAATGATAATAAATCACAGAGCTCTAAGTCACCCGTTTGTATTGCTTTTGTAAGCAAACTGAATTTGACAGCTGGAACTGCCTCCTTAAAACGAAAATCGAAAGGGAAAATCAACATTTTTAATAAATTTGAGTTAAAAATTATTGAAAAGTAACCATTTCAGATGTATTTACGATTTATAGCCACTTAATTCATTCGAATTGGCTATTATTACGGGATATCATGCTAGCGAAAGGCATTACTAGTTTGATTTACATAATGTGAACAAATAGAAAAGGCTGATTCAGCGAAAGATATTTTAAGGTGTGGTAACAGCGTTGTATAACGATAACTCTGCTGCTGGAGAGACGTAAACAGATGAGAACTGATATGTTTTGCTTAGTTTAATTATATGTACAATGGTAACAACTAGATATTGAAACGAAACGGTGAAATGGAGTAATTAATCTAAAATGATTAGAAAGGAAATCAACGTTTGAGGAACAATAGTTTAGGTGAGGCGAATCTGCGCAAGCAGGCGGAGCAAAATGTCCGCAAGCAGTCGGAGCGAATTGTACGCAAGCAGGCGGGACATAAGATGTTTCATATGGTGGTCCTTTTTCCAAATGCAGTCATGTAACCGCGATAGTGAGTCAGCCAACGGCTTCAGGTTTATTGGCTATTCTGCCTTCGTGACACAAGACTTCTGCAGTAGAAAGGTTTAAATAGTGTACAGATGTTGTTTTTTTTTATTTAGAGCAAAACCAACTATGACATCTCCCGCAGAATGTGTGTGTAAGAAAGGGTCGCTAATGGAGTGGTGAGGAAGATATGTTCAAGTAGCGTATCTCTCTGCGTATATCGATTCTATAGACCCACTCGCAATTGATCAAGAAACAATTTACATAACGATGAAAAACAGTGTTGAACCGAACAAACAGGTGTATCAGCTAATGATGAGCCACGGTAATTATGAAGAATTAACATTATGAGGTCTACTTTACTTCTAGTCATCATTTTATTGCTCATATTGTGCGTCAATATGCCTTGACTCCTTATCTTTCTGCAATTAATTCGTTTGAATAAACTAAAGCTGGAATCATATTCTGCAATCGATTGCTCTTAATTTTAGTCGCGGGTGACTCTACATCTCACTATGTCAGTCGGTCAGGCCCCGTTTTGCTTTTTTTGTTTTTGTAATAACATTGTAACTATTCGCTCGATTCTAACCAAATTTGAAACCTTTATGTTGTTTTGCATTCTATTTTGAATGGTATAATTCTCAAGGTCGTCCAAAGTGTAACCCAGGAATTATTTTGTTTTGGCAATATCATCATAACTATTCAGCGGATTCTAACGACGAAATTTGAAACCTTGCGAATGATATAATTCGCACGATCCTCCCAAGATTAGCCCGGGAATTATTTTGTTTTGTCAATAACATCATAAATATTTGGCTGGTTCTAACGAAATTTGAAACCCTTATGTTGTTTCACATTCTTTTTCGAATGATATAATTGGCAAGGACCTCACAAAGTTAGCCCCGGAATTATTTTTTTCGGGGGGGGGGGGAGGATCAATAACATCATAATTATTCGGCCAATTCTAACAAAATTTAAAACCCTTATTTTGATTTAGATTCTCTTCCGAATGATATAATTCGCAAGGTCCTGCCATGGTTAGCTCATGAATTTGTTTGTTTTGACAATAACACCATAACTATTTGGCCGATTCTAATAAAATTTTAAACCCTTATGTTGTTTTACATCCTCTTTCGAATGATATAATTAACAAGGTCCTCACAAGATTATCCCGAGAATTATATTGTTTGGGCAATAATATTATAACTATTTGACCTATTCGAACGAAATTTGAAACCCATATCTTTTTTACATTCTCTTTCGAAAAATATTTTGACAAAGTTCTCCCAAGGTTAGCCCAGGAATTGTTTTGTTTCAATTTAAATTGATGTAAAAGTTTTGTTTTCACTACCAATTTGAAGGTAAGGGTTTATAGAACAATTCTGGTTCAAGTGTCAAGCAGTCAGATAAACAAAACAAAATGGCCATTAAAATCCAAGATGGCTGCCAATTTCCAGCTTTTTTTCGTATTATGCCTCATAACCTTTGTACTATTGAACCTAGAATAGTGATTTTGTTCTATATATCTATGTTTTTTTATGTATGATTCATAACTTACTAACTGATCGCTAATTGTGTTCTTCATTTACTATTTTATTGGTCTCTTTTCACATGTGGAAAAACGTCCCCATTTGCATACTCACTTGTATTTCCAGATAATACCTGTCTTATAATATTTCAGGTAATACTAAATTTTTATTTGCGACGCCCCTTGTACAGAAAGCAGTTATTTAATATTGTTTTTTTCTATGTTTCTTTCCAGGTTGTTTCTGAGATGGCTAAGGCAAGGATATGGCAGTTGTGTATTTAGCACCAAAAGCAAACTGGAGAAGTGCTTGTTTGTCCTCTCGCAAATCCAGTCCCCAATCGTAGAGAGGCAGCCTACACAGAAATCATCAGCCTCGCAAGTCAGTTCAGAGGAACTGTTGCTGCTCCCCACCCAGACGTAGAACTTCCAGATGAAGAATCTATGCAGACCAATTGTGCATCCTGGCATAAATCTAGTCGTCAGCTTTTTAGGACATCAGCACTTGACCATGAAAAGAAACGTCATAATGAAGGATTGCCTCCTGAAAGAAAAATATCCCTGTGGAGTCATGCAGCTGTTAATCGTAATCTGTGTATCTTCTGTGGTGGTGAAACAAATGCAGCAGACCATTCTTTCCATAAAGTTACACTCACCCAACAGATACATGACAAGGGTGTCGCGCTGGGAGAAGAGCTTATTGTGGCATTCCTTGCCGAAGGAGATGTGGTCGCCATTAAAGCCAATTACAATCGAAATTGCTACACAGGGTTCAATCGTCGTTACGATACGATTTGTAAACAAGACACAACTAGAAAAAAATCTCGAGGCCACAACAGAAAATGAACTACTCCAATTTATAAAGGAAGAAGTCACTGGAGGTCGTAGAATTTTTGCATTGCAAGATCTGACACATATGATGACCGAGAGGTTAGAACAACATGGAATCCAGAAGACTGTGAACCGGACACGCCTAAAGGAAAGAGTCCTGGAACACGTCCCGAATTTGACAGAGGAGAAAGGTATTTGAGACCGAGTTTTCATCATTTGTTCGAAGACGGCTAGAAAGGTCATGCCAGATGCAACTCAAACACCAGATGAGGAAGCACGTACAGTACTAATAGCAGCATTGATTCTCCTTAAAGCTGTTTTGGATCACGATGCTGCATTCAGGTTTGATGGCTCATTTCCTAATGGTTGCGAAGAACTATCTGTTCCACATCATATAAAGTATTTCTTCCATCAACTCCTCGCAGGACCCAAATCATCGCCAGAGGAAGAGAATTCCTGGAAGATCCTTTCTGTGGGTCAGTTGCCATGCTAGATACGACTTCTCTTTCTGTGAACTTGAATTGTGAGCCTCCACTTTCAGTGTTCCTGACCCTCAAATTGCATTCCAAACAAGAAGCAAGAAGCTGGTAGAACTACTACACAAGTAGGCTCTGATCGTGTCATATAAGGAAGTCTTTAGCATAGAATCTAGATTTGGACGGGTTATTGCAGATCATGCAGGGAACAAATCTACATCAGGAAATTTTCAACGTTGAAGCCCTGGAAAACCTGGATCACAATACCACATCACGCGCTTCAAGCTCATCCTTCCATGGAACTGATATTTCAATATTTCATTTCCTTCATCACAGACGCCTGTGATGCAAGGAACAAATCTACATCAGGGAATTTTCGACGTTGAAGCCCTGGAAAACCTGGATCACAATACCACATCACGCGCTTCAAGCTCATCCTTCCATGGAACTGATATTTGGGTTGAACCAAGAATGTCTACGAATCAACTCACAGAAAACAGGAACAGGCAGCGGTGAACCCTTCCTGCCTTGTTCGTATACGTTTGTACCACCTGTGGGTTGAAATCTTGTCACCCAAGCTCCGGTAAAATATGTGTAACCAGTGGCAACGAGTTCATTCGATGAGGAGAAACAGCACGAACAGGCATAGATGGCTGCACTAAATGATATCCTATATGTGAATTGTGATACAGAATAACGCACTCCAGCACTGTGGTCCTTCTACCATGCTGATCGATCAGATACTGTTGGACAACCGGAAAAATTCATTGAAGCCCTCATGGAAGCCAGTACAATTAGCCCTATTTATGTCGACGAAGAGCTAGTTGTGCCAAATGTTTACGACTTCATTATTATTGACGTTGGAGTACTTATAAATTCCCTTCTTGGTACAACTGTCCAAGGCAAGACCTTTGATTTATATTTCGACAAGGTATTCTGCCCAAGAGTTCGCCACGACTTGAAGCGATCGACAAGAGTAGATATTGTCTCGGACCAGTATCGTGCACTGACGATCAAAGGAGGCACAAAATAAAAACGAGGAACAGGCATCCGAAAACGCATATCTGGTACTGCCAAAATCCCAGGAAGTTGGCAGAATTTTCTGGAGAACGTTGATAACAAGAAGGAACTGTTCTCATTCTTGTCAAAAAAGATAACAGAAGAACATTTCTCAGATGACAAGAATGTCTACATCACTGCAGGTGATCAAGTCCACCATGTTAGAAACAGTCCCCCAATGGATCAATGCAACCATGAGGAAGCTGACACGCGTGTCTTAGTATATCTCCTCCACGCCCTCTAATATTCGTCACTTGAGATGGTGTATACTGGATACACAGATGTTGTCGTAATCCTTCTGAATAATTTTCATCACATCAAGTCTCTGAATCCGGTCGCAGAAATCTGGATCTCCTTCAAAGCGGGAAAGACAACCGAAGTGATCTCCCTGAACACTATTGTCACAAACCTGGGCACGACAACGTGCAAAGCCATGCCCTTTTCAGCACATTCACTGGATCAGACACTACTTCTTCCTTCATGTTTAAGGGTAAGCGATCCTGCTGCACTTTGATGCACGAAGTGACATCCCTTATGGAGCAATTTGCAACAATTGTCGATGCTCCATTCCAAACATCGCCATGGTTGAAATAAGTGGCAACAAACTTTGTCTGTAGGCTGTACTCAAATGAATCAAACGAGGATAATGATGTTGACCTCGGCCGAATGAGCTTGTTCTCACAGAAGACTAGGGACGTGGAGAGAATTCTCCCAACTGGTTATGCTTTTGATCAACATCTCAAAAGGAGTGTCTTCCAAGCGAGCATATGGGCAACAGCTCACATGTCCATGATGCCTGTCAACAACCCAACTAAACATGGGTGGAAGGAAGAGAACGGCAAGTTGCTTCCCATTTGGACCACGCTGCCCCTCGCCAAGGATGTGTTCCACCTGGATGTGAAGTACACTTGCTTAATTACCTGCCCTCGGTGCAAATGCGTGAAGACAAACTGAAGTGCACACGTCAGTGCAAGTGTAGATGCGAGAAGTAGCTGGACTATAGAAATTTCCAATATTAACATGTATATAGGGGTCTTGGTTAATTTGTTAGCATTTTCTTATTGAATGTATTGTTCAAGGAGTTTTTTCAAGCAATTGTGTAAGAATTTACTTGGAAGTAGGACTCAATATAATAGAAGATATGCTTCAATCATGTTTATTTATTTTTATTCAAATACTCATACATGTAAAGCTAGGTAAAGAGACCAAAATCACCATTCTAGGGTCAATAGTACAAAAGTTATGAAGCGTAATTCGAAAAAAAAGCTGGATATTGGCAGCCATCTTGGATTTCGGCGGCTATTTTGATTTTTTTATCTGACTGCTAAACACTCGAGCCAAAATTGTTCTATAGAACCTTACTTTTAAATTGGTACTGAAAACGAAACTTTTGCATCAATTTGAAATGAGTGAGTTCCTAGGCACCCCACTAAACTGTTCGGCCAATTCTAACAAAATTTAAACCCTTATGTTGTTTTACATTTTCTTTAGAATGAAAGAATTTCCAAGGTCCTTCCAAGGTTAGTGCGGGAATTATTGAAAGTTTTGAAGGTCATAAGGTCAAAAATCAGAATAAGTGAGATCACGCGACGTTTTGGTCAGCAGACCTTGTTTTTATAAAATCTATAAATCCGTGAAAGTTTCTTGCTATCCTCTATGAATAGATCACTATAAAAGTCAAGCAACTAAACTCCCCAAATCTCCACAAATTGGTCGAACCCAGAGTACTATTTCCGTTGTAGCAACCCGCCTCAAGACTTGAAGAATCAAGCAACAGTCCCACAACTTTGCGCGGAGCTTCGCTCATGATTGTTAAAACGGAACAAACGAAGGCGCGATATCTTTCTCTCATACAACAACCAAAACGTAACGCATGAAGAACCAAATCTCCACAGGCCCTCGATAAGCCATCCCACCAGTGTTATTTTTCTTCCCGAGTTCTAAGCAAACTACTCCAGTCGTGATTCACTCAGGTAGTGCTCCTTTCCAGCCTCTTGAGTGTATCACAAGTGACTAAGGTAAGTTAATGTCACTGCCTCGACCGATCCTCTACCATATAATTAAGAGTATTTCCCAAAATACTTTCTTTCATATTTGCTTTACTTTTCAAAAAGAGATTCAATTTAACGCCAAATGGAAAAAAATATCCACATAATATTCACTTCATTTTTCGCCTGTACATAACGCGTGTGGAAGATATTTTTCTTTGTGTATGTTTGTCATTATGCAAGGACTGTTACGTTATTTTCTCCAATGACAATGCATGGTATAATAATTAAAAAATAATCAGATAAGTAGACTAATTAGGAAGATACATAAAGCGAAAATGAAATAGTAAAAAGAGAGAATACTAAAATAACATGGGTTAGGAAAGGCGTTGTGTAAGTCACAAAGAACAAGCTCAGACACGGAATAGAGGAAGATGTTTAAGTGGCTTTCCGAAGCTGATTGTAGAGAGGATTATTCATCTATGGCAGTGACTGCAGTCGTGACAAATACCATCACCATCCACCTATTGCGGGAAGAATAAAAGCATTCAATTCAAATTACAATGTATTTTGAAAAGTGTATTTGGAAGATATTTTTTTTACTACTTAAAAAAATTTATATATTCGGTGAGAAACATAGCAATGGTCACTACCATTGGTCCATCGAATGGCTAGTCATGCCTCAAGGTATGTGCAATAGATTGCAATACTTTCAACGGGATATTAACAAGGTTTTGAGAGATATAATCTTCGTGATTGCTTAAGTCAGTGGTTTTAACTTTTTTAGGCTAGTGGCACCCTAATTGCTATCTAGAAGTTGCTCCGGCATCCTAATTTCTATATAGAAGCAGCTGCGACACCTTAATATAATATAATTTACGTATAAATATATATTTACGTGGAAAACACTTCAAAATTTATAAGATTGACATTTAACCTAATTTAATCGAAATAAGACAAAAATTGAAAATAAATAAATTTTAGATTTAGAAATTTAGTGGGAATTTTGAGCTTGATGAGTATCACATAATTCTTTAATTTAGGACGTATAGTTGACAAGGCAACTCTCATTTCTTCATTCACTGTCTGCAATCTTTCTCTTTTCGTTGGTTTTATCTTGCCCAATGCAGGGAAGATAGTTTCAAAAACATTCAAGTGTCGTTAGATTTTTTTAAATGTTTGAAATATATATTTTTTTCAATTTTAAAATTTTATTAATGATTTGGGGGTCGCTCCTGCGGCACACTTAGTTCGCTCTAGCAGTACTCCGGTTGAAAACAACTGGCTTACGTAGACGACTTTCTGATTGCAAGCAAATCCGATTTTGTTATTATTGGAAGAAAGTATCCAACCGACTGCCTGCATGGACATAGGTCTCGGTATATAAAACATCCTACGAATTAGGCTATAATAAAATGAAGCAAAACAAAAATAAGCAAGACCAACAAAAAAAACAAGAAAAAATCTAGCAACAAAAATATAAAGAGCAAGACAGGCATGCTCCAGCATCGAATGGAGGACGCCTTCCCTCGTCGCTCCGGCATGCAAATATTAAATATAATCTAGGATATGAACCTCATCTTAAATGTCAAACAAACTACAGTCTTGTGTGCACGAACTCGTCCCAATGAAAGGGACAAGCGGTAGTAGTAGTACTACGCTCGTTCTAATGCAGGGATACTTAATGTGCGCGAAGATTCTCCCGATGGGATACTCAGCGAGAATGTGACTGACAGTAGTTTGTGTTGCGAGTGTATCCAATTCAAAAACACAGAAAGAGACATGAATCCGCCGATGCATTGGAGGTTAGTTAATAGGGGCAATCGGGGTGCAATAGCATGCAATTTTAGATAACCGTCAGCCCATTCCAAACCTCTTTGCTACCAACCCGGAGCACTTGCCTGATTCATTCCATATAGCTAGTGTAGGGAAAAGAGAAACGCTGGTCTGGGCTCTCAGTGCTCGTGGAATTTTTGGCACCCCCACCAATGCGCTCATTTCGGGCAATTTTTAAATGTCCAAGAACCCAACAGAAGATAATCTTGACATCTGCTCGGCTTGCGGTAGCCGTGGACCAGGAAGTTTTGAGTTCTCAATGCACCGATGACCGTCAGAGCGCCTTGTGAATGTTTATAAACCACGATCCGGTTTCCGAACCAGATTATTTCCCCACCAACGGCATATTGCAACCACCTCAGGAGTGAAGATAGACGCAGCACCGTGTAAAGACCTGCTGACTTCAAAAAAGGAGGATACGGTGTGGAAGTCGAACCCTCTTTGGATTTGGAACCATCCGTGTTCAATGGCACAACTCCAGAATGACAAAAGGTGTGTTCCAATAATGTCTAACGTAAAATTCCTGGAGTTGTAGAAGCTTTGGTAGCAGAGGCGTGGTGACGAATATTCAAAGGTGTCACCATACAGGGTTGCTTCCTGGTCAAAATCAGAGATGCTACCCACCACAAAGCTACATTAAGCTCCAAAAATAGTTTCCTATCGCTAAACCCAATATCCTCTCGGTATGATTAGTGTCTCTCAGCAGTATGTGCACCATCGAAAACAGCCGATGATCCAAAGAGACAAGTTGATGACTCGGGCGACGCCGAGCCCTGCATACAAGCACACAATACCCAGTGCACAACACAGAGCCAGATAAATCTACACGACCTCGATAAGCAGACTCTCAATAGAGGACGTCCAGAAGGCATTGCAGTCAGACGGAGGCCAGTGTGGTGGATTGATTCAATTTTCTACTATTCACGCTTGACTGCGAATGCATAAAACTCATATACGTAGTCTAGCTTCAAACTAACAAAAGATCGGTAGAAAAGCGAGGGCGTAGCTCTATCAAGTCCCAATGAAATGGTGCGAATTGATAGTGTTATAAGTGCGCGAGCATAGCCATGGCCAAAGAAAAACGTGCGTTTCGGCAGTGTGATTTCATTATCCAAAGTTTACATCTGGCCCGCACCAAATGAGATCAAAAGGTGAGGTCATCTAGTTAAAGCCTAGCAAGATCTTCTTCCGTTAGGAACAATGTGGTATCTTAGATTGTGTGGAGGGTTTCCATGATACCCTATCACCCCGGGGTATCAAAATTCTTCTCTAGATCGAAAAAACTGTGGTTTAGAGCTATCTATCACTAGTCAACAATGATTTTGCTACTTGAGTATTAGCTTGTGATTTATACTAATTCGAGTATGTTAATTCCGTATCTGTAATCAGAATTGTTCTAGCACGTAAGGTTCCTGGGTTACACACATACTCTTTAGTTACACATATGGGTAGTGCTGCTTCGGCTACCATATTGAGAGGATGTGCAGTGTGTCTTTGGTTCCTGCGTTACACTTCTGCTTTATCACGTTGCCAAATTTAGCCATTATAGTAGTGGTGTTGAAACGGTATTTACATGCAGTGATCAATTGCATTTTTCTTTCAGATTTATCTCTCAATTAATTTGTAAATGAAATAAGATTGTACAAAAGTATATAACAGGATATATACAAACTACGTTGAAAACATGAATTGGCGAGGATGTATAAATAGCCCAGACAACTTGTAATATCTGTGGAAGATATACTCCAAGCAACTAGTGGAAAAATTTAGCTAAAAGTGTGAAAACTGCATACAATTATTATTTTGGCTATAAAGTTGGTGAACAAGACAAGCCCTGAGCACCTCACAAATCTTGTACTGTGTGTTATACGGGACTCACACACACAGTGGTTAAATGGCAAACGGAAGGGTATGCCTTTTGCTGTACCAATGGTGTGGCGTGAGCCAACAAATCATGTTTTTGATTGCTACTTTTGTATGACAAATATTGCGGGATTCTCAAATAAGAACAAGTCGAAAATTTTATATCCAGATTGTAAGTCAGCTATAAAACCAGTCCCCCATAATATGGAAATGCCAATCCCAGTTCCTCTATCAGCTAGTGCAGTTAAAGAAGATGATTCATCGCCTGAAGAGGAGGATAACAATGAAGATGAAATGTATGAGGATGATTCTAAGGAAAAGAAGATCCAGTTGATAAATCAAGAAAGATTGAATGATTTGGTGATGAATTTGTCATTGTCAAAGGAGAACGCAGAACTGTTGGGCTCCAGACTACAGCAATGGAATCTTCTAGAGGACGGTGCAAAAATATCTACTTTCCGTAAACGCTATGAGGCCTTAGCTGCCTTCTATAAAGAAAAAGATGGTGCTTGTTTCTGTACTGATATTAATGGCCCTAATGAATCAGCTAGGAAACGAGCATTTACCTGATGAATGGAGAGTATTCATCGATGCAAGCACTGCTAGCCTCAAAGCTGTGTTGCTACACAATGGTAACAAAAACCTTCAATTTCTGTCGCACTTTTTGTTGGGATGATAGAGACATATGATTCAATGAAATTTATTTTGGAAGGTGTTCATTACTCGCATCCTAAGTGGAATATCTGTGGTGATCTAAAGGTAATTTCTTTACTCCTTGGACTGCAGCTAGGATATACAAAGAATATGTGCTTCTTATGCCTATGGAACAGCCGTGACGAGAGGAATCATTATATTTTTAAAAAGTGGCCCGAAAGAGAAGAACACATAGTTGGCCGATACAATGCCTTTAGTACATCCTCAGAAGATCTAGATTCCACCACTTCAAATCAAACTTGGCCTTATCAAGAATTTCGTTAAAGCAATGGCCCATGAATCTGATGGATTCCAGTATCTCAAAGAGGAATTTGGTGCAAAGAAAACCGATGCTAAACTTAAAGCTGGCATTTTTGTAAGGCCGGAGATCAGAGAATTGATACGTGAAAGGGAGTTCAGAAATAAACTAACTCCACTTGAGTTGGCAGCATAGGATTCATTTGTCCATGTAGTGCATAACTTCCTTGGTAATCATAGGGCTGAAAACTATGAAGAACTAGTGGACAACATGTTAAAGGACTATCAACGAATAGGGTGTCGGACGTCTCTTAAGATGCATTTCTTACATTCGCATCTAGATTTTCTTTCCATCTAATATGGGTGATATTAGTGACGAACATGGGGAAAGGTTCCACCGAGATATCGCAATGATGGAAAGCAGGCTTCAACGAAAACATGATGGGTGACTACTGCTGATTCCTATAAGGGGAGGAGCCTATATACACGTACTTGCGCAAGAGCAAGAGTCTCAAACATTTTTGAAGAAATTTATAGTTAGGTGAGTACTACCTCTTTTATATGTAATACATATCTTGTCTGGGTCTGCAAAAGGACGTACATAATGCCAAATAAGGTGCCCCGATTCCAAACCTTTGCTCAGAAACGTCTCATTCTTCTCAAAATCGTAATAATTATATCATTAATTGATCCAAGGTGACAAAGTGAGCCATATAGCCTAGTTGCATAACTCAGGAACCTTACGTGCTAGGACAAACCTGAGCACAGATTTGGAATCAGCGCACCAAAATTAGTTACATAGTTACAACAACATTTACTCAAGTAGCAGAGTCAAAGTTAAAATTTGTTGGCTAGTGCTATGAATAAAGGCCAGGCAGAGGTTTTGTAAGAGAATAGCATCCAACGTGGAGTATAATCTATCATTTACAATTTTCTCTATCAACTTGCAATCAAAAAATTAGAGAAATTGGCGGAAATCGGCAGGGGTAAAGTGATCTCCCCTATTTGAGAAAATCGAGAACAATAACTATTTGCCAGGATACCCTTAGTAGGATGGATCGGAAAACTTGTTTTCAGAATTATTTATTTTAATAGTGTGTATAATATGAGTGATTATAATAGTAATATCTTGCAAAAATTTCGGCAACATTCGTTGATATCTTGAGGTTTCTCAGACCAATCAAATATGTGAATAATGCTCTTTTATAATTATAATTCACAAAAATGTTTAATCACTTGAAATCAATTTAAAAGAATAAGAATGTATGAGTTACTGCTAAATAAGATGGTTTTCTATGAATAAGTGCCTCAGGCTCACAGCATTCGCAACAGATTAGTCCACATCAGATTACATACAACTCAGTCTATCCGTCTAGGCTCAGTCCGTCCTTCACTTAGTAGCAGGTTGGTCACTTGTGTTCCTTCTCACTGCCATATATAATATATTTATGATTTGAAGCATTTCGTATATTTAAGAATTTGAAATCCAAAAGACGTATTTTATGTTTTCTTTAAGAATTATTGAAAATACATGAATGACAAATAATAAAAAATAAATCAGTCACACCTGTGCCCCATTTTGGGGTCTGCAAGAACTCTGGCATCGACAGCGGTCAGAATATGAAAGCGTTATGAAATAGTATGTGTTTGTGAGACTTTCAGTGAAACAAAGCACAAATAAGGATCCATCATTATGGGAAATTGGAGACCATGTTGTAAACAAAAATAAAATGATTTTGAAAAGTGCATCAATCCCAGTTGTTTCAAATACCATGCAAAAAATCGCAACATTCTTAGACCCATAAAAAGAAAAAAAGACTCCAATGCTTACAGAGCAAAATTTAAGTTCATTAGGTGTGAGGTACGAAAAAAACTTTTTGACAACGCAGCCTGCAAGTGTAAGCTGACATCAAGCTGTTCTTGCCCTAAAGATAGAAGAGTTCCAATGGAAGAACATAATTCTTTGCTAGATCAGAGGAATGAAAGAAAAATGGCAATTGGTGCAGTGGATTTGCCTTTGTCCAAGAAAAGGACTTCCACAATGTTAAGAAAGCAAAGAAAACAATTCTTTCTAAGCTCTTCAAGTTATGCAAATGAAGAAGAGAGTAACATTGATGAGTATGACACATCATCCGGAAATGAGACTATATCAGTCGATACAAGTGAAGATGAATCATATCCAGAGCAAATAGGCTACAAGAGAATTATTCAAAAGAAAGATATGGCATCACTAAAGAGAAAGAAAACAAAACATCTACCTGCACTCGCAAATGATTGTGATAGGGCTGGAGTGTCTGACAGAGATGCAGCACTTATTGTTAGTTATGTGTTACAAGATATAGAAGCTGTGTCAGCCCAGGAAACATCTGAAGTAATAAACAGAAACAAAGTTAGAAGAGCAAGAGAGAAGAAGAGATCATCAGTGGTCAAAGATGAAGAGCAGCCACCCATTACTAACATATATTTTGATGGCAGGAAGGATTTGACCTTAACCGAGAAAGAAAGGGAACAAAATATTATAGAAAGAAGATACTGGAAGAACATATAGCCTTAGTGCAGGAACCTGGGTCAAAATACATAGGCCTACACTGTAAAATGTGGGTCAGCTGACGGAATAACTAAAGGTTTGTTTGAGTATGCTCAGGAGAATGATATTGATTTGAAAGACCTTATTGCAATCGGTTGTGATGGCACGGCAGTCAACACTGGAGTAAAAGGTGGAGCTACTAGGCTGATAGAGATGAAGCTTAATAAACCACTTCATCATTTCATATGTCAGCTCTACGCAAAAAAACTTCCATTAAGACATTTAGTAGAGAGACTTGATGGACAAACACCCAGCCCTCATGGTTTCACTGGTCCCATTGGCAGGCAGCTCACAAACGTAGAGAAACAACCCATTGTATCATTTGAAAAATTGATGCTGAAGAACCAGTTTTGGACTGTAAGGATCTTAGCACAGACCAAAAATACTTACTGGAAATCCATAAAGCAATCACAAAAGGGTATTGTCCTCCGGATCTGGCACATCGCAATCCAGTAAATATGGCCCGGCTACGTTGGGTAACTACAGCTAACCGGTTACTTCGCCTCTATATTTCAACAAAGAATCCCTCAAAGATCCTCTTTAGCATTGTGTAGTTCTTAATGAGAGTTCATGGATCAATGTGGTTCTCCAGTAAGCAAGGTAAATCTTATATAAATGGTCCCAAAAAATTATTTAAGACAATTCAACTCACAAGAACACTAACAAAAGACGTGTGATATCATCAATCCTGTAATTTAACGAAATTCTTTCTTTGGTCATCTAGAAAGCATCCTACTGTCAATGTTTGATGATAACAACAGTAGCACAAGAGAGCTTGCTTGGAGAAGAAGAAAGAAGGTCAGAAATAAGAGCAAAGTAAAAACTGAGATATTTTCAAATACCTCCTCTTAAATTCAATGCTGAAGAATACATTGAACTGCTAGACTGTCAGAAATGTGAGATCACTGAACCACCACTAACAAAAGATCTGACTGAAGAAGCCATTGAATATCACATTTCTAACAAGAGCAGAATAAATTTGAGAAATTTCCCTGCCATACTCAAGCAGTGAAAAGGATAATTAAAGAAGTGAGTGAGGCATCTTTAAAGATGTGTGGATATGACTCAAGAAATGGATACATAAGATCAAGGCTTAAATTCCGTGCCAAGATGTTGTCCTTTGAGAGTAAAGCAATTCAAAGTTTAAAAGAAATATATGATGCAAAGAAGACGAATCATGACCAAGGAAGGGTGGTTGGGAAGGGCATGGGTGAAATTTAAAACTAAGAGCTGCCTACTTTTTAAATTCAGTCAAGACACTTTAAAGAGTGATAGATTAGACTGTAAAGTATATTTAACATTATCACTGAAAAATGCTGTTGAATTACCTTATATATAAGGGGAAAAATATATATTTTCAGTGGTGTTGGGGCACCTTAAAATATTACCTTAGACGGGTAGAATTTTAACACACTAAATATATATGGCTAGACCATAATTCCCACACTATTACGTGTCTTTCTTCTCAAAAATGTTCAACCTTTCCTCCTATTGTCGATCCACCCTAATCCTTAGTTCAGACTACATTGAACAAATCTAACAGAAATGCCTTACCTCGCTCACCCAGGTGTCGTATCATGCTATACAGAATATCGTCCGGACTATGAGCGTTATCCGCTCGTAAAGCTAGAACGAAACGCAGCTCACTTAGCGTAAACATGCAGTTTAAGGGTTTCTCGCCTTTGGCGTTAAAGTCCAATCGACTGCTGATTGCCTTCATCAAGCTCACGACGTATAATAAATACTGGCGGAGCAACATCCCAGCTAGAGAACGAAAAGAAAGCGATCGTGAAGGACTGCGCGAGGGACGAGGTGTCTGAGATTGTGCTACAGTTCTTCAAGATGATGGGAGGGTGGCTTGCAAGCTTTACCTCAACAAAACAAGAAGAGCAGCTCATACATTTGAGTCAAATCTATTCTTGGTTTATAATATATGAATTGCATATCAATCTTCTAAAGAGCATTTTGGTAGTGAAATATATAAAATTTTATGTCATGAAGTAAATTCACATTTTGAATACTAAAGTAACAGAAATTAAGCGAAAGTGGCAACAATTACTTCCTTGATCATTACAATTTCTTGGTGGGTTTGATACAAAAGGTCAGCACAACTTTCCTCTCCTCGACTCAGTTCTTCAAAACTTGAATAAACCTTGCCTCATTTCCAGTTTAGCATTGATGGCGAGAAAGAAAATACTACCCCTTTATTGGACCATAAAGAGTTGACCGCGGGGATATTGTAACCCTCAAGAGCGTGATTATAGGAACCATTCTGGGAGATACTCTGGCTACGTACAGAAGTCAGTCCTGTGCAACCAAGTAACTTACCCAACTGTGGGAGGCTATGATACGTTCAAAGTCTCTGCAATTTTAGGAATTTAACTTATTTGTGTGCGATGAAAGTGGGCATAAGACGAGTGATTTTGCACAGGGTCAAATGGGGAAAAGGTCCGGTGGTATGTTTGTGGTAAGGAAAGGCAAATAAGTCGCGATTTTCCCATTGGTAGCCAGAGGACCACATACACCAATGATGATATAGCTGGATAATACGGAACAAGGTCTTTCAGATGCGTAATTTGCGTTAGAGACGATTTGAGTAGGTGCTGCAGTGATGAGGAAGCAGCGGGTGATTATTGGGTATATATCGATCAACGGGAGCAGGAAACTAAGACGACACTTTCCCATGTGGTGGGGTGCTCTGAATTGGCTCTAGTGACTAGGAGCACATAAAAGAGCAGAAATGTTATGATTGGGAGGTGTGAAGGGAAGGAAAGAAAAAGTTGTGAAAAATAATGTCATGACAATAGTGTATCTGGGCTAAAAATGGTTATAAACAGGGCCTTCCTGCATTTTCTGAGGTACAAGAAGTTATTCATGGTAGTGCGTTGTGTTTGGGGGAGTGGAGGGTAATTGCTCGGGCAAACACAATTTATGGTTTAGAAGAGGGACATGTGTTTTACTATTGGAAGAAAGGTGGGCTGTCTCTGACTTTGTGTTTGGTTCATTCAATTTGAATAAGAGTCATGTGCCGTATGAGGCGAAAGAGGGCGAGTTATTCCTTTATGTGGGAGGTTTAACGTCTCCTGTTTGGAGATTTGCTTGGTTAAAGGTGATATTTGGAGATTGTTATGCAAGGGCGCTTGAGCTATACATATTCGATTGCAATAGTATCGCATTAATTTAATTGACTTAGTACTGGCAAACGAGAAGCTTGAATTAATTTCCACTCCAGAGTTAATTATTAAAAGATGAAATAAAGGTTTTATAAGATTAAGGGATTATAGCGAGGATAGTGGGGAGCTCTCGTACTCGCAGCCCTACCTCTTAGAATGAAAGATGGAAACGGTTTTAGAATGTTTATTTTTCAAATATATTTGCTAAAGGAATATTTTAAAATCCCTATACAAAGTGAAGTCAATGGAACACGGCGATCTCTATTATGGCAATAAAGTTTTAAGTTCGTTTGGTTACCCAATGGCTTATCTTGCTGTTCGGGTGCAGGCGATCGATAGAAAAAGAGTTGGAATAGTGATTTGCGACGCTTGAATAGTGTTACATTTTTTGCATGATGTTATCATTGAAAGTGAAAAATTGGATCCACATCTGAAAGCGATAAAGTTAATTTCGAGTGTTTAGGGTGAATATGGTTTGAAAGGAAAAGGGAGAAAGTTTGCATAATGTACGAATGAACTGTCTTTTCCAAGACATATCGGAGGTAATAGGATCCAAAAAGCCCCTAAATTTTTTAAAATGTACCTAGCATTCCTCAGCCTAATATTGTAAAAGAAATGCGATCTTTTCTAGGCCTAAAAAGCTTCCAGCGGATTTTTATCATGTGTCATCTCGCATCATTTGGCTAATCATTTAGCCAATGGGGATAAAGTACGGAGGTGAAACGGCCAGCTATGGCGAATGTGAAACTTATGGCTCCGGATTGATCGAAAGTTAGGGGTTTGCTATAGTTGTATGTGTACGCAAGTTCATATGTCATGTAGGTTAAACTCGTGCAAGGTCTAGGAAATCGAGAACATGTGATCTCGTACACCTAAGAAATTAATCTCAGCGCAGAGAGCTTATAGCGCGACAGGCTTGGAACGGTGGGCGTAGAGACGTGAGAGGATTTCCTTCGCCAGAGACATCGAAATATTAACTGAATGCAAGGAGTTAATATTTCTATTTAATATGTCGAATTCTAATGTATTCTGGTGCGTACATGTATGAATGTAGTCTGGTGAGTACATTGGAATACCAGGTTATTTTCAATTCCTAGTTAAGTATCTACCAGGTCCTGATAACCCCGTGTAACAAAATTTCACTTTTTTCTTGTCCTTGGGTTAAAAGTGTTATTTTTCAATTGTTTATGGCTTTATTAAATAAAAAAGTCAATTTTAATCCCAAAACTTTGCTTTTGTGGCTAGGAAATTGAATTTTTAAATTAGTCCATTTATGGTAAATTACATTATTTTGATGCAAATAGTAAAAATATATCAAATGTTTCAAGGGTTATGTTTTTCTCAGTTATGGTATAAATATGATATACTGTATTTAAAAAAGTTATAGAAACAATAATACAGTAATGATAGCTATTATTTCCATTATATTTTGTATTTTGAGACCTAGACAGCAATGGCAGTTCTCTTACATTCCACATAGATTCAGCACTAATTTGGTGGAAAATAAACTGTAGAGCTTTCTAGAACTTTCTAGAATTATTTATATGTTTCAAGAATTTCTAGAACATTTTGGCAACATAGATAACTGTATAAATACAAAGAATGTCTTCTAAACAGATCAGTTTAACTCTATCCGTCAAAGCGCAGACATCGTAACTCGTCATTTATAGAAGCATTCGTCGCACATGGCATCAAGAGGTTGTAAGCATCCGACAGACGCATTTTGCTATGTCTGCGGTGAATTTACTAAGACAAGAGCGAAAAAGTACTGTGCAGAGAGATCTGCTAAAATGTATGAGGCCTACAAGGCATATTTCGGCATCCCAGTCGGAGATCAAGACAAACCTTGGGAACCTCATTTCACCTGCTAGCTCTGCAAAAGAACTCTGGAAGGTGATATAAATATGTTTTATTCATTTGGATACTGGCTTTTCACATTTTTTAAAAATTTTGTAATAACACTAAGCGAGAGGTATTTGTATGTTTATACTTATGTTTTCATTTTTATTTTTTACAGGATGTTACAGAGGAGAAAAAAGAGCTATGAATTTCGTAATCCCACGAATTTGGAGGAAGCAAATGACCACCAAAGCATTTTTTTCTTCTGCATGGTGAACCCTTCCAAACGTCTAGCAGGGAAGAATGCGCCTGCTATCATGTATCCAGACCTCAGTCATCTATTGCGCCAGTGCTACACAGTTCTGAGGTCCCAGTACTCACTGCTCCAAAAAGAGAACAGGAGGTTTTAAAAAGGAAAATCAGTTTAGAAGAGGATGAAGTCATTGATCCAGATTACAGAGGTGTAACTAAGGAGAGAAAGCCATACTACCCCAACTAAAAAGATTTCAACGACTATCTAAGAGTTCTTGGTGTCACAAAGTCCAATGCCGAGCTTTTAACTTCGAGACTAAAGCAGTGGGATTTGCTAGATTACAGTGTGCCAATATCAGGTCAGAGAAAGCGTCACCAGTGTTTTTCAAGCTTTTTACACGTCAAGATAAGCTTTGCTTTTGTCACAATGTGACCGGTCCATTTGTAGCAATCGGAATCACCTGTAACTCCAACGAGTGGCACCTCTTCATTGACAGCTTGTCCAGGAGCCTCAAAGCAGTGCTGCTTCATAACGGGAACATGTATCCGTCTCTTCCCCTTGCTCACTCGGTCCAGCTCAAAGAGGAATACAACAGTGATAAGATCTTGCTAGATGCATTGAAATATGAAGAGTACAGTTGGGAGTTTATCAGAGACTTCAAAATTGTTGCCTTCTTGATGGGTTTCCAAGGCGGCTTTACCAAGTTTTCTTGTTATCTTTGCCTTTGAGAGAGCAGAGACACCGTGGCACACTACCATCAGCGTTATTGGCCACAACGGACCGAGTGTAGTGTGGGGAAAAACAACGTCAAATAGGAGCCTTTGTTTGACCCCCTAAAAGTAGTTTCCTCCTCTGCACTTAATATTGGGCCTTATGAAACAATTCGTCAGAGCTCTAGATAAGGAGTCTGCAGCTTCCAAGTATCTTCAAGATTTATTTCCTAAGCTATCCGCGGAAAAGGTGGAAGCCAAGGTCTTCGTCGGTCCACAAATAAAAAAGATCATAGAGTGCAAAGAGTGTCCCGAAAAGCTTACTAGGATGGGAAAAGCAGCGTGGGACGGCTTTATCGTAGTAGTTCTGGGCTTACTAGGTAATCAAAAAGACGAAAACTATATAGAGCCTGTTGAGAACTTGATGAGAAACTACGGCAAGATGGGTTGCAGGGTGTCTCTGAAAGTCCATACACAACAAAGACAACAAGGTCTGCTGACCAAAAAGTCGCGTGCCCTCACTTATTCTGATTTATGACCTTACTACCTTCAAATTTTTTAATAATCTCCGGAGTAACTTTGGGAGGACCTTGGTAATTATATCATTCGAAAGAGAAATAAACACGATAAGGGTTTCAAATTTCGTTAGAATCGGCCGGATAGTTATCATGTTATTGCCAAAATAAAATAATTCCCTGGCTAACCATAGGGGGACTTTGGCAATCATATTATATAAAAGAAAATGTAAAGCAATGTAAGATTTTCAAATTTCGTTAGAATCAGCCGAATAGTTATGATGTTATGTCATAAATCAAAATATTTTTCGGGTTGCTTTTGTATGGAAATTGAAGATATGGTTGGTATTTTTAATGACACTTCATAAATTCAATCCTTTCCATCTTGTGCATCGGCTATTTGTTCTCCATTTTCTTCATGAGAGAAAATTATTTCACTTAATGGCATTGAAAACATGGGCCTTCTTATATTAAGCAACTCTTCTTCCTTCACCTTTTTGTCGCTTTTACTTATTGACTTGTCTATTTTACCCAAATTAATGTCGAAAGCAAACCTGATGTGGTCCAAAAGAAGTAATCATATCTCCCTGAACTTTAATGAAAGCAAGTTCCTTCACAGAGATCTTCATCTCCATAAGGGATTTAAATTAATTTGAGTTTCGTTTTTGTAGCCAGGGCGGCCAAATTCACAACAAAAACAATTTTACACTTGTGCCTGAAGATATCAACAGGTTGTCTAGTTTTGTAATGAAAGTGTCTTATGCCTGTATATCTAATCTCCCAAGAGATATGTTTTTGGACTGCTCTCAGTTTCTTTGGATCTGTTTAAGATTGTGACTCTTGAATTTACAACCAGGGCTAGAAAAGAATTGTTCCCTCGTTCGTACTTTTAAAGCACTTTAGGGTAAATATCCTTTGCAAGATTGGCTGCTGGGTAGTTTCACACATCCCTATTTCAGAAGGTCAACCAGAGTTTTGAATTGAGATGGCAACAACTCTGCTATTTTCAATTCATGTGTTCAAATGCGTGAATGTCGCCAGTCTTGTCTAAATTTTAATAGCAATTGTAGGTCAAATCTCACTGGTAGGATGATAGTACTGAAGGCCACGTAATCTTCAGCACACTGATGAATATGTTTCAAACGATGAAATAAGAAAAAAAAGTGAAATAGATATAATTATTTATATAATAATAGTTATTTAATTCACTAAGATGAAAAAATAAGTCAAAACTTTAAGTAACTAACTAAGTAGAACTAAAATTATATTAAAATAAAAAAAAACTAGAATTCATTAGTATGGCTGCAAATTTTGAGCACCCTTCATTTATGTAATTAGAACGTTGAAAAGATTGACGCACAGTATTCCATAGTATAGCCTAATATACCATAGCGGATTAGAACATAGTATATTATAGAATATTATTGCATATCATAGCATAGTATAGCAGAGCATTGCATAATATAGCACAGCATAGTATATCATAACATAGTATAACATAACATAGTATATTATAGCATAATATAACATAGCATAGCACATAATAATATAACATAGCATAGTCTAGCCTAGCCTAAAATAGCATAGTATAGCCACATACTTTAGCATAGCATAGCATAGAATAGCCTAGCCTAGCCTAAACTTGCCGAGTATAGCGTAGCACATCGGACCATTCTTCTTCGATGAATCTGGCGCGGCAGTGACAGTTAGCAAGGAGAGGTATTTTGAGGTCCTTAAAACTTTCAAAAGGGAGCTGTAGACCTTGTTCCCGCCGCTTATGTGGAAGTTCTGGTTCCAGCAAGATGGAGCAAACTCTCACACCCCCAAACCTGTCCCGAGATTGGCTGAAAGAGAAATTTGGTGGCCGTGTGATCAGTCTCGAGACTGGTTTTGAGTGGGCACCTCACAGCCCAGACCTTAGCCCCCCAGATTTCTTTATCTGGGGCTAATTAAAGACAGAGTGTACGCATGTCGATCCAGGACCAACAAGGAACTTAAAGGAGCCACCAGGGAGGAGATCAGAGCCATTAGTCGTTCATCATGGGCAACTTTGTGCTGCGCCTCAAGAAATGCCCAGAGCTAAATGGAGGTCATCTCGAACACGTGCTCTAGAATAAAGAAGAAAAGTCCAAAGACTCTCATGTTTTGATATGAGGTTTTTAAACACAATAAACTAGTTATCGCCAAATTTTCATTCAATCCTTACAGAAAATTAAGAAATGAGGCTTATCGAAATTTGGGGCCCGTTTTGGGGGGCTGACCCTGTGTCCAAGTTTCATTTCATATAATAGTGAATAAAAAAGCTATGAAGAAAGAAATGTGTATTGGAGTAAAAGAGGCGTCCATAATTAGAGACCGATAAGTATAAAGTTAGCCATAACCAGTAAACTTGATTATTTCATAGACAATTAAACAAAATAGTAATTAAAATGTTGCCGACCCTTGCTCTTAATGACCTGAGGACATCTTCGGCCGAAGGATTTCACCATTAGTCGCATTGTTCTGGTCTGATTTTATTCCGTTCTTCTTCCAATCTTTGCCAAGAGATCTTCAGCATTCGAGACATAACCTCTTCATCAAGGATCTGAAATAGATTTTCTATGGGTTTTAAATCAAGGATCTACCCAAGGCAGTTCATCACGTCAATATTTTCAGTATCCAAACACTGACTTACCGACTTTGCTGTGTAGCAGGGAACATTGTCCTGTATGAAAACAGGTTCACGTACTTCTGATGTTCCTGAGGCAGATTCTTTTATACCGCAGCGTTGAATTTGCCGCGTAAATTGATGAGTGAACACACTCCAGTGCTTGAAAATATGGCCCACACCATAACACTATCCCCTCCAATGTTATCCATCTTTATTGTAAATATGTAATCCATTTTTGACCTGTATGACGTTTTACATGCTACTTCTGATCTTATCCGAACAAATTAAATTCCTTTCGTTACTTTATAATTTTTTCACTTTTCAGCACTCTACAGGACACGCTCAGTAGCTAAAGTCAACCTAACCGTTTTATTCTTTGTACTTTTGAGCGTTTCTTAGCAAGGGGGCGTGCTATGGGTCCCGCCTATCTTAAGCGAAGATTGAAAGTCTGGTTAGACACATTCAGGTTCATGTATTCGGCAATTTGAGGTAAAATACGAGTTGTTCTCTCAGGTTGGTCCTTGGTTGGCATCCGTTGAATTAATTAATCTTCCTAGGGTGCGGTTTTTCGATGGCAACTGATTTTCTTCGTCGAATCTCAGGACTCGGTGTCATCATGAAGCGTTATTTATGATGCGTGAAATCAGACTTTTTAATCAATTGCAATTTCTCGATATGTCAGACAGTGTCATTTCTTAATTCTTTTTACTGGACAACATGCCTTCTGGATTATTTCTTAACCCAACTCTTCTCTCATTACTTTCCTCCAAACATTTTTTAGCTTCCGTTCTATGAAATGAAGCTTTTAGACGATTAAAGGCAAATATCAAAAGAATATTCTATCAAATTTTCATCGAAATTAGAGGAGTATTTTCAAGAAAATGTAGATTTGGCTGTTTTTCTCACTAGTTTTAGAAGGAACTATACTTAGATTATGGAGGGTTGTGTATCTGGAGAGGGGGCGAATGTGTGTGACTTTAAAAGAGTAGTGGCAGTGCGTATTTAAGCGATGGGGAAATTTGGCAATAATGATTTTGTCAGTGGAGTGGCTAAGCGTCCGCAAAGCATTGAAAATAAAGTTAGAGTTTCAAGTTTTGCTTAGATCCACAGGATATTCTTCATATTCAGGATGGGTATAGGTGGATAACGGCTGAATTGGTAATTGAAAGATTAAGATTGGCTTAAGAATAGTTTGAAGAATGAAAGGGACTATCGTTAACTTGTAAGTCCAAAGATAGTATAGTTCATTTTATGTCTGAATCCATTATAGTTTCTTTAGCATTGGGAATTTATCGCAATGATTTTGATTCGGGTCGAATTAAGATTCTTACCATTTCTCTGGGCAAGAGATGGGAGGGCTTTTGCCTAATATTGTCACTCGCTGTTGTCTCGTATGTAAACAGCAGGAAATCTCGACTAGAATATCATCCACGTAATATTCGGGTCCAGGCGAAGTATCCGTCTGAATTCTTAAAAATGGATAACGTGACGCCTCTTAAAACCATTTCTTTTATAAACAATCTTACCCTTTATGGATTATTATCCATCGTTCGGTTGTGAGATAACTATTAAGAGTTAAGACACCCGAGAAGTATTTTAATACCCTTATTTCAGGAGATTTTGCCATAGGTCTTGGTAAAGGTGAATAAGTACGTACCGGACAATGAATTTTAATTTATAAATAATGTATTAGTTACATATCTACAAGAAACTAGCACAAAGAACTCGTCAGCGACGTCATTCCATCCATAAAGTGAGGATAAAATCAATGAAATAAATGGGACTGTATTTGAGGTGTTTAATTGGAATGTGATTGAGTAAAACGTAAGAGATTGGGTGGATAGGCTTCAGGACGTCATGCTTATTTGCAATGAGACTAGGCATAATACTATGGGGATGTATCCAGTTCAGGCCTTTCTAACAAAGGCGTATTAGAGAGGCCCTGGAAATTCGCATCCTCGTAATTTAGAAATGTCTGGAGGAAAGGGCATACATATTAGGTACTGATAAGTTGACTCTTTGGTATATAGGACCATTCAAGATAATAAAGTGTAATAGAAATGAAGTTTCATATGTGATCATGCTCTTGATTGTCTAAGCCGAAATGTTTTGGCATCACTTTCAATTGAGAATGTAATGGTATAGATGGTACCAAGAAGTCTTTCAATCTGAGTCTGGGATAAATACGGAGTATGACGAATGTTGGTCTGGGCCTGGGGATAGTAATAAAGAAGGCTGGCTAGACAATTATATTTGTGAAAAGTAAGTCTCGGGGAGGGAAATCAATAGCTAGCTCGGAGATCTCCAGTGAGAATTGGGATATTCCAAGGTAAGGAAGTATGGAACCTCGAGAGATGATAGATTGTGAAGCCAAACGACATCGCAATGTCTAACTTTAATGATGCGACTGTACAGTGCCACGGAAAGGAATCTTCCTTTTCTCTTTTTTGAGCTCTCCCAGTTTCATTAATGCTTCGGACCTTAACGTTTCTTTGCCTCAATATTCCGAGAACTAACATTCTCACTAACGATTAAGGTAAGGAAAAAGGGATATGGGATTCCATTCTGGTTGGATATGCCCCCGTAGAATTTCATGGAAAGAAAGTGAATGTATATCCTGTGTATTGTTTCATACGTGTAAATTTGTTTCAGATGTGCAGTAGAGGTGTATTATTTTAGATATTTTATTTCGACTCTAAGACTTTTAGGCTATTTAGTTAATGGAGTTTCTTACTGGTTTAAATGTTATCATTTTGTATCAATAATTATCGCCGTTATTAAGCTTTATTTTAACTTTGGATAGGACTTCGATGTAGTTATTCTTTATAGTATTACCGGGTTTTGCAAAAATTCTGTTACATTCGGGGTTTTTTATCTTTCGAGAGGTTTATGTTTCTATTAGAAAAGTTCTGTCAAACAAACTTAAAGGTCTACTTTTCCAGCAAGGGTCATTAAAAAGTGTTTTGCGTTGTGTGCAGCTATGTGGAGATGGGAGTGAAAAGAATAGAGATCACTGCTCTCCTGCACGCGGGCCACAACAATTCCTACATAGCCAAACGGCTCAATGTCACCCAGATAACCGTCCACAGCGTCCCAGAGAGGTTCGAAAATGGGGAAGACCTCAAAAATCGACCTCGTTCAGGCAGACCTCAAGTTGTCAACCGGTTGGCTTTGAGAAAGGCGTTCAAAAGTGATCCGAAACTCAAACTAACTGCGCTCGCGAAGAAGAAGAACATCACGTTCGCCAAAGTTTCCAGGACCGACGTTAAGGAGGAGGGCAAAAACATTTTGAGGCGCGTGGAAAGGCCTCTGTTCACACAGATCTTATTTGATGACAACGTCGGGAGCGATGTTGTCGCCTTTTCGACAACTTGATGTGTTATGGTAATCGAATCCTCAATTTGTATGATAAAAAAGGATTTAGGCTGGATCGTATCATTAGCAAACAGAACGACCGCGCGGCGGGCTTCGACCAGGACGTCTCCGTGGTCCGTTACGTGTCCTTGACCTAGCGTTCTGCCTCCGTGATGATGCTAAAGCGTCGTTGTTTCAAATGGCGAAAGAGATGCTTCCGTTTTTTTGCGGCTGGTTACAGGCTCATGGCGGCCGATTACAGGGACATCTTGGCCACGAAAGTTCTACCCTGGTTGAGACAGCTCAGGAAAAAGGCAAACTAAGTCTTTCAGCATGACGGTGCCCCAGCCGATAAGGCCAAGGCCATGCAAGAGTGGTTGTGGTCGAACTTATGATCAAAGGAATTTTGGCCGCCGCAGTCGCCCGCCCTCAATTCCCTTGACAACAACTTGTGGGTGCATCTCAAGTTCAACGACTGCATTTTCTGCCACAGCAGCATCGACGAGCTGAAGTCCTCCGTCAACCGTGTGTGGGCCAGCTTGAAGAAGGACTTTGTCCGTAACTTGTGCGTGGCCTTAAGTCTCGCCTGGAACGAGAGCTCACCGCTGAGGGCGACCACAATTGATTAATATTACACTTTAACACATATGTATATGTTAACACAATAAAACCTTGTCTAACTGCATCAAAACTATCATTCCCCTGCTTTGTTGAGAGCGTCGTAACGAGTGTAATAGGACTTTTGCAATACCTGGTATAAGCTTAAGTTAGGATCCCCGCAAAAGAAATCACTCCATAAATACTAGGCTTTTCGTGGTAACCGGCAGTACCACAAAGCCTATTTGATTCTCCATCTACTCGGACGAGTACCTGACTTCATTTAGGACGTTAACGAACCTCATCTTATTAGAAAAATTGGTCTTTTTATGGTTATTTTCATGGATGACGCAAAAAAATACAGAAAAGTTGGGGTGCACAACTCCCCTATGTCGTCACATAGAGATGCCCTGCAACCTCGAATGTTGTCGCTAGCAGACGGAAGGCGTGAACAATGAGGGAAGTGCATCGCTTGGGCATCTAGTATAGGGCTAGATAGAAATATACTATCACTGCCCCCTCTTCTTCCATACTATCACTGCCCCCCCTCCTCTCCTCTCTCGTTATTTTCAGCACTAGAAAGGGCAACCATCCCACTATTCCGTAGTGACGTGCGACCATCCGATTGTCGAGAATTTATTCATTTTCGGATTTGGAACATTATGGTAGTGATTTTTATTAAACCTAAGGACGAAAATAGTTCAATTAACTATTTAAATTGCCTATTATTCATTCATTTAGGTTTAAAATCTTTCTAATGAACTAGATGTACAGCCAAGTCTTTTTCACCATCATTTGATCATATTTAGCATTTAGTTTAGGATTATTTGGGCAATAGCTTTTGTGTATGTTCAAATATCCTTGAGGCGAAAATAATTCCTTGTCTCGAATTCTATAAAAACCTATACATTAGTGATCAATTTGTGTCGTTATTGTGTTTGCCTTTCATTTTCATTATTTCATATATTGGAGGAAGAAAGTGCAAAGGGCAACCTTTAGGATTCGGGTATGTGAGTTCTCTGTCGATATTTACCCAGGTTGGTGATACCTAGTTAAGTAGGGTAGAGCCTCTCAGGAAGAAAAATAAATTTAAAGATTTTTTCTCGTCATTTCCTTTGCCCTTGGGTTAGGAGATTTTTAAAATCCTTGTGTTAGTTCTCGAGAGGCTATTACTACTTTGTTAATCCCACTGTTTATCTGGGGTAAAACTCCCCGCGTTCATCAATAGGTGGCCAGTTCCATCCGTACGTTGAAACTTTGTGTCAGCTTCTTATTTCTGATTGATTAATGTTATAAAGCACAGGAAATCCACCTGCACTAAGACAAGTAAGCTGAGCTTAAGAGATATTATTAACTAATTGTACTATTAATTTATTAACCAAAGTAACTTATTATGCTTATTTTGGTCGGTCACCCTTTGGCTCTATTTTGTTTTTGTAATAACATTGTAACTATTCGGCCAATTCTAACAAAATTTGAAACCCTTATGTTGTTTTCCATTCTATTTCGAGTAATATAAAGGTCAAAGTCCTCTCAAGGTTAGCCCGGAATTATTTGTTTTGGCAATAACATCATAACTATTCGGCCGATTCTGACGAAACCTGAAACCATTATATTGTTTTACATTTTATTTCGAATAATATCATTGATAAAGTCATCCCAAGGTTAGCCCGGCAATTATTCTGTTTTGACAATAATATCATAACTATTTGGCTGATTCTATCGAAATTTGAATCTCTTATGTTGTTTTACATTTCCTATCGAATGATAGAATTGCTAAGGTCCTCACTAGGTTAGTCCGAGAATTATTAAAAGTTTTGAAGGTAGTAAGGTTATAAATCAGAATAAATGAGAGCACGCGACCTTTTGGTCAGTAGACCTGGTTTTTCTTCTATTTCAGGTGAAAATTTATACTATAACTTCACCATACGAAGAGTTAACAAACATTCTTAACTAAGAAATGGCAGGAACTATAAGACAAACGGAAGTCTGATCTCACTTTCTAAATCAAAGGAAACTCAATTCTCTCATCAGGGAATGACTCTCACTTAGACAGGAGCTGAAAATTTAATGTTTTAACCTAGACATTTAATATTTAGGCTAAAAGTGCATCTTACTAGGAGAGGATTGCATGACTACTGTTTATTTATAAAAGCAAATAAGAGTATGGTTTGTTTAATGCTTTAGGAATAAGGCTCAAATACATTGGCAGCAGTGGAAATGCGAATGTTCATAGCTTGCTCAAGGCTAAGTAAGCTCCAAAGGATATTTAAATTTTATCGGCCCACTAACCATAGCGTTCATTATATTTGATAAAATGTAATTTTCCAAGAAATTTATTATTAAAATGAATAAAAAATCCACCACTATAGTGTTTATTTTTCGTTTATTTTGTTTTTAACGTATTAAAAAGCATAACGTTGGAATAAGAAGTCGCTCAACCGGAACTTTATTTCCTTTGGGCCCAAATCTTTTTGAAGATTTCTTCTCCAAAGAAACTTCGAAGGTTGCTCTCTTGAGTAAGCTTTTGTTTATTCTTCTTTTCTTTCTTTTACTGTCATCTCACGTGCATTTTTCATTTGCATTCTTCCTTTTTCTTGGTCGCTTCTTTTTTTATTAATTAGTCCTAAAACGAAATGAAGTGCTCTTTAAAATTCCGGTTCTAAATGTTCTTTAAATTGGCGTTGGTATCCCCCCACACACACACCACTCCTCGAGCAAATAATGGATGACATGAGGAGTTTTTTTAACTGCAATTATTTTCTTTTTGGAGTAGAGAAGCAGAGAAGAAATTAATTCCGAACAGGACACCCGGAAATTCATTTTGGAGACGAAGTGGCTGTGTAGGAAAGGTTTGCCCTTATTCACACGATATTACTCGCTCCTTAAAACTGTTAAAATATGAAACCTAGGCAGCATTAGAAAGCCTAATTAAGGAACTGTAACAAAATCAGAGAAAAAGTTTAGTCACTCAAGCAAAAAAATAAAATAACGAGAATTTAAACAAAAAAAAAACTAATAGTAGGTGAACAGCAGATTCTTTCGCCGGGTTTGATAGAACGTTTGAGAGATGAGATCTAGCCGGAAAAATGAATGGCAGACCTCTTGAATGATCCTTTTGCTGCAGCATTCATAGTAAAAGTACAACCTTTTACAACACTCCGGAAGCTTTGTAAACGTCTTTTAGAGCCATCATGAAGAAACCAATTTTAACAACGTGGTTGTAACGAAAAGAAAACCACACAAACGATTGGATTCCGTAAAAATATACTTATTTCTAAAAAAGAATTGTGGCGGAAAATCACAATGGCAACACGACCTAGCGAAAAGCAGCGAGAGGAGAGAAAATCCTTGAAGAAGAAAAGGGTAAAGAAGTAATTGATGACGAGAATCAGATGAACCCTAAAAAGTGCAACTTAAGGATCGCATTTTAATCAAAAAAATAAATGTCGGTGGCAATCTTAAAAGGTTGTTTGTAATTTAAATATTTAGTTACAAGTAATCTAATAAAACTAATTTACATAAGATCTATTACATTGCCATGAATTGTTATGAGCCACTTTTTTGTTTTTCTAGGGTCATCATAAATATATTCGACCTCCCTTCACACCAGAGTCTTCCCTAAAGACTATGTATATACTTTTTATAGTATCATATATTTAGTAGTTAGGGAAAATCTAGAATAAAATTTTCATAGGACTTATCAAGAAAAGGTAAATTTGTAATGTAAGTGATCAAAATAATGGAGTGTTGTGTTCCCATTTGAAACAAGGACCGACATAGCCGGCTCGCTCCAAAAAATGTTAACCGAAGACAAAAGGTTTTAGCGCTTTGCGAATTTAATTCAAATTTTATGTAAACAATTCATTACAATGTTTACTTACATTTATAATTTACTTTTATGGAGTTATTGTAACAATATACAGTATTTTAATTTTCAAAAAAATGTTTCTGTTCCGGATCAAATCCATTGCACTATCTTAATTCATCAAAACTCAGATTTTCACTGCATAAAAACCTTTCGTTTGTATTAGTAAAACTTCGATTATATTCATTACGTAAGTTTTCATCCTCTTGGTATTTATCTAAATCGATTTTTGTTATCAGAATTTTTATATTTTTTTTAAAGATGTCGATAAATGTAACGCATTAAAAGAGTAATTCATATTTCCCTTACAGGAAAGATATATCAATTGTTAGCTCTACTTTAAAACGCAAAACTGTGGTGCGAGTATAAAATAGATTGCAGTCTGACTGACCATTGGAACATATTGCATGCCTCTTTTGTGCATCGCAACGGCAAAAGTGATATTTAAATTAGCCAGTCATATACCGTCAGTCACTTGGCGTGTAGTGAGTAGGTAGCCACCTTTTGTGTGTAAGTAGACTAGATAACCATTTGCATGTGAGTAGGTAGGTAACCATTTGTATAAAAACCTCAAATTATCCCAACCCTGCATTATACACGGAAAGAAGATATAATGTCTATTTGCCGTGAATAATCTTACTAATTAGCTCAGGGAAGCAGTAGCTATTTATGAAATAGGTGAAAAGTAAACTCTACTGACAAACGATGAGTGCAGTTTCGATACATTAAGAAAAGCATAACACTGCCACAAAAAAATTACACTTTTATGGTGACTTTGTAGTATTCACATTATAATATGGAATAAAAGACTCATAGAAACCTCAAAAACGATCTCTTTTATGCGTTTTATGAAATATTATGATACGTTCACGTCGAATCAAAATAACATATGACTGAACTGAGTCAAAATGAATAATAGTGATCTAAAGAGAGCATTTGTTCCCGAAGTCGTATTACCTCTCTTTTGGAAGAGTTTGAATGGATAGTATTCAAATGATGAGGGTTTGGGGTATTTTCCCACTATTCGGATTCGATCTGTGCAAGCGTTGCAAACTAAGAAGATGAGTAAACTTGCAAAACTACAGAAGCAAAAGCGAGCGCTTAGAGATGCTTCCAAAACCCTTAAAGAAATGAGCAGAGCTCGTGCTTAGACTTAAAAGCAATGAGCCCGAAAAGTAATTAGTAAATTTTATGTCAATCAATCTCATCATCAGTATAATCGATATCTCCTATAACGTAAAAGAATAAACAGCCTCAGTCATATTTTTCCAAGTTAATATCAGTTTCGTACATAGTTCCTTATTTTGTCTCTAATTATTTTTTTTGTTTGTTAAGATAAGAAACTTTAGTACCCTTTTTAAAAAGAAAGAAAATAGAGGAATATAATTTTTTATGTTGAATAATTATAAAAATCTATATATACGAGTGTAGATAATAATTACAAAGCAATGTCCTTTATATATATATATAATTTAAATCAAAAGAATGTAAGATTTGATAATGAGAATTTGTGCCTTGAGCGATGTGGCGACATTTTGAAACTATTGAAGGGAAGTTCCCAGATGTCACCATTTAAACTATTTAAATATCAAAACATCCCTCTAACAAGATTTAATCATATAAGCAAACAATTAATATAATAGCTTTGTTTATTGCTGCTAAAATTAATATATCACAACCGCCTCAGTGTATGGTGGAAGCAAACGCGGTTTTATATTCCCTCGAGGAATCGGCACCCTTAGTTATCAATGGTTGATTCCGCGTTAACTAACATAAAAGTCTTACTTTTCACACCTCAAAAGGTGCCCAATCGAGACTATCCATCATTATCATTATCATACACTCATCCAAGACAACTGTCGTAGAATGGACTCTCGATGATATACCATATATAACTATTCGTTGAGGAAACTTCTTTAATTATCTTTAGAGTGCATGGATGTCTGGCTGGCCGATATTATGTATCTTCGATATGCTTAAGAAGTGGAACTGAGCTCAAGGATAATAATATTGCTATCATTAATAAAATAGAGTTTTATTAATAATAACTATCAACAAAACACAAAACGGAAAATATTGACATAAACAGAGAATGGAAAGGGTCGTGGGGAATCGAGCTAATCCGAGGATTAAAAGATTTAAAAAGGTAGAACACATATAAAGTTAAAGGGAGGGGATGGTTTGCTAAACCATTTAAAGTACAAGATAGAATTGACAAAAGGGTTAAATACTCAAAGGTAACGTTCGGCTTACGTAATTATACTTGTTGTGCAGAGGAAGGCGACGTGAAGGAATTTTCGGTCCGCTGGCGAGTTCCAGCCGAAGGGGGGGGGAATTAAATGATCCTGACGTGGCGTCTTGGGAATGAGAACCGTTTCTTGACGAACGGCTTGAAGAACAATGGCTGTTCTAATGTTGTTCTCTTCTGAACAACAAGGGGGAAGGGTGAGAACCGTTTCTTGGCGAACGGGCTCAAACGAACAATGGCTGTTCTACGTTGTTCTCCTCTGAACAACAGGGGAAGGGGTGAGAACCGTTTCTTGTCAATGGGCTCAAAAGAACAATGGCTGTTCTAAAGTTGTTCTCTTTCTGAACAACCAGGGGAAGGGTGAGAACCGTTTCTTGGCGAACGGGCTCAAAAGAACAATGGCTGTTCTACGTTGTTCTCTTCTGAACAACAGGGGGGGGAGAACCATTTCTTGTCAACGGGCTCGAAAGAACAATGGCTGTTCTAACGTTGTTCTCTTTCTGAACAACAGGGGAAACCTTGTGGGCTTGGCGTCACGAAGGCTTGAACCTTGGCAGGCACTCAAGGGATATTGTCCTTCTTCTGGACAAGTGATGGTGAATCTCAAGGTCGAGGTCCCTTGGCGCACAAGGTGAGAGAGGGTCGTAGTGATGTTTCGCGGCAAAAATCTGGATCTCCAATCTGATCTTAGTGGTAAAGTTTCCAAATAAATAGTCAGGACATCCCCCTTGGCGTGGGCGACAATTGAGTGGGAGCTTCGAGGGAATGCACAGCCGAGCCTGGGAACAATGCCTTATCTGCCCATAAGCCTAACTCAATCTGGCGAGGTTGGCGCATGGGGCGAACGGGAGAAGATAAGCCTCCTTGTTTAAACATTGACTCAGGTGGCTGCGATAAGGTCCCGGGCTTCAAAGCGAAGATGCACGTAGGTAGCATCGTGGTTTTAAATAACATGCGATAGTGGTTGAAATTAACGCGGCCTCAACCCGTTCTATCACAACAACCAAATTAGCAAAGGCACATCCATATGGGGAAGGGAGGAGATTGATCTCACACCATACAAATATAAAACAACATGGAGTATAGAAGATTGCAACTGAGAACTGAACCCGGAAGACCGAAACCTGAAAGGATAATACTCATTAGAACACTCAACACAGAGCTTAAGATTGCTCTTACTAAGCTTATCTACGTATCAAACGAATACATCGCGTTCTGCCAAAAGCAGGATGATGTTAAACGATTGTTAGCACGGGACGCGATAAAGGCGCTAAATAAAATTGGCCTAGCTCCAAAATTTGCACCTTAACTGCTAGCCAACCGATCATTCATCTGCCGGAAGGTTGGTCTCTCTGTTGAGTCACACATCAAGAACAAAGTAAAGGAAGATCTAGAAAGGGAAAATCAACACTTGGCGATCACGGAACTCATAAAATTCGGACACCACTCACATTTGTTCAAGGTTGTGTGTCTCATAGCAGAAATGGCTAACAGAGCAATAAAAAACAGAATTTTATCATTAGGTATGAGAATAATGCCCGAGAACATGGAAAATAAGAGATTTACTAATGTTCAGATGTGTTTTCAATGCTACGCAATCAAAGATCACATAACAAGAAATTGCCCTAAAGGAAACAGAAATTTTGTTCTCAAAGCGGAATGGGTCACATTTTCCGCCAATGCGGAAACAGGTGCGCATTTACTGTTAGGGTCCGCGCAAAATAATGGCAATAATCAAAGGAAAGGAACAAGAAGACAGGAAGGAAATGGAGAAAAGAAACACATAAAACCTTCATGAACGTAGCAAAAGCTACCCTGAATGAATTAAAGGAGACACAGGAGCAAAAGATCAATATCAACGTGAACAAAGGAACTGGACTTGAAATGCTCGCTTGCATAATGTTCGTGCATGTTCATAATATAGCACAACCAGAAACATTCGCAGACACCCTAAAGCTCTTACTAGAAAAGAACGGTATAAGGAAAATGTGGTTTCCGAATAATTCCCCTTCGGCTTTAATATACGGAGTCACGGCGGGTAAAACGCTGCATGTGAAGGATATGCTGAAGATAGGAGCTACCTTAACGGACAAAAAGTCAAAGAACGTAACATAAGACACGAATGAAAAAAGAGAAGAAGCCAAATAAACCGACAATTCTGGCGAGGAACGATAAATTTCAAAGAAAAAGAAGATTCTCAAAGAATCTAAGAAATGACAAAGCACGAAAGAAAGCACAGACATAGACTCAGAAAATGAAAATGAAGAAGGCTACCTGTGCCAAGAAAATGATTTCCGAATCCTCGAACACGAGGCCTATTTCCAGCCAAAGGGGACAAAGCCAGCGGAAATAAAACCAAGGAAATAAACAAGGAAAGTGAAAATAGACTTATGTTACGAATCACGAAGAAATATTGATGAAGAAACTAGCAATCTTAAGTTGCTAAAAAAGGAATATCTATTAAGTGGAAAATGGGAGAGCTCACAAAATAAAACAGGGAACAAGTAAGAACAAACATTAAAGAAATGGATTATGCTAAACAAAAATTTTTAAATCTACATATAAACTAGGTAAATCCATAGAATAGGGACCTCGACATTATCAGCATCTCTGAGCACGAATTCAAAGACAACGACCCAATGAAAATTTATAACTTCATCATTATAAAGAAGAACACTACTGGAGTGAGATAGGGCGGAGTTTCAATTGCAATATATAAGGGTATCTGTACACACAGGTACGAGAGGTGGATGAAGCATACGATGCTGTGGCAGTAGAAATGGAGTGTACTTCCATCACGATGGCAGCAACCTATTAGCTTCCTCGCCGCTTGTACATCTAGATCCACTCAGTAATGCAATTATTCAATAATCCAAACATCTTACTGGGGGATTGTATGCAAAATTGCATGAATCGAGATACCGGGCAAAAAGAAAATGCAGGACTTAACCTAGAACAGCTAAGGGACAGAAATATACTCAAAAGACTAGGTCCAAACTTCCCAACCGACATCACCGGAAGAGCATCTACCAAACCAGATGTACAATCAAAGAACAATATGTATTTGAAACCAGTTCCCATCCCACGTAGTGGCCACATTGGAATTTCGGCGACCATCAGCCAAAATCCAATACAGGTCCCAATCCTACCAAGGAAATTTCGCAAAAGGGCGAACTGGGAATAATATGCAGCAATACTGGAACGCTATGCTCAACCAGATCTGGGCAGAAAAAGCATTTAAGACCTGGAGGAAACGATGGAATCTCTAACTATGAACATCAGCGAAGCAAATGAACAATGCGTACCAAAAATTAGATACAAAACTCTCCCTCATCCAAAATGGCCAGAGAAAATAAAGAGGAACGCAAGAAAAATTAAAAGAAGATACATAAATACAAAAGAAAACGGCACAAACCAGCAGAAAATTAAAGAACTGGTGCGATTTAAGAAGGAAATGATCTTTATTAAAGATCAGCAAAAGATTAATGGAAAAAGTTAATAAAGAAAGTGGAAAATATTGAAAATCCACGCGAGGCACCGATAATGATTAATGTAATAAAAGGTAGACCACCCACAAAGTAAATCCAAATAATAAATGAAGGAAAATATTTAAGAAAGAATGAAGAAACAGCAGAGAAGTTTAAGGAGCACTGGGGAAAAGTTTACATTCCTGCCAAAGAGACAACATTGGATATGACAGAGAGACGGAGGAAAGAGTAAACAAATACATACGGATGAAGGAACAGAGATTGACAGAAGAGAGAAGAGGGGACAAAAGGACAGGCGAAAATGAAGTAGTAGGAAGGACAATAACGGAAGAAGAACTGAAAAGTGCCATCAGCTCCTTTAAACAAAAGGCACCAGGAAAGACAGGACTAACCAAACATAATAACTTGATGACAAATCACCCTTGGTAACCAAACCAACAACTACGGGTACAATCCTTATAACTTATCCCCAGATTCTTTCCTCTGGGATGAGGGGAAAAATTCCATTTCTGATTGGCTTTAATTATGTACGAAGTAGTTGCCATGTGGCTTCATGCCATGAATGCAGCCTCTTGGCTCCCGTACTCAAGGTTGAAGAAGTTTGCTAGTGCAGACTTTTTGTTCACTTTTCTAATTTATCTGTATTCTCTCAATTCCCATATTTTCTGCTTAGTGAATTACTCATGTTGGAATACGCGTCATACCAGATTCCCTTCTTTCCCATGAACCAACTGCCGATGTTCGATTACGCGTCATACCAGATTCCCTTCTTTCCCATGAACCAACTGCTGACGTTCGATTACGCGTCATACCAGATTTCCCCCTATCAATCAATCCCTTATTTTGACGGAGCCCTCCCATAAATCTTTTATTTTCTGTTCCATTATCACTCTCAATTTCAGGAGTATTCTCCATTTAATCTTCTATTTTCACCTCATTTTTCAGAGCCGATCTTTTACTCATATTGGTGGGAGATGAATCTTTTCTTTTCGACAAATCCGCAAATATCAGGTATTGTCCTCCTAAGAACGATTCTAATTTGTGCCTCTCGGGATTCATTGCAAAGCTCGTCCTTGGACTGATAAGATTTACACTTTATCGAATATCGATCCGAAATTCTTCTAAATTTTGAAAGAACTACAAATTTATGTGTCCTGATAATGCCAACAGCTTAGGATCTGGCTCTGCGTATCTTACCCTACAACTAATTCTTTTTTATCATGCATGACTCGCTGCGTACCAATAATTCATAATCCAGTTCAATAATAGTACCAACCCAGGCTTTGATCTAATATTTAGTTAGTGACTTATTTAATAGCAAACTCAGTAATTCTTGGTGCAAGAGTATGAATATGTAAGGGGAGATTTTAAGTGCCACCCAAAGATGAATTGTTAAACTTTCGTCCATAAAACTCCTCCAAGTGGACCTTCAGTTATCAAAGGAAAGACTAATTAAATGATATAGTTCTCAACGAAGACATTTCCGAGTGGGGAAAAGTGAATTAATAACGTAAGTATATCTATGAAAAAAATATAAGGTATTATAAAGGAACTGAGTAAAATATTTAACAGATAAGGCGAGAAGAAAGAAATTGGAAGGATATAATTAAGATAAGGCAATGAAATTGACTTTTATTTTAAAATGTTCAAAGAGGAAAAGTTAAAAGAAACACTTTGCCATTAATGAAAATGAAGGGAAAATGGAGCTGATTTATTTATCTTAGGAGGCAAGACATACGTCTGAGTTATACGCCCCGAAAGACCTAGTCCCAAAATAACTAGGTCAAAACCAGCTAGTTGGACAAAACCACTGGTCCCAAAATCGTTTGACCAAAAAGTTCTAGTAAGAGAAAAATTCTAATGGACAAAATCCTAGTACCTTAATAACTTAAGCCGATCAAAATGGCATGAGTAAAATTAAAATTAAAGAAAAAATATTTATTGGAAAATATAAAAAAAAAACAGAAGTCTTTGGACATAAAATAGTAGTTAATGTTTTGTTAGCACCTCGCTGAAAATCACATGTAGAAATTCGTTGCTCGGGTTAGGTTAGATTAAGTTAGGTTGGCTTATTTAGTTAGGGTATTAACTAGAACTAGGATAACATATTCCCAAAAATAAACGAATTTTGACAGGAACAAAAAGGTTAGAATTTGTTTAGACAGACTAGTAATTACCTAACGAGGCCGGTCTAGTCCCCATTTCTCACCTATTAGGCAGAGGTTCCTTATTTGATCAAAAATTTTACATATCAAAATAATAACTATATAATCGATTAAATATACTTCTTTCTTCTTCTTTTGGCCAGATTACCGCTAATTTTTCGGATGGCCTAATATTTTCTGTTTAATCTGAAGGAAAACAGTTATCAAATTCGTGCATAACCATTTCTTAATTTTTCAAAGGATTTGTTTCAAGTTTATTAAAAAACAATAAATTTTGTTTCTAGTTTATTCAAAACAATAAATAGGGAAAGTTTGTTAAAAAAGATGAAAAATTCCTTTTTTTTAGTTTTCCAAAGCAACACAAACTTTTCGGATGGTCTAATATTTCCAGGCAATTCAATTCTCTTGTGATATATCATGCTCCAGAGTCCATACTTTCCTCTACCGGGGCCCATGGCACATTTTAAGGGGGCCATAGGAAAATGTTAAGATTTAGAGAGGCCACAGACAAGTAGCACCCAGATTGTAAAGGAAAGTAGGCCTGTAGCACTCAAATTTGCTAAATAGGTAGGCCCAGCGAGGAACCTCACAAATGAGCACCCGGTGTTCCTATGAAATCAAATCCTGAAATTGGGTACACGCATTAATTAATGAAATAATATGCCATGTAATAAGTAGTGAACCAATATAAAATAGAGAGAAATACTTATATCAAAATTCTATATTTATTAAGGGAAGCATGAGACAAGCAAGCGGACAGCGAGAGTTCAAACGCTGTCACACAAACATACACACGCTAGTAAACAGCTGCCAGACGAAACGATCTCAATAATAGGTAACAGGGACAAGCCAAGCAAATACAGGGGCGTATGTGTTTTGATCGGTTAAGATTTTCGAGTACTCGTGAAATACAAACGTTCTTTCTGATATTGGATGTAGACCCAACATGGAAAAAATATGTAATTTCATTAAATGAATATACCTCTTTTAACTCAGCCCAACGGTCAACAAAGGAACGGACGAACATATTTTTGATCATTAACTCCGACCCGCGGCCAGGTCAACGAAAAGAGGCCACGCCCCTTGGAAGTGAGGGGGCCTATATATACATACGGATGTAAACATTAAAGAGAGGAGACTAAGATAGGAAGATAATCAGTTAAGTCTTCTGTCAGTATAGATTACTTGCCTTTTGTTATTACTAGTGTCACAGGTCCGTTCCTAGTCCTTAAGTTCTGCTTCCTTCGTTCCAGGTACCGAACCTTAACGGAAAACCTACACCCGGCCGCGTAAAAGTCGAACTATTCGCTTTCTCCAATTTCAGGTAGGCCCAAGCTAAGAATAAAGCCTACTTATCGCTGCTTTCCTTCCGAGTCCTTTTCTTTTACCTGTGATTACCAAGGCACCTTCTGGAAACTAGCCTAGACGCGTATTCTCAGTGAGAAACTTTGGGAGTGAGAGCAAACTCGACTGGAAGAATAAAAGTAGGCCTACTACCTACAAACTTCAATAGACCCTTATAGTCCTTCAATACCTGTCAGACTTTACACACTCTATAGACTAACCATGAATGGAGCCTGTCGTAGAAAAGGGTCAAGTTCAACCCTTCCTGCGTTTCTCAGCCGAAATAGATGACGGCTATGTGCGTGGGAGATTTATAATACAGACAGAGTGCAAATTACTCAAATTCTAGGTTGGACTAAAAGTCAGCTATCTTGTAGGTTCCGGGACAATAGAAAAATGGGTACAAAAATAATTTTGTTAATATGAAAATTAATATTCTTTTTATAAAGATTGAAAGGGGTTTTGAAACAAGTTATATAACACATTAGACGTACAATACTGACCGAAGGGACGCTCGAATGACCTTGATCGTACACGAAGCCGATGATGAAGGCTTATACGAGGGGGGAGCGTAGTAGAGAGAGCACATACACAAGAGACTTGCGCGTTGCTGTTACCTCGAAGATTTGGTCCGAAGGAGTAATCCTTACCTTGGCGCAAAGTTCAAATAATAGTCTCTTGACAATGACTACTAACGGGATGAACATGCATCATGACTTCGGGTTTATAACACCGAAGCGAGACTGGGCACGTTGCGATCGAAGAGCGGGGAACAATGAGTACAGGGTAGAATCACGCGAATTAAACTCGAATACCCGGAGATTGAGTAGTTCTCCGAGGAATTCTGCGGAGGGCAACGTAACGCGAATAGCGGGTAGGGATGGGGGCGGGCAGACCGCAGATACTGACGGGGCAGGCAGGCGGCGAATACTGCTTTCCAACTCTGGCGCCGGAGGATTTATACTGGGGTCAAATGGGCTTTTGCCCCCTCCGTCCGAATGGGATGATTCCAGGGTTCGACGCATCGGTAGGCGAGGGTAGTATCGGCCTATTAGCACGATGGCGGCAAGGTTCCTAAGTGGCGAGGCGAAACTTTGTCCGACTCCAAATGGGACCTTTTCGGACTCTCAAGCTTATCGCGGCTTTCTGCGATGGCGGGGTTTCAGGCCACCATGGCGTTTCATGATTTCGCACTTCCATTAGCGTAGACAAAAATGGTTGACCAAGTGTCTGTTCTCTCTCTCTTTCTTTCTCTCTCTCTATCTCTCTCTCTCTCTCTCTATATATATATATATATATATATATATATATATATATCTTTCTCTCCCATCTCTGACAATCCTCCATTCCAAGATGAAACTTACTTCAGGAGAATAAGTGACATCAGAAAATGATTAATGGGGGAGGGGGGATTATAACTTAAAGTCGCATGACAATAGTGGATAAAGTTGAGATTACCTAGGAGAAATTTTATGTATGTATGATAGGAGTTTGTGGTTTCCGTTTCTACTACAAATTCCTTGCCTACTAAATACATTCGAAATTTACAGATTTCCCAAATGATAGCAAGTGCTTCTCTTTCAATTACCGCATAGTTTTTTTCTCGCGCGCAAGTAATTTTCTTCTTGCGTAAGCGATGGAGAAACTTTTGCCGTTATTCTCATACTAGAGGAGGACACATCCTATACCGTTATTACTGGCGTCGGTGCAAATGCCAAACACTTTGTCCGGGTTAGGGAGGCGGAGGATAGGAGCGATCCCAACTTCTCTTTGGGTTGGTTAAGGCTTTTGGTCGAAAAGGGCGTCCACTCGATGAGTTCGCGGGCATTCTTTTTTAATAGCTCACACAGCGGGGTTGAGATATTCGCGAAGTTGGGTATAAAGCGACGATAGAACAATGCAGAGCCTATGAAGGATCGCAGCTGCCTTTTGTTATTAGGCAAAGGCATGTTCACGATGGCCCGGATCTTTTTTTGCTGGTAGGCTAACCGATTATTCCCAATATGGAAGCCCAGGTAATCGATAGTGCCAAAAGCGAAGTGGCACTTGCTGGGGCCAATTGTCAAATTGTGTTCCCGGAGTCAGTACAGAAGGGCTCGAAGGGTAGTCAAGTGTTGATTCCAATCTTCGGTGGCCACATAATCATGATCAAAATAGAAGGTGACGTTGGATAAGCCTTTGAAAATCCTCATCATAATCCGGTTATAATTGCTGCAAGCCGTCACCTGACCGAAAGGGGAAAGCAGTAAATTTCTTTACTTCATCTCTCATGTGAATCTGATAATAGGCCTTGCATAAACCTAACTTGAAGAAGAACTTGGCCTTCTCTAAAAGGTGGAGATTCTGATCGATGGTGGGGATTGGTTTGTTATCGAATACGGTAACCGAATTTAGCATCCCAAATTTGATGCACATTCGATAAGAACCATCGTCCTTCTTTACCATGATAACCGAGGAACAATAGCTTGACTTCAAAGGTTCGATGATCTGCAACCTTGGAAGTTTAACCACTTCGTTAATGAATGCTTCCCGGAGGTGTATAGGCAGGAGGTATGGTTTGGAAAGGATGAGTTCTAGGGTGGGTAGTTGGATATTCTGCTCAAAGTGGGTAACGGAACCGGGAATCTCGGCGATGACATCATCAAAAAGACTCAGGAGCACTTGCAGTTGATCCTTTTGAAGCGATTATAGCTGGTTGCATATCTTAATTTGCACACGCGGGGAATTATTAAAGTCGGTCAAGACAGGCAACAGGTATTCCTTGCCTTGCTCCACGCAGGCGACTTGAATTACGCATATGGAGTCCATGTAGTAGCCAGATGCCATGGAGGATTCTTCGTCGATTGCAACTATCTGGTTGATGCTCATCTGCCGGTGGTACCGCTTGAGCATATTAACATGGAAAAGCTTTCGTCCCGAATGGGGTTCAATAAGGTAACTTCTTCTCCGGGGTTAAAATTCTTTTCTTTGGACTTGCAATCGAAGTATGTCTTATACTTGTCAAAATGGATGTCGGTGTTCTGAGTCGCAATTTCGGCGCACTTTTCCAGCCTCCTTAAATCGAGTAGATACGAGTAAAAAATCTGAATGTTTTGATCCAATTTCTGATTGGAATAAAGTTCCTTTCGGATCCTGAGGGGTCCTCTGACGTTCCTACCATATAAAGGTTCAAAGGGGGTGAATTGTAATGTACGATGGGGGATTTCAGGGTAGGTAAAGAGGGCTACCGGGATTAAGCGGTGTCATTCAGTGGGCTGATCTGCACACAACTTCTTGAAAATGGCCTTGAGGCTTCCATTTAGACTCTCACACATTTCATTCCCACTCGGGTGAAAAGGAGTGCTAAACAGGGGCTTGATCATCAATAATTTACAGACATACTCTATTAATTCGGAGGTGAATTGACGACCAGGATCTGAGAGGATTTCTTTGGGTAGGCCCGCACAAGGAAAGAGGGAAATAAGGGCTTCGGCGCAGGAGATGCTATCAATTTTCTTGAGAGGCACAGCCTCGGGGGATCGAGTTGCAAAATCGACCAGCGTTTAAACATAACTATGGCCTTCCCTAGACGGGGGGGTGGATCGGTCCGATCAGGCCGATAGCGACTCGGGAAAAGATTTCAGAGATTAGCGGTCCCTTCTGCAAAGGCGCTAATCTGACACGTCCTTTTATTGCCGTCTTTTGGCAAATGTCGTACGAACGACAATATCGCAGAATTTCTTCGGTCGCGCTAGGCCAATAAAAATATTTGAAGATCCTCCTAGCGGTCATCGTATGGCTGAAGTGACCAGCAAATAGGCTATCGTGAGTCGTTTGCAGGATTGGAGGGACGTGGAAGCGGGGTACACATAGTGTGCGGAAATCGGTGTTGTTTTCCTCGGTGCACACGCGATAGAGGAGAGCAACTCGGCTTTTAACGATGAGTAATCAATTGTTGCCTCTGATGAGAAGGAGATAAAAATGTCCCTGAGTTGTGTGCTCAGCAGGGAAAATAATTGTTCTACGACGTCCGTCTCGATGTCCCACTAGTTCACCTCGAAGATCTTTTCGAAGTGAGTGAGATAAGACCCGAAGTCTTCGCCTTCTTTAAATACGGGGAGTTTTATGGTTGCAGACTGCGGTGCTTCTAGTCAAGAACTTGAGGAGTTTATGGAGAGCATTTCGTTCCTAAGTCTGCTCATTTCCATTTCGTAAGAGCGAATTCTCTCGTTTTCTTCTCTGTCTCTTCTATCGGTTCTTTCTCTTCTCTCTCCTTCCTGGATGTAGGCTATCAGATCTTTGCCACTGAGTCTGAGTGACTCACTTTAGTTCTTGAAAATTTCAAATGACGACATGATGCTGGTTTTATGCGACGGGGACAACAACAAGAATTAAATTAACGCACGACAATGAATGTGGCGGAATTATGAATTTATTTACGCACGAACGGGAGTGCGAATAGTTTTGCTAAACAAACGAAAACACAAACAACAAAGGAGGGACACTAGCGAGAGAGCTTTTGAAGTCGAGATTTCACTGTGATTTAGACGAGAGTTACAGCACTCCTAGTGGAGCAATGCGAAGAATAATACTATTTTTTGCTATACCTTCAATTTATGGAACGAGATGAGGCCTTGAAGGACAACAATTCAATTCCGTGGGTGAATAAAAATAATAGTTAAAGACGGTCACTCGACAATCATGCTCACACAACTAATTTCATATTATTGAATTTGAATCTGATAATTTTTTTGTTCTATCAGACTAGATTTTATAAAAAAAAATCAATAGGTAAAAATATTCAATATTCCATCACTTGTGTCGTGCAACAGATATTTAACTTAAAACACCTCAGCTCGTCTCTTATATGACTCTTAAATGACTAATTTCACATTTTTTATTATGATTTTAATGTTTTATTCTACATACCATCATATCTACTTTCTTAAACAATCAGAAAAATAGTAAATATTATGACATTAATTGTCCCACGCAAGATAACGATATTAAATACGTTATAGATAAGCTCATATGAAATTGTACAAGAAAGCTCTCCATTATGGCGATTTCTTGATGAAATCTTTCACCGTGTTCATCATTAATGTCTCCAAGGTTATCTGGGAAAAATTCTTTATGAGATTGGAAAAAATGCAATTTTAAGGACATCCTTGCTCCCAATGCATGATAATTCTACAGCATGGTTTTAACGATTTCTTTGTAGTTGTCAGCATGATAGTTTCTAAGAAAAAGCTTTGACACATTGACAAATGATTCCCAGTAGTTTTTCTCCAGTGGGTTTAAGGCCTTGGTGAATTCGCTATCATAAACTAGTTTTCGAATCTCTGGTCCATTTAAGTCACCTGCTTTCAAATTGGCTTCGGAAACCACACCACCTAGTTTTTTGACATAAATATTGAAACCCAGCACCCAACTTGATCCATAGGCTTAATTAATTTTTTAGCCAAACCCAGTTTTAGATGCAGTGGAGGCAAAAATATATTTTCTGAATCTACAAGAAGATTGTGAACACAGTTGAAATTTCTAGGCGCATCTCTTGGTCTTGTTGGCCATTCCTTTCTCACATATTTATCTGCATCAGATCTGCTGTTTCACAAAAGAAAAAAGCCTATGTGCTTTGTGTAGCCACTCTGAAGGCCCAGTAGTAAACAGATGACTTTGAGATCCCCACATATCTTCCACTGTTGTTTCTTGTACTCAATAACGGCTAACAAAATCTTCATTGTTTCATAGCTCTCAGTCATCTTTGCTGCATGTGCCATTGGGATAGATGGAAACCGATTGCCATTGTGTAAAAGAACAGCTTTCAGAAAGTCTTTTCCAGAATCTATAAATAGCCTCCAATTATCTAACTTGTATGGTTCAGACTTGCAGAATTGTTGCATGAAAGATAATGCTTCCTCACAGTAGCAAAAGTTGTTTGCCATCTTGAAAAATGCAGACAGCTTTCCATGTTGGTAGCGAGCTGTAGTGATATGCATTTCAGCTTCCAGCAGGTCACGCTGCTTTAGTCTGAATCCCAGAGATCATGTAGCGCTGCTTGAGTAAAGAGTTTAGGCCTGGTATTTTCAAAGCCATCTTGGTAGTCGTATTCATTTAAGGTGGAATTAGAATTGTAATCACTCATCAATTCTTGTTCAGTCAGAAATTTGGGATGGGAGTTTCAGTGCTGTGCGGAACTGGTCGGATTGCAGAAGCAATATTGTGGTACTGCACCTTGCCTCGTGTTTTGAGGTCATTCCCTTGATGTTTGTGAGACGAAAGGTCCAGTCACTGCTGTGGTCTTTGGGCTCACGCCATACTATTGGTACAGCAAACGGCATTTCTAAACTTCGCGAACCACACATCCACTCGCTCAGGTGGTTGACACGAGACTTACAAGCTATATGAGGTGCCCATTTCTTGTTTTGTTCACCCAAAGGACATTTGAAGTAACTTTTGTAGTTCAGTCGAATAGCTTTTGTGATTGGTTTCTTGAGGCTATCAGGAGTGAAGGCGCCCCATATGTAACAAAAGCAATCAGTATCGTTCACGCACTTGCCACGTTCCATGTTTTGTTAAGTTCAGAGTAATTAGAAATTTTGCAGTTGTAGATATGCACTATCATGAACCAGCAATCTGAAGCAAGCAAAAAAGCACAAATTAGGAAAATATTATTGCATAACTCCAACCGATTAACATACAAATTAGTGTATGAATAAGATGATGCACCAAATATATAGATACGAGTATACTGGTTCTGAAAAACTAAGCCTGATACACCTATACGAATGTCATTATTGAATTCAACACATATAATTACCCTAGAATTAGACTATTTTGTTCCAGAACCATGAGAAAACATTTGGGGGTTGACCAGTGTCATGTTATACGAATAGATAATTTGAATTTATGTGATTGAATTCATTTTTTAAACTATTAATACATATATTTTCCTTTTCTTTAAATATTTTATAATATAATTTTAATTTATCTGTAAACTAATATTTTGCAGCTTGCAAGGTAATTGTGCAAAATAGAGTTAATCTGCATATTACCTACTGAACATAATGCTTATGGGAGTGACAGGAAAAAATAGGTCCTATGGGGGCTCTAAGCCAAAACCGGTTGGGAACCAATGATCTAGACCCCACCCAGGCAACCTCACATTTCCATAGATTCTGAGACAGGACTGATATCATCGATGGTGTCATAGATCATCATGAAAAATAAATAAAATTTGGCTTCACCACTTAACGATATTTTTTTTCTTCTTTTACCATTTTAACATCTGAAATTTTACTGGAAAATAGAAAGATGTGTGTTTCAAGAAAAATTACTCCCTGAACTTAGTAATAAATAAAATTAAGACATTCATTAAAGAAAAAAAAAAAAAAAGATGAAGATCGAAAAAAAACATTTGAAATAGCGTTAAAATTTTGAATCAAATGTAATTCTATTCCTATGATTTTGATTCTTACCCTTATTTCTTCCGAAAGAAATCATGATTTCGTTGATCTCTGAGAAACTCTGGGAATCAAAGTTGCAAATAGTGGCAACACCCAATATTAAAACAAGTGGCTTTTATTAAAAACTAAACGCTCTTTTGCATGGTTTGGAGTGTTTGTTAAATGTTTTTTTTCAGTTTCTTATGAAAATGAGCGTAAGGGCAATTATATCCTTAAACCATTTAATTTCTTTGGAAAAATCGGCTTTTGCGCGATCAACTCATCGAAGTCTTTAAAATACTAAACGGTTTAACCGATGTTTAAATAGATGTTGCAATTTTAAATAAATAACCAACTGGCCCCGAACAATAACGACTTCAAGATTTTTAACAAAGGATTTAAAAGTATGACAGCAGAGTATTTCTTCTTGTGTAAAATTACTCATAAAATAATTTATCATCGCTCGTCGTTGAAAGCCCCCTAGTCAATATCTCTAAGAATATCGGTGATGAATCCTATTTTAACGTTTAAATTTACTAGTAAAAAGAAATACTACGTATAACTGGCACTTGATTTTTATTCCTGTTTCTTCTTCCCTTTGTGGCATTCTGATCATCTCTGCTCTCATATTTTCCTTTTTGGACTGGACTCGACGTGGCCGGGATGTAATTCATTGAATCATTCGAAATTTTTTAAGTTAAGAATCACTACTTTCATACTGCCATCATGTTCCACAAGTTCTGCAAGCAGTAGCGATTATCTCTACAAGTCCTTCTGAAATAACAACCCTGAAATTTTAAACGTATCGTTGAAAAAATCCATAAATAAACCGATAAATATTAAGCTAGAAGAGGCAAGAATCATTTGGAGAAAATAAGTCATCTAAAACAAGGATAAAAATCACATTCACATTTAATGCTAAGGTTTCTTTCCATAATCTCTCGTGGCACTCTTACGATATCAATAATTTAGATTGGTAAGATTGGCAATCGTACTTACTTAAGACTTACTCCTGCTCCTACTATTTTTTTTCACTCGCCTTGTGTTTCTTCTTCCATCTGTTCACCTCCTGCCTCAGTGTTACCCTTTCAACTGCACCATTTTATTTTTTATTCCAATTACCATAGATGCAAAGAGCAAAGCAAGACTTCATTTGCCGCGAAACATTCTGCATTGGACGGCTTAGCAGCCAATTGTGATGCAAATGAACTGTAAACTTTAAAAAAATGCAAAAAAATATTTAATTATATAATTTAAACTTTTGCTCTGTCGATCGTTCTTTGGACATTTTGAGTGATTTTTAAAACCAGTGCTCTCGATTTTGCCAACTTCTTTTACTGGAATTAAATTAATTTTTTATAAATTTTCCTATTCATTTTCTTTATCTCGAAAATTAATTAGTTCTTTCATGAATATCTTTGTTAAATTACGATAAAAAATTAAGTCTCTCTCTTCCTCTTTCCTTTCTCTTTCCAGCAATTAATATTAGATAGGAATCGTTCTAAAAGAAAAATGCTAATGATAAGTTGACCCCCCCAAAAATGGATCACTTCAACTTATCACTTCCCCAAACGACAATTAAACAATTTTCTTCCCATTTTACACCAGACTAACATAACCTACATGTAACCTAACCTAGGTTAGGATATTTTTACACCTCTAAACATAAGCGTCGCTACTAGATGCATCCAAAACGAACAATTCAACATTTTGCTTCCTATTCGAAATAGTTTTAACATATTGCTTCCCATTTTAAATCACTTGACATATTGCTTCCCATTTTAAATCACTTGACATATTGCTTCCCATTTTAAATCATTTGACATATTCTTCCCATTTTAAATCATTTTTACATATTGCTTCCCATTTTAAATCACTTGACATATTGCTTCCCATTTTAAATCATTTTTACATACTGCTTCCCATTTTAAATCGTTTTAACATGTTGATTCCCATTTTAAATTAATTTAACATATTGCTTCGTAGTTTAAATCATTTTGACCTATTGATTCCCCCTAGAGCTAAGAAGTACATATTTATTAAAACGATCAAAGCAAATTTTATGGCTTAGAATATTCACTAACTCTATAATTTAAGAGGGGGATTTTTTTTAGTATTTGAATAATAATTTCATCTTAGTTTGGTTATGACTGATGCTTTTTTATCAAAGTTATTTCTAATAATTCGTTTATAATATCAAAAATCAAAATGGTGAAGTTTAGAAATAAATATAAGTATCGGAATTTGGGGAAATTTTTAAAAGACAAAGATTTACAAATGGTAAAATTATTATAATTGGCGAAGTTCAGAAAATGTATAAATATTTAACCATGGCTGCTTTTTTTAGATTTTAAATTTTAATCTTAGTAGCGAAGCGCAAGCTCCCCACGTAGGGAGAAGTGGCAAAGCCATTGCCTGGTAATTATATTAAAATGAAACCTAGTTTCTACTTTTTCTAACTCCGGATGAGCGATAGCTTGCTTAGGACCCGCTCAGGTTGGATTGATTCCTTATTATCACTTAATATTTCGTCCCTTTTCCTATAAAAAAACCGGTTACAATCTGATATTATTTATATTGCCACAAGTAGTAATCCAATTCTGATTTCGTTTATAATGAAATGGATCGCAAAAATATCTTGAGTGTAACCTCGCCCTGAGCAATTGTAATCTGATATTTCACCTAAAATTATATAAAAAAAATTTTAAGTTGCCGATTATCAAGAATTCACTTATCACTCTATAATTATAATAAACAAAAAAGATAAAGAATAAAATATTAATTTTCCTACCTAACCCACACTTTTCCAACTTGTTTTCCACCCCTAATTCCTTAGAAATCAGTCTTTTAAATTGAACCAGGTTTTTACCATTCAAGTTATTGAGCAAAATAAGTCAGAGGGGACCAAATCAGGGCTTTGATGTGGATATGATAGCAATTACTATCGAAAATCTCATAACCTTTGAGAAATTAGCTGGATGAAAGAAAACCCTTGCATAATGCCTTACTTGGAGGATATTTCTTCTAATTTCATTGGGTTTTTTTAAATACTTTTCTCATAAGTCTCATTGATTGCTGTCTGAGTTTTAAGGAAGTTCTATCAACAACATACCTTCAGTATCCCAGTAAACAGTTCCCATCAATTTTGCTGTCAACTTTTGTGACTTTTCTCCGGTAGGTCCCATGAACTTCTCTCTAGTCATTGCGTTGATTTCTTTTTTATCTTCAAGATCTTTTTAGCCCACTAACGTTTTATCACTAATAATGATTCTTCGAAATTTTCAACAAGATTAACATCTTATTTGTTTAAAATTTGAATCGAGAGGTAACAGTTTTGGTACTTAACGACCAGAAAGTTAACTCAATTAAAGGTAATCCTTCAATATTTCATGTATTACTGCAACTAATGAGCTTTGTTTTCGTGTTTATGACTTCGACAATGCATCGACGCTCTTCTTTTTTGAAATACTTTCCGGTAATTTTGAAACCCCCTCGTATCAAGACAGTGAGGTTCAGATCAAGTGTAAAGTTACTAAGTTCTAATTTATTGAATTAATTATTTTCCAATTGGAAGTGTGTTTTATTTGTGTGTGGAAGAATACCTTAGAATATCAAACTACAGACATTGAGTAAGGATTATTACTCATGTTTCAATTTCAATCAGTGCACATCGAAACCTCTGGATTGCTATTAATACATGCATATAGATGGGTAATTGGTGTCATATAGATTACATATAGATGCATTCGAGAAATGGAAGTACGATTAGTTTTAAATAAACGATCGTTTGATTATCTATAAATTTATATTTATTTAATGTTATTGGGAAATAATGGTTTAGGTTAACCCAATTAATGATGATAAATTGCAGCTACTTAAGGTCTCTCGAACCAAAATATTAATTTTACAGTAAGCTCAGGATGACTGGAAACAAAGCATTCCAGCTGAGCAAAGTTAAGCCACAACAAGTGTGGTTTGTCACCGGATGGAGCATTAATTGGGGTCGCCATTGCGACCACTGTCATGTACATAAGTAGCAAAGGATCGAATTACAGATTAAACAGCGCTAATCGGTAGCAAAATCAAATCCTTTAATCGTACCAGTGCCGCTATATTTGATTTTTCAGTTTTACTCTAATAATGAATTAATATAATAATGATCAGTTTTGTATGGCACCCTTCAAGCCTCCAGGCCTTCACAAAGTGCCTGTCTACGGACTAAGAAAAGTCTTAAAAGAAAAGGCTGGTCTTCAAGGTAGGCTTGAGGGCACCAATGAGGGGAAAGAATCATCTAGCCACAGGCAGATGATTCCACATTCTAGAAGCAAAGGCGAGAAAGTACAATCACTCAAGCAGCACAGACAAATAAAAGAAATAAACATTGAACAGGTGGAGCCTGAAGATAGGTGTCGGGGTCGACTCAGAGAGGAATCCAGGTAATAGAGCGATACCACTCCTTTCCCCTTCCAATGACCCATTTTTTTTCATAGGCAATGACAAATTTTCTATTCTTCCATGGTGGTTCGATACCAAGTTGAAATTTTATTTTAATAAAAATCGCTCCAACATAATTAAAATTACAGCAAAGCAGAGACGCCAACAGCACACGCGACATCCTAACCCAAACTGATGAGCCTTCAGCTAAATCACAATTTTTATTTCAACCTTTTAATTTCGCTATACGTATTGGCCCTAAAAACCACCGAAATGAGATTGTTCCCAAATGACAATGTTTGTACAGCTGTTTCCTTCCACCGCAATGATTGATGGTTGTTGTTGGTAACCACGACGTCACATCATCTCCCAAATATCTTCTACTCTTAAATGGCGCCATCTGTGACCAAGAAGTTTTGCCCTCTTGCTTTTTCAAGACTTTGGGCTCATTTCCATCGCTCTCTTTCGTCAGTTTTAAAGGTCAGTTTTTTTACCACCAAATATCAATGTTAATTTAGAAAATGCCATAAATATTAAAAGCATATTAAAGTAAAAATAGGAAAACCGGGAGTACCTAAAATACAAGCTAAATAGAGCAATAAATGAAATGCAATGAAAAGAGAAGTGGGAAACAAAGAGCAGCTCGTTCCCCTAACCCCTTTGCCTCTTAAAAGAGTAGCCAAGTAGGAGGGGTGATACTTGGTAGTCCTTTTTAGTTCCTCGTAGCTACACTGTCCAGAGCCTAAGTAGGCTCTAGGCACTGTTGATACGGTTGCTAAGAGTGAGCAGGAGAGGAAGAAGAGAGTTTAAACATAGAACAGCCACAAAATACAGGTGGAGACAACAAAGTGAACTTAGTCGCGGAACCTACAGCTTAACGTGGAATCCGAACCACGATTTGTAGCTTGTATCTATTCTAGGTCGTTATTTTTGATCGTGAACCCTGTCCCACGTATATAATATGAGTTCAGTGTGTAAACGTGATAGATAATAAAGAATATAGTTAATGAGGTTTGCCGAGAGATGCTAGTATGCCTGGAGATCTGGCCATTGTAGGTAGTCATAGGGAGCGTGATGAAGTTTAAAGTTTGTTTCGCAATTTCTGATTTTCTATGTATATTTGTATCTTTTTAGTGTAGTGTTTGTTTATATAAGACATTATGACCGTTATTAGTAATTATTCTTATTGAATCTAGTGTAGGATTCTATCTCACAAGCTATACTTTTCTATTCCTATTCTGGTTGTAATTGTCTATAAGCTATTCTCTGGTGATGCTTCAGTTATCTAATTAATCTCAGTCGTCATCGAGTAGTCTTCTCCTTTTATAGGTGTAGATTTCTTCTTCCTCCTCTTCTTCCTTTCATCAATCTTTGGAAAATTTGGGAAAATTAAGTGTGTTCTCCATTCTCCTATTTGTTTATTTGGTTGTTTAAATCAAATCCTATTTCGTTTAGTGTCTTTTCCATTACTTTCTTGTTCTTTTTGCAATTATTCTGTTGAGTGGCTTTATCTTCGCCTTTCTCTAAATCTGCCTCATCTCTTACTCTCATACATTGCAAACACACTTTGCCGAGTCTCCTTTCCCTTCCCAATTGAGGCATAGCCTAATCATAACTGGCAATAACTGTTTCTATGTCATCTAATCTTCGTACACACCATGACACCAAGCCTTATTATCGTCGACATTCTTCCATTAACCAAGAAGATATGACGACGGAACTCGCCTTTCTCTCTCTCTAGTTGGACACTGCTTTTCCGTCTAATCTCTTCTACCTGACCCTCTGCTCTTTATGCTACAACGTCCAGTCTCCACTAGTCCCCAAATCTTCTCGCTTACAAGGCGCCCCGTGGTTATCAGCCACTGCTTTAAATGCCAAGGAATACAGACAAGCATGAGAGAAAAAAATTAGGGTCACCCGTTCTCGTGGTGCAGAGAGAAACCGCCTCCGGGCCCTACTCCCATATTACTAACTCTCTTACACTGTTCTCAAAAAGACTGCCTGGCAGGCTCACGCCAGCAATATCTATACAAAAGACCTAAGCAACCCACAAACTTTGTTTAAGCTTCTTGCTATTCATTCTATCTGCCCCTCTAATACTACAATTACTCCTCCCTCCCTCTCTTCCCTGCTAAATTCTTTTCCGTCTTCTAGCATACCCTATCACTATTCCTTGTCACTGGGTACCTCGCTCTTTTTCCCCACCACATGAACTTCTTTCGCTCCTGTATCCTTGGGGATTTCATTTCCATCTTTCTCTTATCCAGAAAGACCTGTTCTCCGCTCCACTCCTTACTTTTAAGTATTTATTACTAGTCCTTTCATGTTCTTCTTCTTTAATCGTTTGGAATAGTAAAATCTTACTTCAAATAAACTAATGTTTGTCCTAGCCTAACGAAGCCGAACCTGGACCTTAACGACCAGAAAAAATTCATCCTAATCTCTCAACACACATTCCTCACAAATGTCTTTGAAAGGATAGGATCAACCCTGATCTTAGACCACATGTCCTTCCCCAACTTGGTTTGATATTTTAGTTTGATTTTAAGTCAGGACACAAGACTGAATCAGCTCTGCTACAGTAACATACATGTAACAGATCATCTTCGCTACTCGTATGTAGTCGACGCTAGCCAGACTACCATTCTGGTAATTATGGTCCTCCTGGCAGCATTTGGCACAGTTGACCACAATCATTTCCTTCACCACCTCCGTGAAACTATTATTAACTGATTCTGCTCGTATCGTTCATCACATACTCATTCTATTCATATTATAACTTAAAGATCTTAGCAAGTAGAAGTGAGTTTTGGTGTTCTGTAAGGATCGATTCTTGGTCCGGTTTTGTTTTTACATCTTTCTTGGTCCCTTTGGTATTTGTATGTATCTCGTTTGTCTATAATAATATTTTTTTGACTGATGACAAATATTTATCTCTAATTTTCACCAACTTTGTAGACAGAGATTCTTAGAAATCTATTATCTGCTAATAACATCATCACTGAACGTCTCTCGGACAATTTTCTGACAGTCAACCATGATAAAACTGAGCTATTCCTGATGGGTACTCTTGCGAATGTGCATCGTTGCAAAATTATAGCTTCTTACTTTGAGTTAAAAATTTTCATTCCATCACAGGGACTTAGGTCGGATTCATCGCTAAAAAGTGATTTGTAATAGTAACTTCTCGCGATGAAAATATCAAATCATAGAAATCTAATTCTATTGCTGCCTTAGTAAAAATGGATTAATTAATTTGTATAAAAATATGCCTGCATCGAAAATTGTTTGATACCTGAGAGTTCAGGGAGAGAGAAAGATACTATAATTAGTATAAAGGCTAATCGAAACTTGATTTTAATATTTCAATGATAGATCTGTCTCAATCTGCGTTCTTCCTTTATCTCTCCTCCAATTTGATATGTATCCCTTGAATGCTACACATGCTTCTTCTCTTTTTTATTAACCAAGTCCTTTATTGGCACTACAAAAAAGAATCGTGAAAATTGCGACATATTTATTTTAATGACGGTTTCATTATAAGCATTGGAAGTTTTATTTAGTCGAAGACCTCTAACGATATTTAGAATCCATAGTTCAATTAAAAATTCTGCGGAAAAGTGTTGCAGAAAAATTCAGGAATCCCTACAATATTAAGGGATACTTCCAAAATATCAAACAAAATGGAGTATTAAATTATCCAGAGTGTTATAGATTCGATCTAAAATCCATTAATTTAATTACAGAGACTTGGAGTTATTAATCTTTTTAAAAATTATAAGAAGAGAAAGTTCTGAGCATAAAGGAAAACAAGAACTCAAATTGGAGAGTAATTGTATAGAGGAATTGAGAGATGTCAAGTTTGATGAAATTTAATAAAAGAAATCTTATTTCTAATTCAGCGATGCGAGTAAATTGAGGGAGTGAATCGAATGTGATGTGTTTATTAGCTGACGAAAAGAGAGAGAAAGTGAATGTATTTAAAGGATGGTGATTGTGGACACTAGCTTATGTGGGACGAAAATGAAAGAAAATGAAGAGATTGTGTAGAATAAAGTATATAGAGTTTGAGGAAGAAAAGTGTAGCAGAAAAAATATCAAGAAAACACACAAAATTGAAGACTATTTCCAAAATATCAAACAAAATGTACTTTTAAGCAATCCAAAGTATTAAATTGTAGTATAAATGTATGAGCTCAAGAATTGTGTGAGTGAACTGATCATTTCCATGGTTGAAGTGGTCCCGTTTGCAGGGTATGTCCCCGGTAATGAGAGACGTGACGCTAAGAAATGACATAGAATGAATTGAAATGACTGCTGGATAAAGGGTGAGAAAGGCTCTCAGTTGGTAAATGAATGGGAATTGAATTGCTCTATGTATGGTTAAACAGATGTTATATGGATAATGGAACATTAGGAAGGAAAAAGGAAAAAAACAGTGAAAGATAAAAGAGTATATTAGACAAATTAAAACCGGAAAAGTAGCTAAGTGTGAACATGGGAATCAGAAAGAGAACGTGGAACGCTGAATGGTGGAATGACGATGTGAATCTTGCAGTGGAGAGAAGACGAGATGCGCAATTGAGGATTCAAACGCCTAATGAGCATCGCGTTCTACGGGTTTAGCTCGGAATCCAAGGCTGGTTAAAATAGTATGCAATTCGATTGAAAGCAGCGCTGCTTAATTTGAAATTTTGTCAAGAATTTATTTTCACAGTAATTTACGACCAAATCCTCTCTCCTAAAATATATCAAATGTTCGGAAACATGATTCAACTAAGTAGTTTCTAAGAAACTTTCAACTGGTGCAGACCACCACTGCCAGCACACTTGTGGTGTCGCGTTCTTCTGGTTGAGGCAAGGCTCGCCGGCATACAGTATTAAAAGCGATATTATTCTAACTAGTGATAATCAATGTATATTAGAAAGATCAAAATTATCCCGTTCACAAGCACAATAACAATATTACCAGAAAGCACCACTTTCTTTGGGGGTACTGGGTTCAAGAGAGCGTGGCACTCCTGCAGGTTTCATAGGTAACAGGAGCATTACTCGTACCTCCGTTACAGCATCTATCCCCTTGCAGGGAAGATTCAAGAGTGACTCGCGATGAAGTGGTGGTAGATATGTCCCTAAACCTTTGATGAAATGGTTGGGCAGTTATCTAAAATTCCATACATATCTTTACAATTATATTCAGATAAATATACCACCTGGATTTTTCCTTCATGCAAAAGAGAGAAAATACAACATCGCCATATAGGCTGTGTCACTGCTTACAGCGTAGAGCTGGTTGCTATGTATGTACAATTCTTAATATGTACATCGGTCACAATGGTCATGAGAGTTTTTATCCCTCCCGCCCTTGGTAGATCTAAGCAAAAACTCCTTTTGTTTCCTCAGGCTATGTTAATGACACCTAATTTCACTCCCCCAAATACTCTACAAAATCAAGGAGTTTTATCTTTTTAATGGGGGATTCTCTTTGTCATCGCTTTTTTCATATATTAATAAATAAATCTTTTTCCTGGATTTCTCTAGAAAATCACCATTCGCAAACCTGCGGAAAACTCTAGGAAATATTGAGATTTAAAAGATTTAAAAGCGAATTACATCTTCTAGTCTTGGTTTCTTTTCAACTCGTAAAATAGATCGCAAATCTCCACTAATGAGATATAACTTTTGATTTTAATCGCAAAACTGGAGTTCTAAAGAGGTTAGATAATGTCAAGGCTTTCCAAAACTTTATATAATTGGCTCATAGAGTTTGAAAGTTCACCTACAAATCAACTTCCTTTTCATCTTGTGGGAAAGAGAAATCATAAAAATAAAGCTCCTTTCAAGTTGCATTCCATTGCGAAAAAGAAAGACGAGAGGGTGGTATTAAAAATAGCGTTGAGTATGGAGGAAGAAAGGAAAACTTACAGTGAAGACTTGAAGGATTACTAATGAGAGAATTTAAGTCTTCGCGGGACGCTGAAGCGAGGGAATGAAATTTGGGGAAGGAGTCAAAGGGCGAATTACCCTATGGATAGAAAGATAGGCAATGGGTATACCAGAGAGGATATGGAAAATCTTGTCAGGGAATAGGGCAGAAAATTCAGTAGGGAAGGTAGGGTTAAGAAACCGGGATTTCAAAAGATTAGAGAGACTAGCAAGAAGTTTCAACAATATGGGGAGTTTGTGTTTGTTTCCTGCCGAAATACCGCAGGTGTGAGCCTCATGGCTGGGTTAGGAAAGGTCGTGTAGAAGTGAGTAGTAAGAGAGTAGTATACTAAGACGGATTTTGTCTCTGCATCACAAACAGCGGTTGCTCGGATTCATCTTTTGCATGCTTGTCTGTGTTTGTTATCATTTATAATAGTAACTGAAAAAAATTGGGTACGTTGTCGAAGATTGTAGTTAGGGAGAATGATGGCATGGTCGGGGATGCAGAGGGAGAAGATTTGAAAAAAAAAGAGTAGACGGACATACTGAAATCAGTAGGGGTAATGGCAGAATCTAACATGGTTAGGAAGGGGAAGAGTCTTCGGTTCGTCTTTTTTTGGTAAATGAAAGAGAGTCTACAATGATAAGACTTGGTGGCAGGGTGTGTGCTAGGATTAGGTGAGAGAGGAAGAGGAAACAAAACTTTGTGAGGAAGAGTTTAGAAATAGCTAGGGAGGGTTTAGTTATGGTCGGGTTTGTAATTAGGGAGTGGGGATGATTATGTTAATTGTATTTGCATGTACATAACTATGGATGAGACAGATTGAGAGAGAGAATAAAGTTTAAATTCTTAAGAATACCAAGATAAGAGAGGTATGCTGAGAGATGTTAAAGTTTCCTTCGGCATGGCAGAAATTAAACCACCATTGCCGTCACGTCTTGTGCATCTAGAAGCGTGGAAAAATGAACCATCAGTAAGCAAACAATAGAAGGAGTAACTAAACTTCCTTCAGCTAACCGCATTTCTACTAATCCGAAAATGACGAGCTTTTCAGTTGAGATAAGGTCGCAAATGAAGTTCACTTTCCCTAACATCAAACCGTGTCTATTTAAAAAGGCAGCAGAGAGAACGAGTGTACATTGGTGAGTTGTAGCAAGATTAGTAGGAGGGGATGAGTGAGTTGAGGTGCGTTTATGTTTTAAAAACGAATTTATCTTGAAAGATAAAGCGCATATATTTAGCAAGACATATACCACGACGAGTCTTGGTGGATGGATTCAATGAAGTTAGATGCTTTATCATATTATAATTTGATTGGATATTTTTTATGATGTAGTACATTGCATATAGTAATGTAATGACCGTTTTCTGTCTAGGCGACGTTTCCTTAATTTGAATAACGTAGAGTTAATAAAACAGCGTTTGAGTAACGGAAGGTCACTAGGTCAAAGATTTCATGTAGATTCAGTTTCGTTCCTGGAAAAAGAGAAGTATGGGTTTGGGGAAGGGAAAATTATTCTTGGAGGTACCGCTCGAAATAGGTGGGAATAAGAAGATGTATGTCGTAGAATGGACTCTCGACGGTATACCATATATAACAATTCGTTGAGGGAACTATTCAATTATATTTAGAGTGCGTGGTTATCTGGTTGACCGATGTTATTTATCTTCGATATGCTTAAGAAGTAGAACCGAGCTCAAGGATAATAATATGGCTATCATTAATAAAATAGAGTTTCATTAATTAAAGTATCAATAACACACAAAACGGAAAATGTTTACATAAACAAAGAATGGAAAGGGTCATGAGAATATCTGGCTAATCCGAGGATTAAGATTTGGGAAATATTTAAAAAAGGTAAAACAAATAAAAATTAAAGGGATGGGATGGTTCGCTAAACCATTTAAAGCACAGGATAGGGTTGATAAAAATGTTAAATACTCAAAGGTAATGTTCAGCTTACGTAATTAAAAGTTGTATTGCAGAGGAAGGCAACGCGAAGGAATCTTCGGTCCACTGGCGAGTTCCAGCCGAAGGGGGGGAATTAAATGATCCTGACGTGACGTCTTGGGAATGAGAACCGTTTCTTGACGAACAGGCTTGAAAAACAATAGCTGTTCTACGTTGTTCTTTTCTGAACAACAGGGGGGTGAGAACCGTCTTTTGTCTACGGGCTCAAAGAACATTGGCTGTTCTAATGTTGTTCTCTTTCTGAACAACAGGGGGGGAGGGTGAGAACCGTTTCTTGTCAACGGGCTCACAGAACAATGGCTGTTCTAATGTTATTCTCTTTCTGAACCACAGGGGGGGAGGGTGAGAACCGTCTCTTGTCAACGGGCTCAAAGAAAAATGGCTGTTCTAACGTTGTTCTCTTTCTGAACAACAGGGGAGGCCTTGTGGACTTGGTGTTTTGAAGGCTAGAACCTTTGCACTCAAGGGATATTGTCCTCTTCTGGACAATGATGGTGGATCTCGAGGTAGAGGGCCCTGGTGCACAAGGTGAGACCGGATCAGCGTGATGTCTCGCGAAGAAAATCTGGATCTGAATCTGCTCTTATTTGTAAAGTTTCCATATAAATAGTCGAGCCATCTCCTTAAATTGGGGACAATGGAGTGGGGGGCTTCGAGGAAATGCCCAGCCGTGCCATGAGAACATAACTTATCTGCCCATAAGCCTAACTCAATCTGGCGAGGTCGGCGCATGTGGCGAACGGGGGGGGGGGATATGAACCTCCTTGGTTAAATATTGACTCAGGTGGGGCGATAACGTGCCCGGCCTCAAGGCGAAGATGCACGTGGGTAGCAACGTGTTTCTAAACAACATGTTATAGCGATTTAAATTAAGCGACCTCAAACCGTTCTATCACAATGTACTTAACTAAGATTACTTAGCGAATATATAAAGACAAAGTAATAATAAATATCCATTTCTCCGTAGCGATTTAACCAGTACTTAATGAAATCAATGGCTAATCACAACAAATAAAAAAGAAAAAGCAAGCAAATCACTGATTCACGGAATCATAACGAGTATGATATCAAGCAAGTTCGCTATCTCACAACAAAAATACCTGAGATAAATTACACTGCAAACACTACGAGACCAAAGAAAACAAGAGGGATATGATCTAGTGGACTTTCGGCGAAAATGGACGATTTAGCACCTCTAACCACTAGGTTGCCCTACCTGGTGGTCATCTTATATCCTATTTGAACTCATTGACCTCACTTACCATTGGTAGCATTGGTTTTAGCTGGTTACATTGCGGACAGAAAATGATCACAACACGAGATTTGCATGAGCAAATAGCAAGCACAACTCCCAAGCTATGTGAGTGTGAGCCAAACTAGAAAAAAAGAACAAACGAATCACTTTTTCGCTCAAAACACAAAGTTAAACTCCACAAACACACTAGTGAACAGCAAAAATCAAGAAATATTATAAAAATTGAATAGAAAGAAAAACTTTTGAACGAGAGATTTCTACTTGGTTTAGAAGCACATAAAATGACACGTCTGAACCGCTCAAGGTCAAGTATTTGGAGCTATCAACCTATGAAAGTAGAGCTGTTTGGCTCTAGGCAACAACGTTTGAATTTTCTGCAGTTTCCACATTTCATGATTATAACAAATAATTTGAACCATTTTCCCGCATGGAAGATGGTCTTGTAGCCTGATTAATATCAAATCTAATACTAGACAACATCGTCCACAATCCATGTAATCGGATACTAATCATAGATTAGACCAAGACGACTCATAAAGCTATTTGGCGGCACAATGAGAATGATTTACCTTCAATCTTCTTGAGTTATGCAGTCCATATGAACGACCAAGATCAGTGGAATCTCTGTGGCAAATTAAAGATTGTTGTTCGCGTCCTTGATCTGGGAGTTGGTTGGACAAAGAGAAACTGTTGTTTTTTTTGTGAATGAGATAATCCTTTGATAGATTTACAATATGTCATAACGTTCACTAGCCACCAATTCTTAATTTAAGAAACGTTCTAATACCATCGTTATCCATAAAACAACACCTGATGAAGAACTTTGTTAAGGCAATGAACAAAACAAAACAATTTACAAGTACCTTGCTACAAAATTCCTTAGATTAAGTGAAGCCAAGATAAAGAAGGTTGTCTTTATTGCTCCTTAGCCTACCTAAGATATGAACCCCCGGTGGAAGAAAGCATTGGAAGCCATCAATTTGCTAGCAACGAGGTTTCTTGCAAACAATAAACTGGAAACTACAAGAAGTTAGCGTAATAATTCATCAACGCATATACGAGTAAATACATGGAATGCAACATGTCAACAGAGATACATTTTTTGCACTCGCATCTGCATTTCTTTCCATCTGACCGGGGAGCAGAGAGTGACAAGCACGGTAAGCGATTTCAACAAGATATTTCATTCAGGGACAAAACTATCGAGGCAAATTAAGCACATCAATGTATACAGATTACTACTGGACAGTGACTTGAGATGCTCCACTTCATGTCTATTAGCGACAAGCCAAAACGCGTAAAATATACTATGAAGTAATGCGTGGTAAGTGTAAAATATAAACATAGAATATTTTATTGTACTAATATATATATATATATATATATATATATATATATATATATATATATATACATATAAAAAAACAACCTCTGACCCACCCACTCCCCACTTTATTGGAGACCACGTGCGATTGTATCCCACCATGGACAACGTCACTTCCTGTTCGGGAACATTCGAGAAGTTTTGACTCCTGAGAGCATTGGGGAAATAGCCACCAATCCAGCGAAATCGTCCCGAGTCTCCCCCACCCACTATCAACCCCAGCGATGAGGCGAGAAAGAGCCGCTGTTTTTCGCGCCTTGCTGTTAAATGATGAATCAACTCTGCCTCCGGATTAAGATGTCTTGATCTTGTAACTCCTTTCTCCAAATTCTCCCTTTCCCTTCAAAATCGTGATACAAATATTCGGTTTTGACTGGAGATCGAAGAGTCCAGCACGCACCTCAAGTCCGTCCTCATCGTCTCGTCGAAGTCCCGTGAGCGTTCATCAGACAGCAGACTTTCTCCCACGTGATTCTACCCCAGTCAATTATGTAGCTTTTCTGATCGGCAAGCCTTTTAATTCGTGCAACAGTCTCCCTTCTATTAATGAACCGAAGAAAATCTCCATCGATTACCTTTGAGGAAAAGAAGTTTCCTCTTCCAGTGGAATTCGAGAATTCCCAAATTTCCCGTCGAACGTCATCTTTGAAGATTGGCTATCTTCATCGGAAGGTTGATTCGGATCTTGCCTCACTTGCCTCATTCGGACGGTGCCCCACTTTCCTCATCGGAACGTTCCTCACTCGTCTCATCGCATGAAGGACCTTCCTCGAAGTCACCGACCCGTAAGACTGTAACCCCCTCAATTTTAGTATTATCAAGTCCCCCTTTTGATCTGAGTCTAGTAACGCTAATCAATTAACTTTATTTTGAGAATCTCTCCTCATAATAATTATCTAGATACTATTTAAATTTAAATACTCCCCTTTTGCCCTTTTTTTAATTCCTATTTTGATGTTGTAAATAAAGTTATATTTTTTATAATTCATCTTTAACTAACCTTGAACGATACTCTCGGCCTTTTTAAGTAAATCTCGCAAACTAATTATGCACTCTATATGATTATTAAGGATTCGAAACCCATCGCCTCAAGTTTGACCTCCTAGTCAGACGTTAATCCCTGCGAACAGTCTTTAAACGGTTTGCGTTACAGTAGGTGATTAAGTCACCCCCCCACAGAATATAGTAGTAGTTTATGGTATTGAGTGGTATATCACGACAATATATTATCCACTCCGTCCTTACTCAATGGGCTCGGACCTACTATATCAAATATCATCAACGAAAATGGCTCACTAACTATCTGCAACTAACTGTAATTTGACACGCATGGTAATTTGGATATACTGCATCACTTATTTCTTTATTTCAGGCAAGAAAAAATATTTCAATATCCGTTGTGAGCTAAAGCTATACTCCTGGGGAACTACAAATTGCAATATCTCTCCCCACTTTTCATCCTAGGTCATTGAAGGATGGTTTTACCTATGCATTAGAAGACCTCCACTAAAAAAAATATCTGCAATTGATCTCATTTTTTTTAGCATCTCTAAACGCTTTTCTAAAGTTTTATTATTTTTTTCTGTCTATCTGATAAGAAACCTAGTTTACTATCCAATTGATGCTATTCTCATTGATAGGAGGCAATTCTTTATTTAAAATACCACTCAGGTCATCTAGAACTTCGCAATCTACCGATAACGAACGGAATCTATCTTGTAGCTGTCAATACTCCCCACCTGAGGGATAACTTTTGTCTCTATTTTTTTCAATCTCAGAAGTCAAATTCGGATTACTTCCTAACTCTATTTTCCTGTATAAAACTATCCTTTTCATCCCGAGGTGAATACACCAGTCGTGGCCAAAGGTTTTGAGACTAACGTATATTTTTATTTTTCATTCCTTTTTAAAAGTTAGGCGATAAGAATAATTATTCTAATATTTCAATTATACAGGTATATTAATATATCAGCATTTTAAAAATAATAAGAAAAAACAATGCATTCCTTCGCTGAATCCAAAATGGCGCTCTGGTCATGTTCCTGTAGGAGGTGAGTTTCAGTCCTTGGATCTTTGCTATTCGATCTAAAGGGTACATTCATGACAAGTATATAGGGTGAATGAATGATGTTGTGTAATTATAATATATTTCGTAATATTTGTTTGTATAATTAAATGTTTGAATCTGTATCAATTTAATGAATGTTTTATTTCCAAAGAAAAGCGTAAAATCATTGTTGCTCTACATCAAAGTGGCCTGAAATACAAGGAGGTAGTTGCAAAAGATATTACTACAAATAGCACATTTTTTTGGATCAAAAATTACTCTAAAAAGAATGGTTACACTCGTGTTAAGAAGTATTTTGGAAGCCCAAATGTTTCAAATGAACGGCAAGAGCGCAGGAAGGGAAGGGCGGGGCTCCTAGATCCAGAATCAGTTTGCCTCAAGTGCTAAGCTCGCTCACGATTGGAAAACAGCTGGTGTCTACTCTTCTGCGCGCACAGTGAGCCAGAGATATTTCGATGAAGGCCTCAAGGCGAAAAGGACGGCAAAGAAGCATTAAACTTACCAAAGGTCTCAAGGCGAAAAGGGCTGCGAATATACCTTAATGTTACAAAAGGTCTCAAGACGAGAATGGCTACGAAGAAACATTAATCTGACCAAAGGTCTCAAGGTGAGAAGGGCTGCGAATAAACCTAAATCTTAACAAAGGTCTAAAAAAGAGAAAGGCTATGAAGAAACCATATTCTTATGAAGGTCTCAATGCGTAATAGGACTAAGACGAAAAGTAAAACTTAGCAAATTTCTTAGGGCGAAAAGAGGTGCGAAGAAACATTAATCTTTCCAAATGTCTCAAGACGAGAAAGGCTGCGAAGAAACCTTAATCTTACCAAAGATCTCAAGGCGAGAAGGGCTGCGAAGCAAACTTAATCTTACCAAAGGCCTAAAGGCGAGAAGAGCTGCGAAGAAACCTTAATCTAAGGAAAGGTCTCAAGGTGAGAAGTGGGGCGAAGAAACCTTAATCTTACCAAAGCTCTCAAGGCGAGAAGGGCTCCAAAAGACCATTAATCTTACCAAAGGTCTAAAAGCGAAAAATGTGGCGAAGAAAGCTTAATCTTAACAAAGGCCTCAAGACCAGAAAGGCTGCGAAGCACCATAATTTTCCGAAGGTCTCAGGGAGAGAAAGGCTCCGAAGAAACCTTAATCTTACCAAAGGACTCAAGACGAGAATGTTTACGAAGAAACCATAATCTTACCAAAGGTCTCAAGGCGAGAAGTGCTGCAAAAAAACCTTAATGTTACCAAAGGTCTCAACGCGAGAAGGGCTGCGAAGAAACCTTAATCTTAACCAAGGTCGCAAGCCGAGAAAGGTTACGAAAAAAGCTTAATCATATTAAAGGTCTCAATGCGAGAAAGGCTGCGAAGAAACATTAATCTGACCAAAGGTCTCAAGGCGAAAAGTGCTGGAAAGAAACCTTAATGTTACCAAAGGTCTCAATGTGAGAAGGACTACGAAATATCCTTAATTTACCGAAGGCATCAAGGCGAAAAGAGCTGCGAAGAAACGTTAATCTTACAAAAGGTCTCAATGCGAGAAGGGCTGCGAAGAAAGCTTAATCTTACCAAAGGTCGCAAGCCGAGAAGGGCTGCGAAGAAAGCTTAATCACAGTTAAGGTCTCAAGGCAAGAAAGGCTGCGAAAAAACCTTAATCTGGCCAATGGTCTCACGGCAATAGGGGCTGCTAAGATAGCTTAATCATATTAAAGGTCTCAAGGCGAGAAAGGCTGCGAAAAAACCTTAATCTTACCAATGGTCTCACGGCGAGAAGGGCTGCGAAGAAACCATAATCTTACCAAAGGTCTCAACGCGAGAAGGGCTGCGAAGAAACCTTAATCTTAACAAAGGTCGCAAGGCCGAGAAAGGCTGCGAAGAAAGCTTAATCATATTAAAGGTCACAATGCGAGAAAGGCTGCGAAGAAACATTAATCCGACCAAAAGTCTCAAGGCGAAAAGTGCTTCGAAGAAACATTTCTCTTACGCACCACTCAAGGCGAAATAGGACTATGAAGAAACATCAATTTTACCAAAGCTCTTGAGGCAAAAGGGCTGCGAAGAAACCTTGATCTTACCAAATGTCTCAAGGCGAAAAGGGCGCAAGGAAACATTAAGCTCACCAAAGGTCTCAATGCGAGAAGGGCTGCAAAATAAACTTAATTTACTAAAGGTCTCAAAGTGAAAAAGGCTGCGAAGGAACCTTAATCTTAACAAAGGTCTCAAGTCGAGAAGGGCTGCGAAGAAACCTTAATCTTAGCAAAGGTCTCAAGTCGAGAAGAGTGGCGAATGAAGCTTAATCTTGCCGAAGCTTTCAAGGCAAGAAGGGCTCAAAAAATCTGTAATCTTACCAAAGGTCTCAAAGCGAAAAGGATGGCGAAGAAAACTTAATCATAACAAAGCTCTTAAAACCAGACGGGCTGCGAAGAACCATAATTTTCCAAAACCTCAAGGAGAGAAGGGCTCCGAAGAAACATTAATCTTTTCAAAGGACTCAACGCGAGAATATTTGCGAAAAAACCATAATCTTACCAAATGTTTAAATGCGAGAAGAGCTACGAAATATCCTTAATTTACCAAAGGTCTCAAGGTGAAAAGGGCTGCCAAGAAACCGTAATCTTACGAAATGTCTCAAGAGGAGAAAGGCTGTGAAGAAACCTTAATCTTACCAAAGGTCTCACGGCGAAAAGGGCTGCGAACGATTCTTAATCTTTCCAAAGGTCTCAAGGTGAGAATGGCTACGAAGAAACCTGAATCTTAACAAAGGTCTCAAAAAGAAAAGAGCTGCGAAGAAAGCTTAATCTTACCAAATGTCTCAAAGAAAGAAGAGCTGTGAATAAACCTTAATTTTTCCAAAGGTCTCAAGGAGAAAAGGGCTGCGAAGATACCTTAATCTTACCAAAGGTCTCAAGGGAAGAAGGGCTCCTAAAAAGGCAAAATCTTACCAAAGTTGTCACAGCAAAAAGGGCTGCGAAGAAAGGTTAATCATATTAAAGGTCTCAAGGCAAGAAAGGTTGCGAAAAAACCTTAACTTACCAATGGTCTCACGGCGAAAAGGGCTTCGAAGAATCCTTAATCTTACCAAATGTCTCAAGGCGAGAAGGGTGGCAAAGAAACCTTAATCTTACCAAAGATCTCAAGGCAAGGTTGGCTAATAAAATACGTTAATTATACCAAAAGACTTAAGGTGAGAAAGGTTGCGACGAAACCTTAATCTTACAAAAGTTCTGAAAGGCACTTAGAAAAAAGGTTAATCTTGCCAAAAAAGTCTCAAGCGAGGACGGCTGCGAAGGAACCTTAATCAAATTAAAGGTCTCAATCAAGAAGGGCTGCAAAGAAACCTTTATCTAACCAAATGTCTCAAGTCAAAAAGGACTGCAAAAAAAACTTAATCTTACCAAAGGTCTGGATGCTAAAAGGGCGGGTAAGAAAGCTTAATCTTACCAAATGTCTCAAGGCGAAAAGGGCTGCGAAGAAACCATAATTTTAACAGAGGTCTCAAGGCAAAAAGGGCTGCGAAGACTGCTTAATCTTACCAAAGGTCTCAATGTGAGAATGGCTGCGAAGAAACCTTAATTTACGAAAGGTCCCGAGGCGAGGAGGGCTGTGAAGAAACCTTAATCTTACTAAAGGGCTCAAGACAGGAAAGGCTACGAAGAAACATTAAGCTTCCAAAGGTCTCAAGGCAAGAAGGGCTGCGAAGAAACCGTAATTTTTCCAAAGGTCTCAAGGCGAGAATGGCTGCGAAGAAACCTGAATCTTAACAAAGGTCTCAAGAAGAAAAGAGCTGCGAAGAAAGCTTAATCTTACTAAATGTCTCAAAGAGAGAAGTGGTGCGAAGAAACCTCAATTTTTACAAATATCTCAAGGCGAAAAGGGCTGCGAAGATACCTCAATCTTACCAAAAGGTCTCAAGGTAAGAAGGGCTTCTAAAAAAGCTTAATCTTACCAAAGTTCTCAAAGCAAGAAGGGTTGCGAAGAAACATTAATCTTAAAAAAGGTCTTAAGACCAGAAGTGCTGTAGAGAAACCTTAATTTCTCAAAGGTCTGAAGAAAAGAAGAATGCAAAGAAACCTTAATCTAACCGAAGATCTCATGGCGAGAAGTGCTGCGAGAAAAGCGTAATCTTACGACTGGCTCAAGCAAAAGAAGGGCTTCGAAGAAACATTTCTCATACGCAGCTCTCAAGGCGAAAATTACCAGGAAGAATTCACAATCTTAACAAAGTTCATGGAGCGAAGGGCTGCGGAGAAACCTTGGTCTTTCCAAATGTCTCGAGGCGAAAAAGGCTGCGAAGAAACCTTAAACTTACCAAAGTTCTCGAGACAAGAACGGCTGCAAAGAAACCTTAATCTGACGAAAGTCCTCAAGGCAAAAAGAGCTGTGAAGAAACCTTAGTAATACCAAAGGTCTCAATGCGAAAAGGGCTGCGAAGAAACCTTAATCTGAGGCAAGGTCTCAAGGCGAAAGGGCTGAGGAAGAAACTTAATCTTAACAAGTGTCTCAAGGGGAGAAGTGCTACGAAGAAATCTTATTCTTACCAAAGGTCTCAAGGCGATAAGGGCTGAGAAAAAAACTTATTCTTACGAAAGCTCTAAACGGGAGAAAGGCTACGAAGAAACCATATTATTACGAAGGTCTCAAGGCGCAATAGGACTAAGAAGAACAGTTAAACTTGGCAAACCTCTTAAGGCGAAAAGGGGTGCAAAGAAACCTTTATCTTACCAAACATTTCAAGACGAAAAAGCTGCGAAGAAACGTCAATCTTACCAAATGTCTCAAGGCAAGAAAAGATGCGAAGAAACCCTAATCTTAGCAAAGGTCTCAAGTCGAAAAGGGGCTGCGAAGAAACCTTAATCTTAGCAAAGGTCTCAAGGCAAGAAGGGTGGCGAAGAATCCTTAATCTTACCAAAGCTCTCAAGGCAAGAAGGGCTCCGAAAAACCCTTAATCTTACCAAAGCTCTCAAAGTGAAAAGGGTCGCATAGAAACCTCAATCATAACAAAGCTCTTAAGACCAGAAGGGCTGCGAAAAACTATAATTTTCCGAAGGTTTCAAGTAGGGAAAGGGCTCCGAAGGAACCTTAATTTTACCAAAGGACTCAAGGCGAGAATGTTTGCGAAGAAACCATAATCTTACCAAAGTCTAAATGCGAGAAGGGCTACGAAATATCCTTAATTTACCAAAAGTCTCAAGGGGAAAGGGCTGCCAAGAAACCTTAATCTTACGAAAGGTCTCAAGGAGAGAGGAGCTGCGAAGAAACCATAATCTTACCAAAGGTCTCACGGCAGAAAGGGCTGCGAAGAATCCTAAAATCTTTCCAAAGGTCTCAAGGCGAGAATGGCTGCGAAAAAAACTAAATCTTAACAAAGGTCTCAAAAAGAAAAAAGCTGCGAAGAAAGCTTAATCTTACCAAACTTCTCAAAGAGAGAAGGGCTGCAAAGAAACCTCAATTGTTCCAAAGGTCACAAGGCGAAAAGGGCTGCGAAGATACCTTAATCTTAGCAAAGGTCTCAAGGCAAGAAGGGCTCCAATAAAAGCTTAATCTTACCAACGTTCTCAAAGCAGAAAAGACTCCCAAGAAAGCTTAATCATATTAAAGGTATCAAGGCGAGAAAGGTTGCGAAGAAACCTTAATCTTACCAATAGTCTCACGGCAAAAAGGGCTGCGAAGAATCCTAAATTTTACTAAATGTCTCAAGGCGAGAAAGGTGGCGAAGATACCTTAATCTTACTAAAGATCTCCAGGCAAGGTTGGCTGAGAATATATGTTAATCATACCAAAGGACTCAAGGTGAGAAGGGTGCGAAGAAACCTAAATCTTATCAAAGGTCTCAAGGCAAAAGGTGCTACGAAGAAAGGTTAATCTTACCAAAGGTCTTAAGGCCAGAAGGGCTGCGAAGAAACCTTAATCTTACCGAAGGTCTCAAGGCGAGAACGGCTGCCAAGGAACCTTAATCTTATTAAAGGTCTCAATAAAGAAATGCTGCGAAGAAACCTTTATCTTACCAAATGTCTCAAGGCAAAAAGGACTGCGAAAAAACCTAAATCTTACCAAAGGTCTGATTCCGAGAAGGGGTGGGAAGAAAGCTTAATCTTACCAATGGTCTCAAGGCGAGAAGGGCTGGGAAGAAACCATAATTTTAACAGAGGTCTCGAGGCGAAAAGGGCTGCAAAGACTGCCTAATGTTACTAAAGGTCTGAATGTGAGAAGGGCTGCAAAGAAACCTTATTTTACGAAAGGTCTGAAAGCAAGAAGGGCTGTGAAGCAACCTAAACTTACGAAAGGGCTCAAGCAAGAAGGGCTACGAAGAAACATTAAGCTTTCAAAGGTCTTAAGGCAAGAAGGGCTGCGAAAAATCCGTAATCATTTAAAAGGTCTCAAGGCGAGAATGGCTGCCAAGAAACCTGAATCATAACAAAGGTCTCAAGAAGAAAAGAGCTGCAAAGAAAGCTTAATCTTACCTAAATATCTCAAAGAGAGAAGTGGTGTGAAGAAACCACAATTTTTCGAAAGGTCTCAAGGCGAAAAGGGCTGCGAAGATAACTCAATCTTACCAAAGCTCTCAAGGCAAGAAGCGCTCCTAAAAAAGCTTAATCTTACCAAAATTCTCAAAGCACAAAAGGGTTACGAAGAAACATTAATCTTAACAAAGGTCTCAAGACCAGAAAGGCTGCGAGAGAAACCTTAATTTTCCAAAGGTCTAAAGGAGAGAAGGGCTGCGAAGAAACCTTAATGTTACCAAAGGTCTCATAGCGAAAAGGGCTGAGGAAAAACCTTAATCTTAAAAAATGTCTCAAAGGGAGAAGTGTTACAAAGAAACAATATTCTTACCAAAGGTCTCAAGGCGAGAAAGGATGCGAAAAAAACTTATTCTTACCAAAGCTCTAAACCGGTGAAGGGCTACGAAGAAACCATATTCTTATAAAGGTCTCAAGAGGAAATAAGACTAAGAAGAAAAGTTAAACTTAGCAAAGTTCCTCAAGGCAAAAAGTGGTGCTAAGAAACTTTAATCTTACCAAATGTGTCAAAACGAGAAAGGCTGCGAGGAAAGCTTAACCTTAACAAAGGTCTCAAGGCGACAACAGCTGCGAAGAAACTTTAATCTTACCAACTGTTTAAAGCCGAAAAGGACTGCGAAGAAAACTTAATCTTATCAATGGTGTAAAGGCCAGAAGGGCTGCGAAAAAACTTTAATCGTACCAAAGGTCTCAAGGGGAAAAGAGCTGCGAAGAAACCTTAATATTATTAAAGGTCTCAAGGCGAGGAGAGCCGCGAAGAAACCTTAATCTTACCAAACGTCTAAAGAAAAGAAGGGCTGCGAATAAACCATGATCTTAGCAAAGAGCTCAAAGCGAGAAGGGCTGCGAAGAAACTTAATTTTACCAAAGGTATCAAGGTGAGAAGGGCTGCAAAGAAATTTTATTCCTACCAAAAGACTCAATGCGAGAATTACTGCAAAGAAACCTTAATCTTACCAAATGTCTCAAGGCAAAAAGGACTGTGAAAAAACCTTAAACTTTCGAAAGGTCTGAATGCGAGAAGGGCTGAGAAAAAAGCTTAATCTTACCCAAGGTCTCAAGGTGAGAAGGACTGCAAAGAAACCTTAAACTTACGAAAGGGCTCAAGACAAGAATGGCTACGAAAAAACATTAATCTAACCAAAATTCTTGAAACGAGAGGGGATGCGAAGAAACCTTAATCTTTACAAAGGTATCAAGGCGAGAATGGCAACGAAGAAACCTGAACCTTAACAAAGGTCTCAAGAAGAAAAGACGTAAGAAGAAAGCTTAATTTACCAAATGTCTCATGGCCAGGAGGGCTGCGAAGAAACCTTAATTTTACCGCGAAAAACCTCAATTTCCCTAAAGGTCTCAAGAACACAAGGGCTGCGAAGAAACCTTAATTTTCCAAAAGTCTGAAGTGGAGAGGGGCTGCGAAGAAACCTTAATCTTACCAAACGTCTAAAGAAAAACAGGGCTGCGAATAAACCATAATCTTAGCAAAGAGCTCAAGGCGAGAAGGGCTACAAAGAATCATTAATCTTACCAAAGGTCTCAAGGAAAGAAGGGTTGCGAATAAACCATAATCTTAAAAGAGGTCTCAAGAAGAAAAGGGGTGCGTAGAAACATAAACCTTACCAAAGGTCTTAAGGCGAGAAGGGCTGCGAAGAAACGTTAATCTCAGCAAAGCTCTCAAGGAGAGAATGGGTGCGAAGAAACCTTAATATTTATAAAGGTCTCAAGGCGAGAAGGGCTACGAATAATCCTTAATCTTACCAAAGGTCTCAAGGTAAAAAGGGCTACTAAGAATCCTTACTCTTTCCAAAGGTCTCAAAGCGACGTTGGCTGAAAATATACGTTAATCATACAAAAGGGCTCAAGGTAAGTAGGGTTGCGAAGAAACCCTGATCTTAGCAAAGGTCTCAAGGCAAAAGGCGCTACGAAAAATGTTGATGTTACCAAAGGTCTCAAGGCCGGAAGGGCTGCTAACAAACCTTAATCTTACCAAAGGTCTCATAGGAGAAAGCCTGCAAAGAAAGCTTAATCATACCAAATGTCTTCATGCGAAAATGGCTGCGAAAAAAACTTAAACATACCAAAGGTCTGAAGGCGAGAAGGGGTGCCAAGAAACTTTAAACTTACCAAAGGTCTCAATGCGAAAATGGCCTCATAGAAACCTTCATTTTACCAAAGTTCTCAAGGCGAGATGGGCTGCGAAAAAACTTAATCTTCCTACAGATATCAAGGTGACAAGGGCTGGAAAGAAATTTTAATCCTACCAAAGGGCTCAATGCGAGAAGTGCTGCGAAGAAACCTTAATCTTACCAAAGGTATCATGGCGAGAAGTGCTGCAAGGAAACCTTACTCTTACCACTGGTCTCAAGGCGAAAGGACTTCGAAGAAACATTTCTTATAGGCAGCGCTCAAGGCGAAAAAGGGCTAAGAAAAAATCACAATCTTATCAAAGCTCCTGAGGCGAAAAGAACTGCAAAGAAAGCTTGATCTTCGCAAATGTCTCAATGCGAAAAGGGCTGTGAAGAAAACTTAATCTTATAAAGGTCTCAAGGTGAGAAGGGATGTGAAGAAACCTTAATCTTACAGAAAGGCCTCATGGTGAGAAGCGTTGCGAAGAAACCTTAATCTTATTAATGGTCTCAAGGCAAGAATAGCTTCGAAAAAAACTAATATTACTAAAGTTCTAAATGCGAGAAGGGCTACGAAAAACTTTAATATTACCAAAGGTCTCAAGCCGTGAAGGGCTGCGAATAAACCTTAATGGTACGAAAGGTCTCAAGACGAGAATGGCTACATATAAACATTAATCTGACCAAAGGTCTCCAGGCGAGAAGGGCGGGAAAAAAACTTAATTTACCAAACGTCTTAAGGCGAAAAGGGCTGCGGGGAAACCTTAATCTTACCAAAGGTCTCAAGGCGAAAAGGGTGGCGAAGAAACCTTAATCTTACCAAAGGTTTCAAGCCAGGAAGGGCTGTGAAGAAAGCTTAATCATTTTAAAGATCTTAAGGCAAGAAAGGCTGCGAAGAAACCTTAATCTTATCAATGCTCTCACGGCGAAAAGGGCTTCGAAGAATCCTTAAGCTTACCAAATGTCTTAAGGTGAGAAGGGCTGCGAAGAAACTTTAATCTTACAAAAGGCTTCTAGGCAAAAAGAGCTGCGAAGAATCATCAATCTTAACAAAGGTCTCAAGTCGAAAAGGGCTTCGAAGAAACCTTAATTTACCAAAGGTCTAAATGCGAGAAGGGTTTCGAAGAAATCTTAATCTTACTAAAGATCTCACTGTAGACGGGCTGAGAAGAAAATTAAACTTTCTAAAGTTCTTAAGGCAAAAAGGGCTCGAGGAACCCTTAATCTTACCAAATGTCTCAATGCGCAAAAGGCTGCGAAGAAACCTTAATCTTACCAAAGGTCTCTAGGTGAGTAGTGCTGCCAGACAAACCTTAATCTTACCACTAGTCACAAGTTGAAAAAAGCTTCGAAGAAATCTTTTTATAACGCAGCTCACAAGGCAAAAAAGGATTACGAAGAAAGCACAATCTTACCAAAGCTTTTAAGGCAAAAATGGTGCCGAGAAACCTTGATCTTACCAAAGGTTTCTCTAAAAGACAAAGGCTGCGAAGAAACCTTAATCTTACCGAAGATCTCAAGGTGAGAAGCGCTGCGAAGAAACTATAATCTCAGCAAAGGTCACATGGCGAGAAGGGCTGCGAAGAAACCTTAATTTTACCAAAGATCTCAAGGTGAGAAACGCTGCGAAGAAACTATAATCTCAGCAAAGGTCACATGGTGAGGAGGGTTGCGAAGAAACCTTAATCTTACCAAAGGTCTCATGGTGAAAAGGGTTGCGAAGAAACCTTATTCTTACCAAAGGTCTCAAGGCAAGAAGGGCTGCGATAAAACCTTAATATTACCAAAGGTCTGAATGCGAGAAAGGCAGTGAAGAAACCTTAATCTTACCAAAGCTCTAAAACCGAGAAGGGGTGCGAAGAAACCTTAATGTTACGAAAGGTCTCAAGACGAAAATAGCTACGAAAAAACATTAATCGGGGCAAAGGTCTCAATGCGAAAAGGGTTGCGAGAAACATTTATTTACCAAAGATCTCCTTGCGAGAAGTGTTGCAAAGTACCCTCAATCTTACCAAAGGTCTCAAGGCAAAAAGGGCTGCGGAGAAACTTTAATCTTACCAAAGGTCTCAAGGTGAAAATGGCTGCGAAGAAACCTTAATATTACCAAAGGTCTCAATGCGAGAATGGCCCCGAAGGAACCTTTATATTACCAAAGGTTTCAAGACGAGAAGGGCTGCGAAAAAACCTCAATGTTACCAAAAGTATCAAGACAAGAAAGGCTGCGAAGAAACATTAATCTTACCAAAATTCTCAAGGCAAGAAGGGCTGCGAAGAAACTTCAATTTTACCAAAGGTGTCACGGCGAAAAGGGCTGCGATGAAACCTTAATCTTACCAAAGGTCTCAAGGCGAGAAGGGCTCCGACAAAAACCTAATCTTACCAAAGGTCTCAAAGCTAAAATGGCTGCGAAGAAACTTTAATCTTAACAAAGGTCCCAAGACTAGAAGGGCTGCGAAGAAACCTTAAATTTCCGAAGTTCTGAAGGGGAGAAGGGATGCGAAGAAACTTTAATTTTACCAAAAATCTAATGGCGAGAAGTGCTGCGAGGAAACCTTACTCTTACCACTGGTCTCAAGGCGAAAGAGCTGCGAAGAAACCATAATCTTACCAAGGTCTGTAGGTGAGAATAGCTACGAAGAAACATTAATCTGACCAAAGGTCTCAAGGCGAGGAGTGCTGCGAAGAAAATTTAATCTTAGCAAAGGTCTCAAGGCGAGAAGGGCTGCAAAATATCCTTAATTTACTAAAGGTCTCAAGGAGAAAAGGGCTGCGAAGAAACCTTAATCTTACCAAAGGTCTCAAGTCGAGAAGGGCTGCGAAGAAACTGTAATCTTACTAAAGGTCTCAAGCCAAGAAGGGCTGCGAAAAAACCTTAATCCTATTAAAGGTCTCAAGGTGAGAAAGGTTGCGAAGAAACTTTAATCTTACCAAGGGTCTAATGGCGAAAAGGGATGCGAAGAATCCTTAATCTTACCAAATATCTCAACGCGAGGTTGGCTGAGAAGCTACGTTAATCATACCAAAGGTTTCAAGGTGAGAAGGTTTTCGAAGAAACATTAATCTTTCCAAAGGTCTCAAGGCGAGAACGTCTGAAAAGCAACCTTAATCATATTAAAGGTCTTAATGCGCAAAGCGCTGCAAAGAATCCTGAATCTTACCAAAGGTCTCAAGGCAGGATGTACTGCGAAGAAATCTTAATCTTACCAAAGGTTTCAATGCCAGAAGGGCTGCGAAGAAAATTAAACTTACCAAATGTCTCAACGTGAGAAGCGCTACGAATGGACGTTAATCTTTTCAAACGGCTGCGAAGAAACCTTGAACTTACCAAGGGTCTCAAGGCGAGAAGGCCTGCGAAGAAACATTAAACTCACCAAAGGTCACAATGCGAGAATGGCTCGAATAAACCTTGATATTAGCAATGGTCTCAAGACGAGAAGGGCTGTGAAGAAATCTTAATTTTATCAAAGTTCTCAGGCGCAAAGGGCTGCGAAGAATGCTTAATCTTACCAAAGTTCTGAAGGAGGGAAGGGCTGCGAAGAAACTTTTATCTTACCAAAGTTCTCAAGACGATTAGGGCCGCGTCAATCCTTAATCAATCAAAGCGCTGCAAAGAAACCTTATTCTTTCCAAAGGTCTCCATGCGAGAAGTGCTGCAAAGAAAGCTAGATATAACCAAAGGTTCCAAGGTGAGAATGGCGGCGAAGAAACGTTAATCTTACCAAAGGTCTTATGGACAGAAGGGTTGCAAAAAAGCCTTAATTTTACCAAAATTCTATATGCGAGAAGGGCTGCGAAGAAATATTAACTTTAGCAAGTGTCTCAGGGAGAGAAGGGGGGCGAAGAAACTTCAATCTTACAAAAGGTCTCCAGGCGAATAGGGCTTCGAATATACCTTAATCTTACCAAACGTATCAAGGCGAGAATTGCGGCAAAGAAAACATAATATAACCAAAGGTCTCAAGGCGAGAATGGCTGCGAAGAAACCTTAATTTTACTAAAGGACTTGAGGCTAGAAGGGCTGTGAAATAAACTTAATTTTCCCAAATATCTCAAGGCGAGAAGAGCTGCGAAGAAACCGTAATCTTACAAAAGGTCTCAAGGGTAGAAGGATTGGAAGAAACCTTAATCTTACCAAAGGTTTCAGGGCGAGAAAGGTTTCGAAGAAACTTTAACCTTACCAAAGGTCTTAAGTCAAGAAGAGCTGCTAAGAAACTTTAATCTTCCTAAAGATCTCAAGGCGAGAATTACTTCAAAGAAACCTTAATCGTTCCGACGGTCTCAAATTGGCCTCAAAGAAACCTTTATTTTACCAAAGGTCTCAAGGCGAAAAGGGCTTCCAAGCAACCTTGATCATATTGAAGGTCTCAATGCTCAAAGATCTGTGAAGAAACATTAATCTTACCAAAGGTCTCATGGCAGGAAGCTCTGCGAGGAAACCTTAATCTTACCAAAGGTCTCAATGCGAGAAGGACAGTGAAGAAACCTGAAGCTTTTTAAAGGTCTCAAGGAGAGAACGGCTACAAAGGAACCTTAATCTTTCCAGAGGGCTACGAAAAAATATTAATCTTGCCAAAGGTCTCATGGCGAGAAGGATGCGAAGAAACCTTAATCTTACGAAAGTTCTCAAGTTGAGAAGGGATTCGAAACTTTAGTCTTGCAAAAGGTCTCAAGGCAACAAGGGCTGCGACAAAAACCTTAATCTTGCCAAAGGTCTCAATGCAACAAGCGCTGCGAAGAAACCTTAATCTTACCAAACGTGTTAAGGAGAGAAGGACTGCGAAGAAACCTTTATCTCCTAAATGATTCAAGGCGAGAAGGGCTGCGAACAAGCCTTTATCTTACCAAATGTCTCCATTAAAAAAAGGCTGAGAAGAAACCTTAATCTTACCAAAGGACTTAATGCGAGAACCGCTGCGAAGAAACCTTAATCTCCCTAAAGGTCTCAAGGTGAGAAGGGCTTTAAAGCAACCTTGATCATATTAAAAGATCACAATGCGCAAAGGTCTGTGAAGAAACATTAATCTTACCAAAGGTCTCATGACAGGAAGCGCTGCGAAGAAACCTTAATCTTACCAAATGGCTGAATGCAAGAAGGGCTGCGAAGAAACCTTAATCTTTCTAAAGGTCTCGAGGAAAGAACGGCTGCGAAGAAACCTTGATCTTTCTAAAGGTCTCAAGGAGAGAACGGCTGCGAAGAATCTTTAATCTCTCCAAATGGCTACGAAGAAACCTTAATCTTACTAAAGGTCTTAAGGCGAAAAGGATGCGAAGAAACCTTAATTTTACCAAAGTTTTTAAGATAAGAATGGCTGCGAAACCTTAATCTTACAAAAGGTCTCAAAGCGAGAAGGACTGCGACGAAACCTTAATCTTACCAAAGATCTCAAGGGAAGTCCTGTAAAGAATCTTTAATCGAAACCAAAGTTCTCAAGTTAAGAAGGGCCACGATGAAACCTTAATCTTACTAAAGGTCTCAATGCGCAAATGGCGTCCAAGTTACCTTATTCTTACCATAGTCTCAAGGCGAGAAGGTTTGCGAAAAAACTTTAATCTTACCAAAGGTCTCAGGGCGAGAACGTCTGAAAAGCAACCTTAATCATATTAAAGGTCTTAATGCGCAAAGCGCTGCGAAGAATCCTTAATCTTACCAAAAGTCTCAAGGCAGGATGCACTGCGAAGAAATCTTAATCTTCCCAAAGGTTTCAATGCCAGAAAGGCTGCGAAGAAAATTAAACTTACCAAATGTCTCAACGTGAGAAGCGCTACGAAGGGACGTTAATCTTTCCAAACGGCTGCGAAGAAAACTTAAATTTACCAAGGGTCTCAAGGCGAGAAGGCCTGCGAAGAAACATTAAACTCACCAAAGGCCACAATGCGAGAATGGCTCGAATAAACCTTAATATTAGCAATGGTCTCAAGACGAGAAGGGCTGTAAAGAAATCTTAATTTTATCAAAGTTCTCAGGTGCAAAGGGCTGCGAAGAATGCTTAATCTTACCAAAGTTCTGAAGAAGGGAAGGGCTGCGAAGAAACTTGTATCTTACCAAAGTTCTCAAGACGTTTAGGGCCGCGTCAAACCTTAATCTTTTCAAAGCGCTGCAAAGAAGGTCTCAAGGCGACAAGGATGCGAAGAAACCTTAATCTTACCAAAGTTTTTAAGATGAGAATGGCTGCGAAACCTTAATCTTACAAAAGGTCTCAAGGCGAGAAGGGCTGCGACAAAACCTTAATCTTACCAAAGGTCTCAAAGCGAGAAGGGGTGTGAAGAAACCTTAATCTGACCAAAGATTTCAAGGCGAGAATGGTTGCGAAGAAACTTTGATCTTTTAAAGGTCTCAAGGCGAGAAGGAAGCGAAGAAACATTAATCTTACTAAAGGACTTAACGTGAAAATAGCTGCGAAGAAACCTTTATCTTACCAATTTTCTCAAAGCAAGAAGGGCTTCAAAGAAACTTTAATCTTACCAAAGGTTTTAAGGCAAAAATGGCTGCGAAGAAACTTTAATCTTACCAAAGGTCTCAAGGTGAGAAGAGTCGAATAAACATTAATCTTACTAAAGGTCTCAATGCCAGAGTCGCTGCAAAGAAAGCTTAATATTACCGAAGGTCTTAAGGCTTGAAGGGCAGCGAAAAATCTTAATTTTTCCAAATATCTCAATGCGAGGATAGCTGCGAAGAAACCATAATCTTACCAAATGTCTCAAGGCGAAAAGGGCTGCGAAGAAACCTCAATTTTACCAAAGGTTCCAATGCGAGAAGGGCTGTGAAGAAATCTTAAGCTTACCAAAGGTCTCAAGGAGAGAAGGGCTGCGAAGAAACCTTAATCTTACCTGAGGTCTCAAGGCGAGAAGGGCTGCGAAGAAACTTTTATCATGGAAAAGCGCTGCGAAGAAACCTTAATATTACCAAAGGTCTCTAGGTGAGAATGGCTTCGAAGAAACCTCAATCTTATTAAAGGTCTTAAGGCGAGAAGGGCTGCAATGAAAACTTAATCATTTTGAAGGTCTTAAGGCGAGTAGGGTTGCGATGAAACCTTAATCATTTTAAAGTTCTCAAGGCGGCGAGAATTTTTGTGAAGAAACCTTAATCTTACCAAAGGTCTCAAGATGGAATGGGCTGCAAGGAAACTTTTATCCTACCAATTATCTCAAGGCGAGAAGGGCTGCGAAGAACACTTAATCTTACCAAAGGTCTCAAGGTGAAAAGAGCTGCGAAGAAACTTGAATCATACCAAAGTTCTCAATGTGAGAAGGCTTGCAAAGAAACCTTAATCTTACCAAAGGTCTCAATGCGAGAATTGTTGCAAAAAAGCTTAATATAGCCAAAGGTCTCAAGGCGAGAATGCCTTTGAAGAAACGATAATCTTACTAAAGGTCTTAAGACTATAAGGGCTGCGAAAAACCTCAATTTTAACAAATATCTTTAGGCGAAAAGAGCTGCGAAGAAACCGTAATCTTACCAAATGTCTCAAGGCGAACAGTGCTGCGAAGAAACCTTAATCTTACCCAAGGTCTCACTGCGAGAAAGGCTGCGAAGAAACATTAATCTTACCATGCTGTCAGGGCGAGAAGGGTTGCGATGAAATTTTAATTTTCTCAAAGGTCTTAAGGCAAGTAGGGCTGCAAAGAAACCTTAATCTTACCAAAGATCTCAAGACGAGAAGTGCTGCGAAGAAACCCTAATCGTACCAAAGGTCTCAAGGTGAGAACGGCTGCGAAGAAACCTTAAGTTTACCAAAGGTCTCAAGGAGCGAATGGCTGCGAATAAACCTTAATCTTATTAATGGTCTCAAGGCAACAAGGGCTGCGAAGATACCTTAATCTTACCAAAGCTCTCAAAGCGAAAGGGGCTGGGAAGAAACCTTAATCTTACCAAAGATCTCAAGACGAGAAGTGCTGCAAAGAAACCTTAATCGTACCAAAGGTCTCAAGGCGAGAAGGGCCTTAAAGCAATTTTGATCATATTAAAATATCACAATGCGCAAAGGTCTGTGAAGAAACAGTAATCTTAGCAAAGGTCTTATGACAGGAAACGCTGCGAAGAAACCTTAATCTTACCAAAGGTCTCATGACAGGAAACGCTGCGAAGAAACCTTAATCTTACCAAAGGTCTCAATGCAAGAAGCGCTGCGAAGAAACCTTAATCTTTCTAAAGATCTCAAGGAGAGAACGGCTGCGAAGAAACCTTAATCTTTCTAAAGGTCTCAAGGAGAGAACGGCTGCGAAGAATCTTTAATCTCTCCAAATGACTACGAAGAAACCTTAATCTTACTAAAGGTCTCAAGGCGAGAAGGATACGAAGAAACCTTAATCTTACCAAAGTTTCTAAGATGAGAATGGCTGCGAAACCTCAATCTTACAAAAGGTCTCAAAGCAAGAAGGGCTGCGACGAAACTTTAAAATTACCAAAGGTCTCAAAGCGAGAAGGGGTGTGAAGAAACTTTAATCTGACCAAAGATTTCAAGGCGAGAATGGTTGCGAAGAAACCTTAATCTTTTAAAGGTCTCAAGGCGAGAAGGAAGCGAAGAAACATTAATCTTACTAAAGGACTTAACGGGAAAATAGCTGCGAAAAAACCTTTATCTTACCAATTTTCTCAAAGCGAGAAGGGCTTCGAAGAAACTTTAATCTTACCAAAGGTTTTAAGGCAAAAATGGCTGCGAAGAAACTTTAATCTTACCAAAGGTCTCAAGGTGAGAAGGGTCGAATAAACATTAATCTTACTAAAGGTTTCAATGCCAGAGTCGCTGCAAAGAAAGCTTAATATTACCAAAGGTCTTAAGGCTTGAAGGGCAGCGAAAAATCTTAATTTTTCCAAATATCTCAATGCGAGGATAGCTGCGAAGAAACCATAATCTTACCGAATGTCTCAAGGCGAAAAGGGCTGCGAAGAAACCTCAATCTTACCAAAGGTTCCAATGCGAGAAGGGCTGTGAAGAAATCTTAAGCTTATCAAAGGTCTCAAGGAGAGAAGGGCTGCGAAGAAACCTTAATCTTACCCGAGGTCTCAAGGCGAGAAGGGCTGCGAAGAAACTTTTATCATGGAAAAGCGCTGCGAAGAAACCTTAATATTACCAAAGGTCTCTAGGTGAGAATGGCTGCGAAGAAACCTCAATCTTATTAAAAGTCTCAAGGCGAGACGGGCTGCAATGAAAACTTAATCATTTTGAAGGTCTTAAGGCAAGTAGGGTTGCGATGAAACCTTAATCATTTTAAAGTTCTCAAGGCGAGAATTTTTGTGAAGAAACCTTAATCTTACCAAAGGTCTCAAGGTGGAATGGGGTGCGAGGAAACCTTTATCTTACCAATTATCTCAAGGCGAGAAGGGCTGCGAAACACCCTTAATCTTACCAAAGGTTTCAAGGCGAAAAGGGGCTGCGAAGAAACTTGAATCATACCAAAGGTCTCAATGTGAGAAGGCTTGCAAAGAAACCTTAATCTTACCAAAGGTCTCAATGCGAGAATTGTTGCAAAAAAAGCTTAATATAGCCAAAGGTCTCAAGGCGAGAATGCCTTTGAAGAAACGTGAATCTTACCAAAGGTCTTAAGACTATAAGGGCTGCGAAAAACCGCAATTTTAACAAATATCTTTAGGCGAAAAGAGTTGCGAAGAAACCGTAATCTTACCAAATGTCTCAAGGCGAAAAGTGCTGCGAAGAAACCTTAATCTTACCCAAGGTCTCACTGCGAGAAAGGCTGCGAAGAAACATTAATCTTACCACGCTGTCAGGGCGAGAAGGGTTGCGATGAAATTTTAATTTTCTCAAAGGTCTTAAGGCAAGTAGGGCTGCAAAGAAACCTTAATCTTACCAAAGATCTCACGACGAGAAGTGCTGCGAAGAAACCTTAATCGTACCAAAGGTCTCAAGGTGAGAACGGCTTCGAAGAAACCTTAAGCTTACCAAAGGTCTCAAGGAGCGAATGGCTGCGAATAAACCTTAATCTTATTAATGGTCTCAAGGCGAGAAGGGCTGCGAAGATACCTTAATCTTACCAAAGCTCTTAAAGCGAAAAGGGCTGGTAAGAAACCTTAATCTTACCAAAGATCTCAAGACGAGAAGTGCTGCGAAGAAACCTTAATCGTACCAAAGGTCTCAAGGTGAGAAGGGCTGCGAAGAAACCTTAATCTTGCCAAAGGTCTTCTGGCTAGAACGGCTGCGAAGAAACCTTAAGCTTACCAAAGGTCTCAAGAAGAGAATGGCTGCGAAGAATCCTTAATCTGACCGGAGGTCTCAAGGAGAGAAGGCCTGCGATGAACTTTTAATCATTCTGAAGCACTGCAAAGAAACCTTAATATTACATAAGGTCTCTAGGCGAGAATGGCTGCGAATAAACCTTAATCTTATTAAATTTCTCAAGGCGAGAAGGGCTGCGAAGATACCTTAATCTTTCCAAAGCTCTCAAAGCGAAAAGGGCTGGAAAGAAACCTTAATCTTACCAAAGGTCTCAAGGCGAGAAGGTCTGCGATGAATCTTTAATCTTTTCAAAGTTCTACAGGCGCGAAAGGCTGCGAAGAAACCTTAATCTTACCAAAGGTCTCTAGGTGAGAATGGCTGCGAAGAAACCTCAATCTTATTAAAGGTCTCAAGGCGAGAAGGGCTGCAATGGAAACTTAATCATTTTGAAGGTCTTAAGGCGAGTAGGGTTGCGATGAAACCTTAATCATTTTAAAGGTCTCAAGGTGAGAATTTTTGTGAAGAAACCTTAATCTTACCAAAGCTCTCAAAGCGAAAGGGGCTGGGGAGAAACCTTAATCTTACCAAAGATCTCAAGACGAGAAGTGCTGCGAAGAAACCTTAATCGTACCAAAGGTCTCAAGGTGAGAAGGGCTGCGAAGAAACCTTAATCTTGCCAAAGGTCTTCTGGCTAGAACGGCTGCAAAGAAACCTTAAGATTACCAGAGGTCTCAAGGAGAGAATGGCTGCGAAGAATCCTTAATCTGACCGGAGGTCTTAAGGAGAGAAGGCCTGCGATGAACCTTTAATCATTCTGAAGCACTGCAAAGAGACCTCAATATTACAGAAGGTCTCTAGGCAAGAATGGCTGCGAATAAACCTTAATCTTTTCAAAGTTCTCAAGGCGGGAAGGGCTGCGAAGACACCTTAATCTTACCAAAGCTCTCAAAGCGAAAAGGGCTGGGAAGAAACCTTAATCTTACCAAAGGTCTCAAGGCGAGAAGGTCTGCGATGAATCTTTAATCTTTTCAAAGTTCTACAGGCGCGAAAGGCTGCGAAGAAACCTTAATCTTACCAAAGGTCTCAATGCGAGAAGGTCTGCGATGAATCTTTAATCTTACCAAAGTTCTACAGGCGAGAAGGGCTGCGAAGAAACATCAATTTTACCAAAGCTCTCAGGGCGAGAAGGGCTGCGAAGAAACTTTAATCGTACCAAAGGTCTCAAGGCGAGAATGGCTGCGAAGAAATCTTAATCTTACCCAGAAATAAAATACGAATCGGCTCCACTTTTTATAGGAAATATAGAGAATGGACTGTTAAAGACTGGGGCAAAGTGTTATTCTGTGATAAAGCTCCCTTCAGGATGTTTTGAGCTTCTGTTAGATCTCCCCATTAAGAGGATAAAAGGGAAGAGCCTTCACAAGGCCTGTGTTGTGCCCACGCTGAAGAATCCGCACAGGCTACATGTCAAGGGCTGCTTGTTTTCTAAGGGAACTGGAACACTAACCATTTTCCCATAACAGCTTAAGGAAAGTTGGGGTCCCCACAATCTTCTCCAGTATCTTGACCGCCAAAGTCTTTCTCTGCTCCTTGTCTGATGCTTTAAGGGTCTGTTTGGTCTGTATTATGTATGGGTAGGCCTTTACATCCATTATTAGCACTCTTGTGCAAGTCTCACGGGATAAAGCGAGGGACTGACTTTGCTTGCGCACAGACTCTCACGCTCTCGACCAGCTCAGATGTACGCTTCTTGGGGCGTCTTGAATGGCTTGGACGGTTGTCACTGGCTGCATTGAAGTTCTCCACTGTCCCATAGTTCTCGAAGTGGTCCACCCAGTCCTGAATTCTGCTCTTGGAGGAGGCTTTTTCAACTTCGAACTGATGCACGAAAGTGTCCTGCACTTTCTTTGATGAGCCTGTCTTGTAGTAATGTTTGACGCAGTATATTCTTTGCTAGAACTCCCATTAAGATCTAGTTGTGTTTACATGCGTTGCTTTGCTCTGTCATCTCCTGAAAACTAAGGGTGATTGGTGAATAAATCAAGGATATATCACAAAAAGTGTGTGCAGGCCCGTTTTGGGGGTGTGACCCTGTATATATATATATATATATATATATATATATATATATATATATATATATATATATATATATATATATATATATATATATATATATATATATATATATATATATATATATATATATATATATATATATATATATATATATATATATATATATATATATATATATATAGAGAGAGAGAGAGAGAGAGAGAGAGAGAGAGAGAGAGAGAGAGAGAGAGAGAGAGAGAGAGAGAGAGGGAGAGAGAAAGACAGAGAGAGAGAGAGAGTGTTCAGGAAACATGTTGAAGGAAAAATTATGCACGACCTAGCTTTCGAATGTATATTTCTGAGCTTTCAGACCCAAGCTAGGATCCTTCTTCAGAGAAGTGAGCACTGTGGAGTCCAATAGTGGAATGGTTTCAGTTGCAATCGAATCGAATTGTTTTAGAAAGAAAAAGAGGTAGAACCCTGTGGATACATAAGAGATATTGTAATCGGAGAGGAGCGGTTTGGAAATAACTTAAGAGGTGATATGAGGAGATCAATAGCTCGGTGGTTATACGCCGATGCAGGGTGTTTTTAGACGTGTTATATTTTGAAGTGTTTGCATGACTGAAGCGAGAGGAGGGGAGGTCGAGGTCGGTCGGGGAGGGGGCTAGCAATCAGGGGAACACGTACAATCGCAATGCTGTCCTGTTATCTATATATGGGTATGGGTTCGTGATAGTCTCTAGCTGCGGGGTACCTGGGTGCACGTGCATCATTATGACTGTGAACGAGCGTGGTTATGGGGTCTTTTTCGAGTTTCCCTAACTGTATGGTCAATCGTGTGTGTGTGTGTAAGTGTTTAGCGGTACGAGTCTGTTGTTTTGATGTAATGTGTACATCCTAGTGTACATCAGGGACGACAGGCGTGCCTCAGAGCGGAGTTTGGACGCGCTGTGCTTCTCTTTGCCTTGTGCGACTCGTAGCTAGAAGTGTGATTGGTACGTATGATAAAAGTGGTCTGAAAAGGGTTTTGTATAGGTGTATTTGTAGTTTTTCACTGGCAGGGTAGGACCTGCACAACTTCCTATTCATATTTTTCGCCCTTGACTGTTTGATGGTTTGGTGCGTGTGAAATCTTAGGGACTTGACGAATGTAGCCCATAAGACTTTTGTCTGGGGTGTGTAGGTGAGTCTCGTTGGATTTGGATGGTCGTGGTCTGTTTCAGTTGATTGAATAGATGTATATACGAAGGGAGGTCAATAAGTTTAGCGATTCGGATCTAAGGAAACGAGATATGAGGAAAAGTGTTTTATTATTTTTCAATATAACTACCCTCGACTTCAATGCACTTGCGCCAATTGGCCCTGAGGCTTCAAATTCCCGACAACCAGAAATCTCCCGACTGCTGTTCAATCCACTCTTGGACGGCGAGTTGGACATCTTCATCGTCCCCAAATCGGCGTCCACGCAGTGCAGCCTTGAGCTGGGGAAATAAAAAGTAGTCGCTAGGGGCCAGATCTGGACTGTAAGAGGGGTAGTTGAGCTCCTTGAATCCGCACTCGCGCAGGGCAGCTTGTGCAACTCTGGCCTTGTGGACTTTGACGACGTTGAAGTAGATCATGGGGCGTGAGGTTTCTAGGGACCCAACGGGCAGAGACCTTGGTCATGGCCAAATTGTCGTGGATGATGTTGATAACACTTCCATGTGATATTTCAAGTTCTCGTTCGATTTCTTCGACCTTCACTCATCGACTTTCGAGGATCATTCTCTACACATCGGCTACATTGTCCTCGTTGGTCACGTGTGACGGGCGTCCTGGACGGGGGTCATCTTCAAGGCACTCACGACCATGGCGGAACTCCCTATTCCAGCAAGCAATGGTTGCCTATGAAGGGGCGGTGTCAGTTTACACTGCAACCATGCGTTCATGGATCTCTTTTGCATTCTTGCCTTCTTTGGTCAAAAGTTTGATCACTGCGCGGTGCTCAACTTTCTCCATTGTTGAAAAGTTTGTGACTGACGATCCGCGATCAGCTACTGCTTCTTAAATAGACGAAGCAGGAGCGTGCGGCTGCAGGTCCTGACTTGTCATAACTTGTCCTAACACCCCCACAAACAGCCATTCCCCTTCCTCTGTTTTGCCCTACCGATTCGCAAAACTTATTGACCGCCCCTCGTACATAGAAAGAACAGTGAGGGATCACTGTGTAACACAGGCGATCAGGTAGCCGTAGAGGAAAAGGGTACGGAAATAACTTGAAAGGGGATAGGAAGAGTTGATAGGTCGGTGGCTAGACACCGATGCGTGGTGTAGTTTGGTGTGTTTCGGAGTGTTCATGACTGGACGGCGGTTGGGGGGTTGGTTAGGAAGGAGATCGTGTGTGCATAGTCAGAAACGCGTTATTCATGATGCTCTTAACTTATGCGTATAACGGTATAGGTTGCCGGTGGTCATGGTCTTAGGGGTATCGCAGTGCCATCGCAACATACAGTCTTGCGTGTAAAGCGGTGTATATGGGTTCTCTGGCGAGTTTCCCGAGTTGTTTTGTGAGTCTAGTGTGAACGTATGTGTTGATGGGTGCTAATTTGTTGTTGTCGTGTAGTGTGGACATTCTCGCGTACAAGGGAGAGTGGCAAGCGTGCTTCAGAGCAGAGTTCTGAATGCGCTGAGCCTTTTTCTGCCACGCGACACTCGCAGCTACGAGGGACAGTGGAGCGTACGTAAGAAGAGGTCGCACGAGTGTTTTGTATAGGTGCAACTGTAGTTTCTTTCCCGCAGGGTAGAACCTGCGCAGCATTTTGTTTGTGCGTGCGGCTCTTGTTTGTAGTATGTGCTGGTGTATATTGAACTTAAGGGACTTGTCAAGGATTTTTGTCTGTTGTGTGTAGTCGACCTTGTTGGATTTAGGTGGTTCCTGCCTGGTGTGTGTGAGAAAATGTGCAGGTTATGCATGTAGTAATCTCTTGCGCCGAAGAGTGTCATCTGTGTCTTTTGAGGATTATTTGTGCGTGGTGCGCGAACTCGTCTGGTCCGCTGCTGCTGACGAGAATGGTCTTGTCTTCGGCGTAGGACACTGTGTAGGTAGTTGTGACGGCAGTCTTTGGGTAGGCGCGGGATGTCGTTTGTGTACATGATGTAAAGTGTGGGTGCCAGTACGCTTCCTTGGCGAACACTTGAGCGGGGTGTGCAAGGGTGTGATAGGGTATTGTTGTATTTTATGTGGAATCTCCGTTCAGTGAGATAGTGTGAGACGGGCCTTCTGGTGCAGAGAGGTAACTACGTATTGCTGGCAAATTTCCAACGGAGTCCCTCATGCTGCACCTCATCAATGCCTTCTCCACGTGCTTTCTTGTGAAAAGTGTCTTTTGTAGTACCTGGCGTTTTTTTGTATTCTGTCGTGAACGATGGTCACAGCCGCCTGCGTACACCGGCCGCTCCTGAACCCATATTGGTGCGGGGAAAACCAGTCCCTATCTTCCAGGTAGTCCCGTGGGTGGCAGTTGATCATACGTTCGAGTATTTTGCCTAGGTGTTCTAATAGAGCAATAAGCCTGTAACTGTTTGGGTGTTTGGGGTCTTTGTTCATTTTGTGTAGAAGTATGTTGTGAGAGACTTTGAATATTTAGGGGAGGTGGCCTGAGGCTAGTGAGGCGCTGAATATGTGTGTAAGTGTAGGGTATATGTTTGCCGGGAGGTTGTGTATTAATGCGGCTGGTAGCCCAGAGGGGACGGTGCGTGTTTTGGTGTTGTTTTAATGTAGTGTTTTGTTTCCTCCGCGGTGATGGGAATGGTCAGTGTAGATGTATTGTTGATCAGCTCCATTCGTATCAGGGGTAGGGGCCTTAGCTCGTGAGCGTGGGCCCGCCGCCACTCCTGGACTTTCTGGAAGTGCTCTTGCACGTGTCGTTTGGGTGGGTTGAGTGTGTGTACTGTGTCCCAGTGGGACCTAAATGCGTCGATGATTACGTTAGTGGCTGCGAGTGTTTAGTAATTTACTTGGGGGGTAATGGGTTTGGGTGGATCGGTGCCTAGCATCCTTTTTACGCGCCGTCACAAGAAGGAGGGGTCAGTGCAATGAGTGTCGTCCGCGATGCGGACGACCTCTCGCCACTCTCGGTTACTATCTAGTTGCACGCACTGTAGGATGCGGGCACGTAGGTGAGTGATTTTGTGTTTTCGTGGGCCTCTGTTGTAGTGATTGTTGTACTGTGTCATGAATCTCTGAATGTGTATGGAGTATGTGAAGTGTTTTATACATGTGTAGGTTTTCTGTGGTGTGTGTAGGTCGCGTTCTGCGGTTATAGTGTTCATGATTGAGCACCAGTGGTCATCTAACGGATCTGGATTGGTGTGGTCCAGGTCGAGGTTTTGTGGCGTGTTTTTAAAGTCGAAGAGAGGTGGTGTGGATAGGAGTATGGGAGATGTGGATTAGATAAGGCATATCGGTATGTGGTCAGAGAGTACGTGAGGACCCGCTGAAATGTGAGTGTAAAAGTGTGTAGCGTGGTTGTTGCGGAAGACCACGTCCGGAGAGGTGGTCCTTCCGCGAGTACCGAAGAATGTGGGGAAGGTCGGGCCGATGTGCTCGCAGCGATAACGCACCAGAGCACCGGCCAGGTACCTCCCTGCATCATTCGTGGTGTTAGAAAGAAGTGTTGGGTGGAAAGCGTTGAGGTCTCCCACAAAAAAGAGGTAGGTTGTGTTTTGTTGGAGCCCGGAGTTGGACTTCTATGTTTAATGGTAGGCATGGCGGTCTGTAGTGCGTGGACACTAGGATGAGGCAAGAGCTTGCCTGTACCTTGCAGGCTAGAAAAGAGTCATCGCTTGTTTGAATGAGATAGTGGTGTATAGAGCGCTTTATTAGGATCGCTGATTCTAGGTGCCGCGCTTGTGGAGTTAGATATGTGTGGTAGCCTGCAATGCGGAGTCTGTTGTTGGGGGGGTGTAGACTGGTCGAGTTCAAGAGTAATATGTCGGTTCTTTGTGTTTTTAGGACCCAGCTGGCAACAGTATGGCGAATACCGTGCCAACTGTGTACGTTTAGTTGCATTATGTTGTTGCGTCTTATTGACGTGGGTGGAGTGCGCGTGTGGCTGATTTAGCCGGGACCGTTCCCCTCTCCTTGGTTATTTCCCAGGAGAGGTGGGGAGCGAGTACCTTCATGCGTGTCAGCTGTGGTTTAATGGGAGTGGAAAGGTTGTCACTGGTGTTATTGGGTGGGCAGGCCGAGGTAGAGGGGAGAGTGTGTTCTGTGGAAGTAGGGTTGAAGAGAGTAGAGTCTAGGAAGGGGAAGTTAGGAGCAGAGAAGGAGGGAGTATACCTAGTAGATTGAGGGCTAGAGATAGTAGGGGAGGTGCAGATTATGATAGGAGGGATGTCGGGAACGAAAGAATGTTGGGATGGTGAGGAAGGAGGGGTGGAAAGAGGAGAGGAAGGAACAGCAAGGAGGGAGTGGTCGGCTTTATGCGTGGTTGTGTGTGGCGGGGATTTCGTGTTGGAGTATTTTTATTCAATGCGGAGTGTTGTGGAAGATGTGGTGGGCTTGGGGGAGGTGGTGGTTGTGGTATCAGTGGGAGTTTTGGTTGGAGGCTGTGAGAGGGGCGGTAGTAGGAGGGTGGTTGGTGGCAATAGGGGAGAAATTGAGGCTGCTGAAGGAGAAGTGCTGGTGGTAGGAGGGAGTTTAGGTATAGAGGAAAAAGGAGTGGTAGCTGTGGAGGGCGGGGAGGAGGCAGCAGGAAGAGAGGTTGGAGCAGTGGGCAAAGGGTCAGGTAAGGAGGCTACGGTGGCGAGAGGGGCAGGGACAGGAGGGCGGTGGGAGGCAGGAATGTGGTGAAGGTGGGGGGGGGGGCAGGGTGTGAGGGGGCGGTAGGTCCAGGGGGGAAGGTGTTCGTGCTCACCGGGGTGGGGAGGAGTGCGGGTCTCCTGTGTGTATGCTCGTCGATTAGAGCGAACACCTTCTTGGGGAAGGTGGTCTGTTCTAAACCGTGCGAGGCAAACAGTGTGTTAAGTATAGTCGAGCGTCACCCCTCGACATGTCGTTTGCCACCGTTGAAAGCAAGGCGGCCAGGTGTAGCTTTGGGTGTGTGGTCTCGTTGGGTGTGTGGTCTTGTAGCCGGGCTGCGGCTGGAAAAGTAGCGTCAAGCTAGCCAAGGTGGTGAATATATTAGGTAAAGGTGGCAAGGGTGCGGTAAGGGGATATTAAATCGAGTAAAGTAAATTCGATTGAGGCATGGAATGTGTTAATAAATAAAGACTAAGAAGAAATTATAAGTTGAGATAAATTGAAATACGATTAGAATGAAAGCTACATTATGTTTCTGCTATCTAAAACTGTTGTAGTAGCTTGGAATATCGATGTGTCTCTTAATGCAAGACTGGTTGGAGAACCAGGCTTCAAGGAACTCATGCTTTTCTTGTTTCATGATCGTCCCAATATTTTTGTTTATTCACAATTCATTTGGTGTTGCTGGTTTCTTTCGTGTGACGCATTTGCTGAAAGGGTATTTAAACGTGGTTCGACCTCGAAAAATAACTCTGTTTACTCCTTTGAGGAGGGAATAAAATGGGAGGGATAGACAATTCGTGTCACTCACTTTGTTTGTATCCTTGGGATGATAGTACGTAAATTTATCTTTCGATAAGTTCTCATTGATGACGTCAAGAGGATAATTTAATTAATTAAATCTGCAGGTTGTATATGTAATCTCGTTCTCCATGACTGCTGAGAAATGAGAGTTTTCTTGTGTGTGTACATCCATGAGTACTGAGAACTGAGGGTTTTCTTCTTGTGTGTGTACACCCATGACTACTTAGAACAGAGGATTTTCTTATGTATGTACATCCATGACTGCTGAGAACTGAGGGTTTTCTTGTATGTGTACATCCATGACTGCTGAGAACTGAAGGGTTTTTTGTGTATGTACCTCTATGACTGCCCCGAACTGAGGGTTTTCTTGTATGTGTACATCCATGACTGCTGAGAACAAGTCCACAACTTCTTCCTCTTAGATGTGGTAGATGCATATTCCTGAGCCCGGAATAGGCGGGGGGGGGGAGAGTGGATAATACCACTGTTACAACTAAAACCTTGCCGAACTGCACACCCTACCGCCCCTGTGCCCGTAGTTGCGGCCCTTCAACCTTGACTCCATTGACTGGAGCAGAACCTGCGTGACTTGGCCTCGTTGCTATTGCGCTTTAGATTTAAATGAAAAAAAAATCATAGGCTTCAATTAGTTGGGGCAAATACCTATTTAATATTTTAATTATGTCTCGTCAACTAAATGGATAGGGTGTTGGTCTTCTATCGTCGAGGTACCGGGTTCGATACTACGCGAGAGCCGACACAAAAGTCACCGCACGTTGAGGTCTGGCCTCCGGTGGACTCCCTGTGTGCTTGACCTCGTGGATTGGGTCTCCTTTTCCCACGGGTGAGGAAGGGTCCCTGGTTGGTGTCAAATCATAAATCACCCCCCCCCCCTCACCAAGAGAAGATCGGATGTTGGTGCTAATCTTTATGTTATTTTCACAATTCGGTCGAGGGTCTACCTAGCCAAGAAACGGTTAGCTATCCTTACCGACATAATAACTTGCTTGATCTACCAAATATTTCTATAATTTCTGATCCCAATGATGCCATGTCTCGGTGTGTGAGAATTACAATATCGCTGTTATGTGTAATATATATATATATATATATATATATATATATACAGTCCTGGAAAAATGAGTAGTCGCGGACTACTACCTTTTTTTCCAATTGGACGGATGAAGCGTCATTTCATGTGAGTGCAGACATGCAAGGGCATGTGTACAGACCCAGGGGTTCTGACCCTCTTAGTCCTAAATACGTGGATTCGACTGTGAAATTCCCAGAGAAAGTGATGGTCTGGGGGTGTTTTAGTTATTATGGCATTGGCAAACTCATTTTCCTACCTACTAATGTGACTATGAATGCAGTCAAATATTTTGAATTGATAGCTGAACATGGTAAAGAGTGTATGGACATGTACAGAGAAAAATACATTCAGCAAGATGGTGCCTCTTGTCATACAGCAAAATTAGTAAAAGACTTCTTCAATTTCTGTGGTATAAACCTTATTATAGACTGACCTGGGAATAGCTCTGAACTATCCTTTGCATATTGTGTAAGCGTTTCTGGCAAATCTGGCATCTGCTCTTGACTCATTGACGTTATACGTTTTACGCTGTTGTCTTTGTGACTTCAGCTTGATAGGTTGTGTTTGTGCACTCTTCTGTGTTTTTTGACATATTCAGTGGTTTATTCTACTATTTTGAGTATATTTTAGGAAAATGGGGAAGAATATTGGTACCCGAGAAATTGCCGAGTTTGTAGACGTTCGGTTCAACGGTAGATCAAGAAATATGAAAAGAATGGTGCAAAGACCATTCCTACTCATGGAATAAAGACTAAAAGAACGGTAAATCTAATACCTCGACAGGGTGAGGAAAACAACAGAGTTATCATTATTATTCAATAAGAAAAGTTGCCATTAGTGTTCGCCATTTCAAGGCTTATTCCAGCTATTTACCAAGGAATAAAGAATCCAGCTATATATATATATATTTTCCTTTATCCTAAAGAAGCTAGCTGGTCACCTAACCCATCATACGAAACTACAAGAGAGAATTAGTTACTGAGACCCTATGCAGGCACAAAATAAATTGCCTACGATTCACTAAGAAATACTCGGAAGCCTTTAACCATAGTGATTGGAAAAATGTTTATGGACGGATGAAGCGTCATTTCATGTGAGTGCAGACATGCAAGGGCATGTGTACAGACCCAGGGGTTCTGACCCTCTTAGTCCTAAATACGTGGATTCGACTGTGAAATTCCCCGAGAAAGTGATGGTCTGGGGATGTTTTAGTTATTATGGCATTGGCAAACTCATTTTCCTACCTACTAATGTGACTATGAATGCAGTCAAATATTTTGAATTGATAGCTGAACATGGTAAAGAGTGTATGGACATGTACAAAGAAAAATACATTCAGCAAGATGGTGCCTCTTGTCATACAGCAAAATTAGTAAAAGACTTCTTCAATTTCTGTGGTATAAACCTTATTATAGACTGACCTGGGAATAGCTCTGAACTAAAACATAGAAAACCTTGGGGCATCATTAAAAAGAAACTACAGAACCGTGACACCTCAACACTCATCAATGTTAATACACAAAGATGTGTGGGACAATTTCCCACCTGAACAACTCAAAAATCTAGCCGCTTTCTCTAGAAAACGTCTACAGAGTGTGAAGAGAAGAAAGGGACTTCACACCAAATATTAATGCAGGTTGTCGTAGAAAAAGCTCCCGACGATATACTATATATCTATTCTTTGTGGGGACTATTCTATATTTGAGTGCGGGATTTTAATCAGATGGCCGAGTATTATTCTACGTTAATAAATAGGCCTGGAGAGGGCTTATTTATCTTCAATATACTTAAGAAGTAGAACCGAGTCCAAGGATAAATAATATTGCAAGCATTAATAAAATAGAATTTTATTAATTAAACTAACAAAAATAACATGGAAAATATTTACATGACCTGGGATTAAAATGGGAGATGCACATGAAATGAAAAGGTCATAGGATAAATTTGACTAAGCGGTGGATTAAGATTTGGAAGGATTTAAATGACAAAACAAACAAAAAGGGAAAGGGTCGGCTAAATCCGTGTTAAAGCACGGAGTTACGTTGGCACAAAGTTAAATAATTAAATGCAATTCTTAGCTTACGTATTTATAAGGTCAGCGTGCAAATGAAGGCGATTTGAAGGAATGGCTTCGGTCCGACTTGCGATTTCCTTCCCAAGAGGAAGGGTTTTCAGAGTTGTCCTTAACGAGGGGGGACGGACAGACTTCGAGGAGTGAGAGCGAAGTGGGGCTCGGAATTACGAGCGATCCATGAGACAGGATACCGGAGATGTTCTGGATGAACAATTGAGGTTATTGGAGTAACCAAGCGTTCTCTTAAGGAAAATTAAAAGGGGGAAATTAAATTACCACTGACGTGATATCAGGGGAGCGAGAACCGTTTCTTGTCGAACGGGCTCGAAGAACAATGACTGTTCTAAAGTTGTTCTCTTCTGAAGAAATGAACAACAGGGGGGGGTTACCTGTTGATTCGGCGTCTCGAGGGGCACGAACCTTGGCACTCAAGGATATTGTCCTCTTCTAGACAATAAGGGGGTTCTCGAGGTAGAGTTCCTAGGTGCACAAGGGAGACTGGATCGGCGTGATGCCTGACGAAGATAATCGGGATCTGATTCAAATGCGAAATTCTATCGCATAAATAGCCGGAGCCAGCCCCTCGGGGGTATGGGGGAATGGGGGACTTCCATGGAATGTGCCGCTAGCGATTCGAACACTCTTATCTTTCCCTAAGCCTAACTCAATCTGGTCAGATCGACACCTGCAGGCAAACGGGGGATTGAACCTCCTTGATTAAACTTGGAGCGGGGGAAGATAATACTCGGGAAATGTTAGGGCGATAAGAACGCCATGCTACTCTCTTCTCGCAGGATACACGTGGGAAGCATGAGTAGCAATATGTGATAGAAGCGAGGCGCGGCAGCCTCAGGCAATTCATCATACCCCTCCCTTCCGGGAAGGAAGTTGTCACTTCGAAAGGAGAGAGAAGGGACAACCATAGAGCTCCGTTTTGGGCCACTCACATTCTTGCATCGACCTTCCATGCACCCAAGCTACCATTTACATCAATACCTATGATTATGTCTATAATTTGACTATAAAGGAAACCAACCGTTAATACAATCTTAGCCATAAAAGAGACATGGGGGAACAATAGAATAATATAAAATTCATACATGGCGTAATAATGACATGAAATAAAAATTGCGAAAATTGCTAATCTCGAGCGTTTACAAAAAGGTTAATACCAAAAAAAATACATATGGGACAAAAGAATTCATGCGTAGATTAATGGTTACAAATGTACGAACATACTAAAAAAAAAAATAGATATTGGGCCACGAAATTCTGACATTTACATTCAATTAAACTAATTATATACATATATACATGGAAATCCTAATCCTACGAATTACAAATTAATCTGCACTATTCGGTAAAGCATTCCTACTGAGTGCGTTAGCGACCTGATTATCGGAACCTTTTATATAATTTATTTTAAATCGTTACTCTTGCCAGAGTAGACTCCAGTGCATAATTCAGCCGTTGGAGTGTCGTACATTCCGAATATAGGTCAGAGGGCGAGTGTCAGTTCCTATCCGAAATCTTTTTCCTATTAAATACATTTTAAAATTTTCAATAGCCCCCCAAAAAGCTAGAGCTTCCTTCTCTATAGTGGCATATCTCTTTTCGCGGGGTAATAGCTGGCGACTAGCGTATGCGACTGGATGACTCGTTCCGTCATCCTCATATTGGAGGAGTACACCCGATGCCCTCGTTGCTCGCGTCGGTCCTAATCTCAAAGGATTTTTCCGGGTTGGGCAACTTCAAAATGAGGGCAGAAATTAGCTTACTCTTTAGCTTACACATGATATATATATATATATATATATATACTCGTATATACATGCTCATATATGTTGTTCCCAGCTAGGTGTAATTAAATTTTAGGGAAAAAAACAATTACAAAAGGTAATTTAAACAAACTTCTAAGTTTCTCTCATCTTATTTTATTAACATTTTTTTTTATTTAGTATTATTATATTTAACCGTTATATACATCTTGGCCCTAACAATGCCCTCTTCGAACTGCTTCGAATTAGTACAATGGAAAGCAAATTTATTCCATTGACCGTGCAGTCACAGAGCACAGAGAGGTAAGGCCGAAGAATCTTTATTTGCTGTGGGTTTAAAGGGATTTTATATATAACAATTCCGCTATTTTCTCAATGAGATGACAACCTCTGAAAGCTCCTATTAAGAGGATGAGTTAATCAGTCTCTTCGCAATGACTCCCGCGTCGCTCCACAGCTCCCCACGCTGTCTCCTGTCTGTACTTCTTTGCAACACAACTATCTGTCGCGTCACCGAGACCTCTCCACTCAATCTTCTCTATGCACTTCTTGGCAACGAAACTTATTCCTGCCTAGCTGAAAACTTTCGAGGTAATCTACTCACCGTTCTTGTCGGCAAGAAAGCTACTAGTACTTCCCAACCGTGACTTATTACTTTATGCGTAAATCAATTAATAAAAATTGAATTTAATCGGGTAGAATGAAACTTCGTTTAGTGAATAATTAAATCTCATTGCAATTAATTCCTAACAAAGTCCAAATTAATTCATTTTCTATTCACAAATAATTCGTTAGAGTGTAAATTAACCTTTCGAAATTTCTTATTAACACATACTTAATCCTTTTTAATTTATAATATACCTTGTTATAAATAAAGGGCAAAATTCAGATGGGTAAAGATTCGTTTTAACTCATTTACGATTTTTTTCATTTTCAAAGACATAAACGTTTTTAATTTTAAAATGATGCCATTTTTAACTTTCAGAACTTAATAATAACGTAGTTATTCACTTTTCGAAAATATATTGGTATTTTGCTAACTTCGAATCATTCGGCGTCATTTTCGCTCTAGATTTTTAAACTTTTGCAATGATTCAAGCAAATAGACCTGGGCTTTTGAGATCTAGACGCGATTTGTGCATGCGTCTTTTGGCGATATTCAACCAAAACCATGTTTTTTTTTAGATCTGCAGATCTTTTGCGCATGCATCTTCTGGCTTCTTAACCAATGAAAAGCTTTGTTTTATTTTGTTTATTCCGGACGCTTCGCGGATCTCCGTGTCTCCATTTTCTATGGTATAATGGCGTGGTGTATTGGCTGGGATAGATCGCAATACCAACCAAATGGAGAAGTTTTTGATGACGATTGTCAGGCCTTAGAAATATATAGGGTGAAGATTCGTTTTTACGAGTCTTAACCCTTTTATTTATAAACTGTTTTCTGCACAAAGCTTTGATTCAAACTAGAGGGCTAATGAAGTTTGCATTCCTGTTTGATGGTATTGTTTCGAATTATGAATATTACGATTTGTTTTCAAGTTGCGGATGGGGTGGGGGCAACCACACACAATTAAGTGAGGGGTATGCGGGGCGAAGCCCTTCATTTTCAAAGTACTTGAACAATTTTCATTTTTGGCGGAAATACCCTAAAGTAGGCGGCGCTATCGGCATCCTAAATTACCAGGTTAGGTCTGGTCTAGATTTTAAATTAATTTAAAAATAGGTAAACATGTAGATTGGTGGCTCGGCCGAAAAAGTAGATTTTTTGTGTCTTTATATTTCGTTCACCCGTGCCTGAATATTCATACGCGTTTGAGTCCTATTTAGAACATTATTCTATAAACAATTAGGATTATATACTGTCCCCCAGACCTCTCCAATTAATTGAAACTCAGGATCATCGTAGGGGGAATCCCTATTGTTTTTACCCCCACAAGAGCAGTCCCTTTAAATTTACTCCAAAAAAGTGAAACATATTGGAACACGGACGAAATAGTTTACGTCCCATTGTTCGCGTCGCCAATCTACATATTTACCTAAAAATGTGTTTTTCTTATGCAGTTTTATGTATACTTTTCAAATCTGAACTAGTTTTTGCTGTAAATAGATACTTTTCCTAGTATGGACTTCGGTGGATTATGGGAAAAGTACGCATTTCCGGGAGAAACTAGTGTCCGATCTGAAAACTACACATTAAACTGCATAAGAAAAACAGATTTAAATTCATTTTCGAAAATGTGTGAAAGCAAATTTTTACTTTCAGGCGTTTATTACTTTAACTTATCACATACTTGATCAGAGAGTAATTTATCCACGTCCTCAATAAATCATAGTGGCAATTTGCCGTTACAAAAATGGTGCTAGTAATGTGTAGGAGCATGAAACTCAATATCACACTGAATTTCCTAATACGATATCCCTCGCGACGCCTTGCTTCGCACATTCCTTCTGGCGACCATGGCTGTGTCTTCTATTAAAGGTGATGTCTGCAAAACCTCACCAGATAAAGCGAGCCCGAGCTTCTTGCTGTCCAGATCCGAGTATCTGTCCCCTGTGAAGTGGTACCCTCGCCCTTGTAATCTCGTCAGTAGATCGACTTCGCGTAATCCGCCCTGATCAGAGGAAGATTACAGAAACCCCGTTTACGCCCTGGGTTTCTCTCGTCTCAGACGAATCTCGATTTGTGATTACTTCTATCTGGAGCCGAGGTAATCTCAACCCCCTTCGGAGTCTCTCTGGACGCCTTCGCATCAGGACCCCATCGACGAAGACCTGTCCATTGGTCTTCCACCTCCCCAGTTCATCCACCAGAGGTAACCAGGAGTCTTTTTCTCGTAAGTCCCACCTCTCCATTGCCAGTCCTAAGAAGAATTCCCCCATTTTGTGTAACACCAATAGACTTGCTAAGTCTTTCCTTCAATCCAACTTATTGGATCCCTTATATATTTTTCCCGGACTTAGATTCCTTAATTTTTGCCCGTCATAATATTCCTTGGTCGGACTAATTATTATTTAGATTTCCATATTATTTGTATTAAAGTTTAGTTTTGTAGAGGTGTTTTATCTTTCGAATAACCCTTGAGACGAAGCCGGCCAACGTATTCCTATTCAAAGAGCCAACCTTAGTAATATTGCACTCAAGTTGGAAGGTATTTACCATCCCCCAATTCAATTGTGCCCGAGCCCAGCGCCGAAATGGCGGCCTAGCTTACAGACATGTGTACCCTTTTGAGACTTTGGGGTCACACGCCTTCGTCCTTCGACATAATGGCCCTTTAGAGTGGTGCTTGTCACTGCATATTTGTGTCAGTAATTAGAAACCATCTCGAAATTGACCAACCTCAGAAAAGCACTCACAAATTTGACAAAATACACACAATCACTTCCTAAAAGGCCAAGTAAAGAGAAGCGCTCACACTACCAATAATAAAGATAAGCAACCCATAAATTTACCAATTAAATATCAGCACTCACAAAATAGTTCAAGTAAAGACAAACAGTCTGACACAATCTAATAATAAAGAGAAGCACTCACAACGACCAATAGTAAAAGTTAGCACTCCTAAAAGTGAACAAGCCCATATAAGCACTCACAAAATATAATAAGAACAGGTCTACCCAAAATTATCATAATAAAGACAATCACTCCCAAAGAGAAATAATAAAGCAGAGCTCAATAAACAACTACTAGTTAAGATAAGCATACTCCCAATTAATCAAGTATTAGTAAGCACTCTCGACGACGAAGAAGATCGATATTTAATATCATCGCATAATAGTAAATATGAGCACTACCAAAGTTGAACATGCATGGGCAAACCTTCCCCATTAAATACTTGCACTCCCAAAATTTACCAGGTACAAACTAGCATTCCTAAAAATGACTAGGTACAGAGTCGCACTCCTAAAGTTGAAGAAGAATAGACAAACACTGCCCAAATTGACCAAGCAATTACATGCACTCACAACAACCAATGATAACGATAACACTCACTTACCACTAGCAAAGATAAGCACAACGAAATTCGCTAAGGAATAAAAAGCAGTCCCAAAATTGACCCTGTGAAGATGAAAATTCCCCAAAACCACTAATTAAAATAACCACATCCAAAATTTCCCAAGTAAACTTATGTTGTCCCTGAATGGCGACGTGGGGAGAGGGGTATTTGGAAAATTAGAATTAGTGTAGTTGTTTGTGTTGTTTATTTTGCACGTGTCTTGATTGGTAATGTCTTTGATTGGTGGTCTTTGAATGGCAATGCCTTTAATTGGCGATGTCTTTAATTGTTAAGGGCTCTGATTGGTAATGTCTTTTATTGCTAATCTCTTTGATTTTAGTCTTTTATTGGTATGCCTTTGATTAGCAATGTCTTTGATTGGCGATGTCTTTGATTGGCAATGTCTTTGATTGACAAATTCATTGATTGGTAATGTCCTTGATTGGTGGTCTTTGAATGGCGATGCCTTTGATTGGCTATTTTTTTATTATTAAGGCTCTGATTGGTAATGTCTTTAATTGCTAAGCTCTTTGATTGGTATTTTTTATTGGAATGTCTTCGCTTGGTAATGTCCATTTTTAGGGATGCCTTTGATTGGCGATGTTTTTGATTGGTAATGTGTTTGATTGATACTCTTTGATTGGCAATGTCTTTGATTGGTAATATCTCTGATTGATACTTTCTTTTATTTTTAATCTCTTTGATTGGTAGTTTTTTATTGGTATGTTTTTGATTGGTGATATCTTTGAGTGGCAATGTCTTTGATTGTCGATGTCATCGATTGGTAATGTCTTTTATTATTTTAATCTCTTCGATTGATAGTTTATTATTGTTATGTTTTTATTGGTGATATCTTTGAGTGGCGATGACTTTGATTGGTAATGCCTTGGATTGACTATGTCTTTGATTGGCGATGTCTTCTATTTGGAATGTCTTTTATTATTTTAATATCTTTGATTGATAGTCTTTTATTGGTGTGTTTTTGATTGGTGATGTCTTTGATTGCTACTGCCTTGGATTGACGATGTCTTTGATTAGCGATTTCTTCGAGTGGTAATGTCTCTGATTGGTAATGTATTTGATTGGCGGTGTCTTTGAGTGTTAATTTCTTTGATTGACGGGTTTCTTTGATTGGCGATGTCTTTGAGCAGTAATGTCTTTAATTGGAGGTGTCTTTGATTAGTGTTCTTTTATTGGTAATGTCTTTGATGTGGTATTCTGGGCGTAATCTAATGAATACAGTTTAAAGACGGAAGTTTTGGGTTAATCAGTTTGTCTGGGTAAATCACTCGAATGACCTTTGACAGCCGCCCATGGGCCCATGATCCTTCATAAACTTGTTGTTATTTTAAATTGTGTAAGAGTGTGTGAAGTGTATGAATGGGCAACCATGCGAAATATGGCCTCTAGACAATTGCATGACCTGACCTCCCTGCCCTAGCCTCCTAGCAGGGAGACTTGTATTGCCCCTTACTTTCCTTAGCGCCATAAGTACTCACGTCTTTCGATTACTCTGGATATATACCTACCACTCCCTTTCACACTCACTTCATCACTTTCGTTGCGAACATCTCACAAACTATGCGATAGAGATGTCCTCTACTGTTTTTGCTGCTTAAAGTTATATAAATGAATAAAGGAATAATTAGATGAGTAAATAAAAAGGTTACCCATTATTTACTCTCTTCCAAGCATTTTCATTTACCCTATCGTAACCTTTTTACAAACCTCAATAAAATATTTCTAGCGGAAATGCCCTCATTGTTTTTTCTTTACTTAATAATATAAAATTCTTCCCTTTTCCCCCTTTGTAATCCCACCTTTCAATCAGTTGTAATTCAGTGTTCGATAGTACGACATAACCCCTTCTCAAATGATCACGAGTTATCTCGTTTCTAGACAAGATATCTAGGCCATTTGTATGGCGAATGCTTCATTCAGAGTCAATCCCGAGAGATATCGGGACTTTCTTACACCTGAGAACAGGATATTTGGCGTTAGAAGGTTTTTGGAAATCTGATCTCGACCCTCACATTCAAATTCGATGGAATTGTTATTTCCATCCTTTTCATTTTTTTTCCATTTTCACTAACGTTCTCTCTGCTCTTTCATTTCCTTCTATTGCTCCCCCCAACCCCCAAACCACTGCTCTATCCACACTGAGTAAGCAGAGGTGAAGAGGAGGCTGGTTTAATCGGGAAAGATTCACCCAGTTTCCTCTTCCTTCTCAAAATTTTGAAGATTAGAAACTTAAATGTTTAACTTTGCCCCATTTTCTCCATTCAAATCGGAAGCTCACGGCTTAACGAAGTTATACCCCATTGGGATGAGGAGCTAGTGTCCAGATACGATCCCAATTAGGGCCTGAAATTGCGGCCGGTATCTAGTGGCGACTGAAATAGTAGGTATCGTTAAACTCTTTGTGGCCATTGTGGTACCTATACCAACACAAAATTTGATATTTATTTGCACGCGATTGATTAATGTTTCTTGATATTAATCATTCATGTTACAAACCCCTTACCTGAAGTTCTTCACTTGGAATTTCTGGTATTGCAAAAGTCCTATTACACAAGTTACAACGCTCTCAACAAAGGACAAAATAATAGTTGTGATTCAGTTAGACACGTTTTTCATTGTTTTAATATATAAATATTTGTCTAAATTGTAATATTAATCAATGTGGCCACCCTCGGCGGCGTGCACGCGCGACTGGCGAAACCTGGAGCCGCGCAGATGTTGCGAACAAGGTCCTTCTCATGCTGGCCCATACGCGGTTGGCGGAGAACTTCAGCTCGTATATATTGTTGTGTTGGACCTTACAGGCATTGTCTTTGACATTCACTCACACGTTGTAGTTGAAGGGAGTGAGGTCTAGCAAAAGCGGCCATAAGTTTATGTTCAGCCCCAATCACTCTCCCACAGACTGAGCCGTGTGGGCTTGGTCACCCACCTGCTGATAGACGTAGTCAGCCTTTTACTGATCTTTACCACCCACGGCAGGACTTTCGTAGCTAAGATGTCCCTGTAATTGGCCGTGGTGAGTCTGTAACCGGCCGTGAACTTTAGTCCCTAATTACAAGGTGGAGTAGAGCCAACAAGGAACCTCACAAATTGAGCCCCCCTTTGGCCCAATGAAATCTTGAAATGGGCACACAAACCAAACACTAAAATTACCTGATGTATTAATGCAAAGGAAATTCTATACTTGTAAACAATGCAAAACCATTTGTTAATAATTAATGTATTTTTTCAAAGCAAACTGTATACTTGCAAATAATGCAAAACTGCTAAGCAATGAAATCGCTGTGTTCCCACGATAAAAACAGGTGTCAACCGACGGTTGTATCGGCGTGGTGATAAGGAACATAATTGAAACAGCTGCTTATTTAAGTAATGAATCTGATAGAGAGGAAGTCTGACCCATGTTTTTTTTTGACATGGATCTGCGAAGGACGAAATTTTATTGTAGTACGACCAAATATTAGTCAGATTTCCAAATATGAACACTCTCTTGGTGTACACGGGTCTATACTAGATACAGCACATACCCTCCTGTCAAATAGTCTTCGACCAGCTCTCGAATTGAAGAAGCGGAGGCCATGGCCCTCGATCTTTCACTAGGATAAAATGACCTGTAAAAGACACATAAAGACAGTGAGTAACAAAATGTAGACCCAACATTAATATCAAGGGTCCTAGTGCCCATAACCGAAATTATGGACTCGTCGGACCAACTATGGGCAGGGAAAGGAACAACGGAATTCGCAAACGCCATCACGATCATGCCCTCCATCTTCAATGAGACAGCCGTACCAGGTTGGTTCAAAATAGTATAGGCTTAATTTCATATCTTAAGGATAAGTAAAGTGGACACAAAGTTTTTTCACGTCCTGGCTGCACTGCCTTGCGAGGCTGTCGACCGGCTTCCAGCTAGTCATTTAGATGGTCATTTGTGGTCATGGATACCACATTGCCATTACTCAAGGGTTGACTTCCTGGGGGGCACTTTAATCTTTTGGTAGATTTTTCGCGTGGCATCATTATTGATAATAAAACAAGGCCCGTGTCAAAAGTAAAACAGTCCAGGGAACCTTGAGTAGCACAAATAATTAATGACTTCCAGCAGCTATCACCCAGTTGCAAGGCTGTATTAGAGAAATATGAAGCCTTGTACACCCCTGCTGCTACTAATCCAGCTCTACCACCGTCTAACTCCGTGGCAAACACAATTGAAACCAGTAGTGCACTCCTAACCTTCGCGCGACCGGGGCCTCTTTCAATGGAGAAACTACAAGTTGCAAGAGCAACATTAGAAGCCCTATTAAAGGAAGGGGTTGTGTCTTCGCCAATATCATCTGTGGCTTCACCTATTCACATGGTTCCGGAGAAGATGCCAGGCAATTACAGAGTGATGGGCGATTTTCGCGCACTTAATGCAATCAAAAGTCCAGACAGATATCCCCTACCAAGGATAGAGGTTGTAACAAACCACCTTCATGGGAAGACAATTTTCCCTCGAATTTGGTTTGTGCTTACTATCAGATCATTATGAACACAGTGGACATAGAAAAAATGCGGTGGTAACTTCGTTTGAGTTATAGGAGTATTTAAAATTACCCTTTGGCTCAGGAATGCCAGCTACACTTTTCAGCGTCACATGGCTGACTTGTTTCGGGGATTAGATTAGAGTTCCTTTTTCTATACATAGACGGCATCCTTATATTTTCAAACAATTTGGACGGCCATTTGGATCATTTAGACCAAGTGTTCTAAATCCTGATTGAGAAGAGCCAACGATTATCTATGGAGAAGCGCGAGTTCGCGAGAGAAGAAATTGACTTTCTAGGGCATCATATTTTGTGTACGGGTATTTGCCCACCAGCTAAGAAGGTTAAGAAAATTGGGGAAATACCATTAACAACAGACTATAAGAAACTATCCCGATACTTGGGCATGTTAGGCTACTATAGGAGAATGATTTCGAATTTTGCAACGATTGCAGCTCCGCTAACTGAGCTCGTGCGACTTCAACCCAAGGCTCGAGGGTTCGTGTGGAATGATACTGTGCGAGAAGCATTTAATAACACTAAAGTAGCTCTAATTAACTCGGCCAAGCTTTCTCATCAGCTTCCCACCGACTCACCGTATCTATCGGTGACGGACAGCTCCCAATACGTTGTAGGTGCTCTCCTTCACCAGATGGTGAATGGTTCTCTGCAACCAGTGAGTGACCTTTTTCTTCGAGCAAATTAAGCAAGACACAGCAAGCATACTCCACATACAACAGGGAAGTGCACGGACCACAAGCCGCTGGTGTTGGCTTTGTCTTCATTATTGTGTACCAAGACGTACAGGCAAAAATTCAACTATGTATACGGCAATATTGTAGAACATCAGCGACAAGAGAACGTCTTTGCCGGCTGCCTATGACGGAACGTCAATAAATTGACTCATTTAACCTACGCGCTCAGGTGGCAGCACAGAAAAATGATGAAGAAACAGTAGAACTACAGTCACGATTAAAATCATTCCCTTTTCCCAGAGAAGCTCAATTATAATGTGAATTAACATCAAGATACCCACGACCATTCGTCCGTACAGCATGTTGGAGGATAATTTTCAAACAATTGCACCATTTATCCCACCCTGGAATTAAGGCATCCCTCCTTCTAATTAAGTAAAGATATTTTTAGCCTAATATGGATAGGAAAATTCGCTCCTGCTCATGGGAGTGCATATCATGTCAGCCCTTCAAGGTCGATCGCCACACGAAATCCCCAGTCCTGCCCTTTAATACCCCCTCTTCAAAATTTGAGACCGTCCACATTGATATCGTCGGATCACTTCCACGGTGCACGTTACCGGGGCAATCCTACCCGTCGCATAACCGGTATCTCCTATCATGCAGTGACTGGACAACAAGATGGATGGAGGCATTACCGATTTAGTACATAAGTGGCCTTTGGCCTTCTTAGAGGGATGGATTTCTAGATTTGGAGTCCCAGTATACGTGGTAACCAACAGAGGAGCCCAATTCGAGTCCGAGTTGTTCAAAGAATTATCAGCCCTCGTTGGTTTCCATCGTCTCCGCACCACGGCGTACCCCCCAACCATGGACTGAATGGCGGAAAGAACACACACAGAACCCTGAAGAATTCCATAATGACTGGTAAACAGGGATGGCTAATGGACTTCCGTTGGTCCTTTTGGGCATTCGCTCCCTACCTAATCACTCAGGTTTTTGTTCTTTCACAGCAGTTACAGGGACTATATTACTTTGTCCAAAGCCCTTAGTTTTATCCTCATGGTCAAAAACTGACTGAAAAATTATTAAGGAATTGGCCATACCCATGTTACAAGTTGACTTTGCAGGGGCATCCAAAGGAGACCTGCAATTGGTGCCCAAACCTTTCGTACCCGAAGCTCTCCGAGAGCAGACGCATGTGTGGATCTGATTCGATCGGGTTTGCAATCCGCTAGAAGCGCCATATGATGGCCCTTTCCCGGTGGTCGAGCGCGACGACAAAGTTTACAAGCTGGAATTCTCTAATCGCACCCAAGACACTATCTCAGTGAACAGGTTTAAGCCGACGAAACTCCCACCCTCATATAATGGCAGTGCACTGTACAATCAGCAACATTCAAGGACTCACGCCAGACATGGGAGAAAGACCTGTGATACTTCGAATCGTGAGGAAAGAGATGGAACAAGGCACAGCAAGGCTAATAATAATGGAGAGAAAACCTCTGTATCGTTTGCCAAAGATCCGTCATTCTTTTATCTTTAAGACAACGTGTGCATTCTAAAAAGTAGGTTGATCTCGAATTATTAAATGTACATCTTCATTCCGTTTGTAAGGCACACTTATGATAAAATGAGGCAGATTGTTCGCACGCCTCAATATTTTGGTACATATGCGTATGTAAGATTAATGGACTTTCGCCTGCAGACTAAATAGTACACTATATGTTACACTGATAGAAATTACCTAGAAGGTGCAAAAGACTCCTTTAAATTTTAAAAAAATATTGAAAGCAAATATTTAAGCTGTGTAATTTGTTGTAACAATTATTTAAGTGACAAAATTCTTATTCCAAAAAGAGTGTATTAGACTTAAAGAATAGAATTTGTAAAACTCCGTTTTTCTTGGAGGGAGTCCTTATAGTGCTCAATTACAAGGTGGAGTAGAGCCAACAAGGAACCTCACAAATTGAGTACCCCGTTGGCCGTATGAAATCTTGAAATGGGCACACAAACCAAACACTAGAGTATGCCATTTGTTAATCATTAATGTATTCATGCAAAGCAAACTGTATAATTGTAAATAATGCAAACCCATTTGTTAATAATATAATTAATGAATTAATGCAAAGCAAACTGTATACTTGTAAATAATGCAAATTCATTTGTTAATAATTAAAGTATTAATGCATAGCTAAGTGTATATTTGTAAATAATCAAAACCGCTAGACAATGAAATCGCTGTTCCCACGATAAGCACACAAACATTCACACATCAGAAAACAGGTGCGAACCGACGATTTTGTTCGCGCTGTGATAAGCAAGAGAATTGAAACAGCTGTTCATAGAATTAAGGAATTTGATAGAGAAGAAGTCTGACCCATGCTCGTTTTGATTTTGACATGGCTCTCCGAAGGACAGAATTTTATTTTTCTACGACCAAATATTAGTCAGATTTCTAAATACAAAAAAATCTCCTGGTGTACATGCGCCCACACTAGATACCGCACATATCCTCCTGTCAAATAGTCTCCGCCCAGCTCTCGTATTAGAGAAGCAGAGGCCACGCCCCCAATTTTTCAATAGGATTGAAGGGCTTGTAAAAGACACATAAAGAGAGTAAATAACAAGCTCGATACCAACATTAATATCAAGGGGGCAGTCTCTTGCGCAAGGGTATTAAGATAGTCATCTCCTAAAAGCCAGATACGAGGACATGAACATACAAGAAACCAAAATAGTAACTCAGCGATTTCGTTGGCCCGAAAGCGGAGGTGGTCATAGAATAAAGCTACAAAACGACCATTTTCTATTTTCTTTACTTCCGCCCAGTAATAGGTCTGTTACCGTCAGTCCAGCTTATAGTGGATAACCAGCGGGGTTCGTGAACATTGAATTGACGTTGGATACAATTCTACGACATAACCAACAATCAACCATAAACACACACAAATACACTGTCGTAGAATAGACTCTCGACGATATACCATTTATAACTATTCGTTGAGGGAATAATTCAAATATTTCGAGTGCGTGGTAATCTGATTGACCGAGGTTATTTATCTTCAATATGCTTAAGAAGTGGAACTGAGCTCAAGGATAATAATATGGCTATCATTAATAAAATCGAGTTTTATTAATTAAACTATCAACAACACACAAAAGAAAATGTTTACATAAACGGAGAATGGAAAGGGTCGTGGGAAAATCTGACTAATCCGAGGATTAAGATTAGGGGAGATTTAAAAAGGTAAACAAATAAAAATTAAAGGGAGCGGGATGGTTCGCTAAACCATTTAAAGCACAGGGTAGGGTTGACAAAAGGTTAGATAATTAAAGGTAATGCTCAGCTTACGTAATTACAAAGTTGTTGTGCAGAGGAAGGCGATGCGAAGGAACCTTCGGTTTACTGGTGAGTTCCAGCAGAAGGGTTCTTCGGGGGTTGTCCTTAGCGAAGGGGAGGGACTGTCTTCAAAGAGTGAGAGCGAAGTGGGACTCGGAGATACGAGCGATCTTTGTGACAGCACATCAGGGATGTTCTAGATGAACAATGGAGGTTATCGTTGAAATCAATCGTCCTCTTGAAAAACGTTAAAAAGGGGAAATTAAATTATCCTGACGTGATGTCTTGGGAATGAGAACCGTTTTTTGCCGAACGGGCTTGAAGAACAATGGCTGTTCTAACGTTGTTCTCTTCTGAACAACAGGGGGGGTGAGAACCGTCTCTTGTCAACGGGCTCAAAGAACAATGGCTGTTCTAACGTTGTTCTCTTTCTGAACAACAGGAGAGAGGGTTAGAACCGTTTCTTGTAAACGGGCTCAAAGAACAATGGCTGTTCTAACGTTGTTCTCTTCTGAACAACAGGGGGAGCGCCTTATTGACTTGGCGTCTCGAAGGCACGAACCTTGGCACTCAAGGGATATTGTCCTCTTCTGGACAATAATGGTGGATCTCGAGGTGCACAAGGTGAGACCGGATCGGCGTGATGCCTCGCGAAGATAATCTGGATCTGATCTGATCTTATTGGGAAATGCTCTTGTATAAGTACCCGCAGCCATCTCCTTGGCGTAGGGGACAATTGAGTTGGAGGCTCGGGGGAATGCTCCGGTGGCGCCTGGGAAAATACCTTATCTGCCCGTAAGCCTAACTCAATCTGGCGAGATCGACGAATGGAGGCGAAATGGGGGGAATAACCTCCTTGGTTAAATATTGACTCAGGTGGCGATAAACGCGCCCTGGATTGATGACTTCTGGCAGGTGTTGTATGATTGTGGTTGGGAGGCCGGAGGGGCCATGGGCTCGTTTTGCTGTTTTTTTTATGTAGCGTTTGGCTCACCGATGGTTCTTGGAGTTGTTAATGGAGTTGCGTTATCGAACACTCCCATCTCAACCAGGTGGGCCGGTTCCAGTTCGTTGGCATGGAGCTGGCACCACTCCGGGACTTCCTGGAAATGCTCTTGTTCGTGTGGCTTGGATCGACTATGTGTGTGTACTTGATCACAGTGGGACTTGATTGCCTCGAGGATGTCACCTGTATTCGTGAGTGTGCGAGTGTCTGTTTGTAGTTTTATTGGCTAGACGGAGAAGGTCCTTGCTCATCATTCTCTTGACGAGCGGCCATAAAAAGGAGGGTCAGTAAAACGAGTATCCTCCGTAACGCGGATGATCTCGCCCCACGGGTGGTTCCGATCTAGCAGCACACACTTGGAGGAGTGTAACTTTGGTTGTCATGGACCTCTGCCGTAGTGATTGTTATATGTCGTGATGAGTCTTTGTGCGTGTGTTAAGAAGGTGAAGTATTTTATGAGTGTGTATGTTTTCCATGGCGTTTGCGTGTTACAGGCTGTTAAAATGATGTCTAAGAGTACCTTCCAGTTGTTGTCTAGTTGTGAGTATATGGTCTCTTGGAGTTTGAGGTTGCGTGGTGTGTGTGTGGCTAGATGGTTCTCGAACTCTACCCAGTTCGTGTTAATATAGTCGCATAGGGGCGGTTAGGAATTAAAATTGGAGAGGTGGACAGTAAGAGATAGGTGGAAATGTGATCGGATTGTACGTACGTGCCTAAACAATGTGAGTATGGAATCTTGATACGTGATCGTTACGGAGGACCACGTCCGGGAACGAGGCTCTGTCGCGCGAACTGAAACTGAAGAACGTATGGAAGGCCGAGCTGATGTGCTCGCAACGAAACCGTCACAAGGCTTCGACCAGGTATCTGACCGCATCGTTTGTTATATTCGAAAATAAAGTGTGATAGTGTGTATTTAGATCCTCCATGAAGAAGAGTGGAGAATTGTAGTTTAGTAGCGACGGAGTGGGACATCTATGTATAGTTGTAGGAGGGGTGGTCTTTAGTGTGTGGCATGTAGGATTGGGCTAGTGTATGTGTCTATTTTGCAGGCTAATAAAGATTTGTCTTGTTTAGCTATGAGAGAATAGTGTATACGGCGTTTTACTAAGTTCGATGAGTCTAGATGAGGTGCCTGTGGGATTAAGTATGTGTGGTAGCTTGCAATGAAAAGGTTAGTATTTGTGCGGTTGTAAATGGTAGAATTCAGGAATATTATGTCTTACTGTTGTGTTTTTGGTAGACAGGTGGAAAAGGTGTGGCGAACACTGTGCTAACGACGATCATAACCTTACCTAACCAAGCCTAACCTAACCATACCCAATCTATCCTAACCTATTTTATAACTAAATATTCGTCGGAGGATGTTTTAGAAATTTACCTTTACTTCTGGTATTTCTACTACATCTTCGTTCGCAACTTAAAAAAAGAACTAATATTAATGTCGTAGAATAGGCTCTCGAGGATATACCATATATAACTATTCGTTGAGAGAATTATTCTAATTTTCGAGTGCGTGGTAGTCTGATTGACCGAGATTATTTATCTTCAATATGCTTAAGAAGTAGGACGAAGCTCAAGGATAATAATATGGCTATCATTAATAAAATAGAGTTTTATTAATTAAACTATCAAAAACACACAAAAAGAAAATGTTTACATAAACGGAGAATGGAAAGGGTCGTGGGAAAATCTGACTAATCCGAGGATTAAGATTTGGAGAGATTTAAAAAGGTAAACAAATAAAAATTAAAGGGAGCGGGATGGTTCGCTAAACCATTTAAAGCACAGGGTAGCGTTGACAAAAGGTTAGATAATTAAAGGTAATGCTCAGCTTACGTAATTACAAAGTTGTTGTGCAGAGGAAGACGATGCGAAGGAATCTTCGGTCCACTGGCGATTTCCAGCAAAAGGGTTCTTCGGGGGCATGTCCTTAGCGAAGGGGAAGGACTGTCTTCGAAGAGTGAGAGCGAAGTGGGGCTCGGAGGTTAGAGCGATCTTTGTGACAGTAAATCGGGGATGTTCTAAATGAACAATGGAGTGTATTGTTGAAACCAAGCGTTCTCTTGAAGAACGTTAAAAAGGGGGGGGGGGGAATTAAATTATCCTGACCTGATGTCTTGGGAATGAGAACCGTTTCTTGACGAACAGGCTTGAGGAACAATGGCTGTTCTAACGTTGTTCTCTTTCTGAACAACAGGGAGGTGAGAACCGTCTCTTGTCAACGGGCTCAAAGAACAATGGCTGTTCTAACGTTGTTCTCTTTCTGAAAAACAGGGGGGCCTTGTTGACTTGGCGTCTGGAAGGCACGAACCTTGGCACTCAAGGGATATTGTCCTCTTCTGGACAATACGGGATTTCTCGAGGTAGAGAGTTCCTATGGTGCTCAAGGGAGACCGGATCGGCGTGATGCCTCGCGAAGATAATCTGGATCTGATCTGATCTTATTGGGAAATGCTCTTGTATAAGTACCCGGAGCCATCTCCTTGGCGTAGGGGACAATTGAGTGAGAGGCTTCGGGAAAATGCCCCGGTCGCGCCTGGAAAAATACCTAATCTGCCCATAAGCCTAACTCAATCTGGCGAGATCGACGTATGGAGGCGAAACGGGGAAATGAACCTCCTTGATTAAATATTGGCTAAGGTGGCGATAACGCGCTCTGCTTCCTCTCGCAGATTCACGTGGGTAGCATGTGTTTCTAAACATGTGGTAGCGGCTGAATTTAAGCGGCCTCAGGCCGTTCTATCACAATTAACCTTAAAAACAAACGCAGGAGCGTAACTTAAGCCGCCACATAGCATTTCAAGAAGCGCAAGTAACTTTGTCCTACTTAAACAAATTGTTAAACTCGCGCGCTAACATTAATCTGACTCATAGCATTTTAAGATGAAGTCGTAGAAGAATAATTGTGTTTCAGCATTGGGTCGAAATATTGTTTATTTGTGACTTTATAATGTGTGATGACCATTTCCGCCAACCAAATATTACTCCTAGAACACTTATTACAATTATACGAAGCAATCTCAGAAGGTCTCTTATTCAAAATTCCAATCGATCGAAGGGGATAGAAGAGGATGACAGGAAAAAGCGATCCCATATGAATATAGAAATGGCTTGCAGTTGAAGAAGATTGAGAAATGCGGATTAAATCGAATTTTTACATGTTCATTCGCCTTGCATTTCCTTGTAAAACCATATATTAAAATGAAACCTCTTTCCTATTAAATCTACTTTTACGCTTTGTTAGAAATATAAAATAATATTAATTATGATTGCCAATCAAAATTAAAACAATTAAAATTTATATATAAATTACCTACTTTTGACAAAGCCAAAGTCAAAAGTTACTTAGGTCTACCATGATATTTATAAAGAAAATTGTCCTTGTTAATCAAAGAAAACGTATGTAAATTAATAGACAAACTCAAGAACTTTATTCCACAATATTAAAAGCTGTTATATATGTACCAGAATTATTTTATCTTTAATTCAACGTAAAATGTAGAAGTGTTTAAAATTTCGGTTGAATTTTTATTTAATAAAAAACAAAACTAGGAAAAAGAAGAAGAAAATAGTTAAATAAAAAAGTATAATTAATAGCGATCAATATAGGCTAGCTGCAGATTGTTGGGGTTACGGTAGAGAGAATAAAAAAAAAATATATATATTTAAGAAGAAAGAATGAAAATACATGCTAAACCTATTTGCCCTACCACCATCATTAAGTTTCGTGATTAATTTCTCTGTTCGTTAAATAGTACTGTGTTGTGAATCTCGTCGCTTTTCTCTTATCTTACTATTTACCTAGTAGTCACTTTGGTGGTGCTAGTATTATAGGTGGTTGTCATTGTGTAACTGAGGTAAGCCTCTTCGAGAGTAGTGCGATTACCAAGGGGTGATTTGTCACCGAATTTTGGTACAACTCTTGGGGCAGCCAAATTGGTTTCTTGATTCGGCTGGGTGGCTGCCTAGTTGCTTCCTCAGTGAATGCCTTGTATTCACAAGGCTATGACTCCAAAGTAGAAAGGTCTTTTCTTGCTTAATAGGCTAAAAAGGTAAAAGGAATTTTGGAGCTGGATTCGAATTTCTTTATTCGGCGGGAGTTTGAAATCGTGTTCAGATGGTAGTTAAACATAACATAACATAACATAATTTCACGGATAACAAAAGCCACAAGGGCCTATCAAAGATCATCCGCATCTGTCAAAACCCGTCAACAGGAATGTGTCAAAAACAAAGAGCATCATCATCAATCAAGGCTAGTCAAAATTCAAATCACCCATAATATACAAAAATAAAAACAACTGCATCGACAGGAATTAGTCCAGAATAGCATCCCCCACCCCCCAAAAAAAAGGTTAACCTGTAGCGACCGGCATGTACGTCCAAAATAGGACACACGCGAGAGTCGGAACACCCATAAAGTACACAGAGAGAGAGAGAGAGAGAGAGAGAGAGAAAAGTAAAGTTAGGGTTGTTTACGAGAATGTCACACAGTAGTAAACGGAGCACAGTTATCTCTGTTAGAGTTGGTCGAGGCAATCTTAGGCAAACATTATAATCAAGGTAGTATGAGAGGGGGGGCATTTATTATAACTTTTCTTATTTATCAATCAATATCATTCTTCATCTTGAGATTTCTATATTCGAATCTATTTATTTCTTCTTGACTGAAGTTGCCCCTTGAAACAGGACGACCGGGCTTGAAGAACAATGGCTGTTCTAACGTTGTTCTCTTGGTATTTCTTATTGGCTGAGATTCCTTCTTTTTTAAGTTGGCTGGGTTAATTCGTGATCTTCGTAATTCTTTCTCCATATATCTTCATATTAACTTGACTTTTATCTTGATGTGATGATTTCCTTCTTAATTCTTGATGACGTGATCCTTTCTTCTTGATTCTTGATGACGTGATGATTTCTTCTTGATTCTCGATGAGTTAGCCCTTGAAATCGTTTTCCTTGATTTCCATTTTCTTCGTGAATTTTCTTCGTAAAAATTGTGGACTGAGGAGTTTCGATCTCGGGGACTTTGGATCCAAATGCCAGCACTCTAGCCATCACGCTACGCCGAGTCCGTTTTGAGTTGGTAATTTAATGGGCTATTTATATTATCGATTTGGAAGAAATTTTTCTCTGATACATCTTCGCACCCCTACAGTAGAATCCAGAATAAACCGGATAGCTATCACTATTAAACAAATAGAAACCAGATTAGGAAGCTGTCTCCATGGAAACATGCCACCACCCACAGAGAATTTTACCCAATAGTCGGAGTGCCTTCCTTATCAATATGTTCGGCGGTAGCCAATCAAAAGTCGAGTTATGTTAAATTGAATATATAACTATGTGAAGCCAGAACAAAGAGAATAATTAGATTACTCTTTTATATAGCAATATATCGCGTTATATATCGTTCAGTCCGATCTCTCAGATTCGTGTAATTCATCTTTGTATATAGTCGTGTACATAACGCAGGTATTAAGGTGTAACTCATAAAGGCTCTATTCGTCCGGCCTACTTTAGACCTTGCCTGCACTTGATCTCGAACTTAATTTATGTCATAACTTAGAACTTAAAACTTAATTAAAGAACTTTTGTAAAGTGCAATAAGATCTAGTTCAATAATAATTAAATTTTTGCTTTGGTGACTTCAATATCCTGACGTTCCTCAATCTTCCTGCTTCAAGGCCTTATTAATAGGGAAAACAGTCGTTGCGCATTCTCCTAGTTAATCATAATTCCTCGCGATTACATAACTCCCGAAATACCGTTGTTCTACCCTGATGTGGTCTATCCCCATCCTCCGGGCTATTTGACCCCGTCGCTAGAATACGACCACCCCTCGGCTTATAGCACCTCATAGCAATCAAAAAAATAACTCTCGTGGGAAATAAGGAGGGCAACGCAAACCAACCCGGGCATATGTATCAACCGGAGTCCTTGACAAAAGATTACGCGATAACACGGTAATCTATCACCATTACTGGCAACTAGCGTCCCCTTTCTATGGCACTTGGGTTGCCTTCACGATTACCTTCAAGGTTCCCCCACAATTAGGGACGACCTTCAAGATCCCCCCATAAACCCTCCCTCAACATATAATCATCTAATCTGCGTTTGAAAACATTTAAGTTTGGAGTGTCTACTGTCTCAGATGGAAAACTATTCCAGTAATCTACCACTCTATTGGTTAAAAAATACTTGCTAACATCCATCCTGCACCTGTGTTTTGTAATTTTTAAGTGGTGACCCCTAGTCCTATTACTACCTTCCAACTCAAATAACTTGCTACAATCCAACTTATCCAACCCCATCATCTGCCACTTCTGAACCCAACCTAATAACTTGTTTAAGTCACTCTGCACTCTAAAGCTACCCTGAACTTCTTTGACTACAGCTGCCAATTTAGCGTCATCAGCCTTGATAAAAGAATTCCTCCTTAGAGGCAGTCCATTTCATTTTTTACAATACAGCTCGAATACATAGATGCTGTCTTTTTAAGAACCATTTATAATAAATTTATATATTTAATCTGTTCCCATAACATAAAATTGGTTCTCTCAACTTACATTAACATATTTGATCCATTCTTACATAACTATTAAATCTTATAAATGTTACATAATAATAAATATGAGCAAGGAAGTAATAAAATATTTTCTTTACATCCAGACAAAAGAATGACTTGCTTCTCTTAGGCCTTGCATTGTTGCAAAGTGTCACCAATTCTCTTATCTAAGTGATCTAACCTATCATCAATTAAACCCGATTTATAATAAATATATTAAAAAGATAGGATCTTAATTATTTTCTGTAGACTTTTACTCTATTTTTTTATTTATTAACCAAAATTGCTATATTCCACTTTTTCATTTATTTTTAAAGTTCTTTTTAAAATTCTTCAAATAACGGAGGAAAAGTTTATTTATTTTAGTATAGTGATAAAATAAGGAAGTGATTGAGAGAATGACAATAATTAAGAAAAATATAACTAGGCTGTTTAATTTTTATTATAATTCAAACGAGAAGTATTTACAATTTGTAAACAGTATTCCCTTTACAACACATCATCTGTATTCAAATCAGGAGGAAAAAATGATTTCCTTTAGAATTCTTGAATGAACAAAATTTCATATATGACCTCTTAGTACATTAACTATTAATTGAACATATTAACACATCTCACTTTATTTAATTTATTCCTTTTACAAGGTTTTCATATCTTTTCAATCTTTCAATTGCCTGATCGGTGGATCGTAAGCAATTTAAATATTTAATAAGTTTGATCTAATATTTTCCACTTCTAGGATTGGGTTCAATTTTAAGGTGCTTTTAAAATATAAAAAATAAATGTTTTTAGAGATTAATTTACAGTACATTGTTTTGATTTAATCATCATTATATAACTATTACTAAAGCAAAAGAAATCAACTGCAAAGTCATAGTAAAATTGTTTGTATTTTAATCAGAGATCTCATCTTGCAAACACATAATATTTGATAATTTCCAAATGCCACCATTTCTCCTATTTCTGAGCACCCCTCTCCAAGTGACCTTTTATATTTTGTTAATTTTAGTCGATTTATATTAAATATATTGAAGTAATAAGATTGAAAGAATGATCTATAGACTTTAATATGAATTAGACATATATTAACTCAATATTACTAAATTTCAGTGTTTCGTTTTTTTTAGAGTTCATTTCAAAGGCTTCTTTGTGTTAATTAGAAAACTATTGGTAAATATGTAGATTATCGGCCCGGCCGATAAACCGTAGTTTTTTCGTCCGTGTTCCAAAATGTTTCACGTTTTTGGAGTACATTTAAGAGGACCGCTCGTGTGGGGGTAAGCACAAGGAGGTGACCACACTACGATGATCCTGAGTTTCATTAAATTGGGGGGGGGTCTGGGGGCACAGCCCCCCAGTATATAATCCTAATTGTTATAATGTTCTGACGTTTACAGAGGTGAATGCTTTAACTACATCAAGTCAGCGTCTTTAATCGTTTTGCCAATTATAATATGGTTCGGGGGTGGGGGGTATGACGTCAGAAATGCTTGATTTAAAAAAAAATTCCCTACTTAATACCTTTTTATTATCCTCATTCGGAGTCATTTTTACTTTTCAATATATTTTTCCCCATTTTACTATTTTTGTTACCTTCTTTTATACATTTAAATGTAATTTAGCTAGATCATTTCAAGGAACTACTTGTTTTTTAGCAGTTTGGGTGTCAAATATTTCCCTTTTACGCAGTTTAAAAATAATCATCGAATTGTGAATTTTGCCCGTTGGCTATTGCGGAATTATTAACCCTAGTTTCTGATAAAGATAAATTAAACACCTTTTTGGATGATAATAATTTAGTGCGAATTAAAAGTGAATGCGACATTTGTGGCCAAGCATTAGATGTGAACCCTAACTTCGAATTTAGATGATCGAAAATAAAACGTGATTCAAGTCAGCTAGATTTCGAATTTGGCGCAGACGCGCAAAATAAATAGGCTTTCCTCTTCGCTATTTCGGAAGTATAACCACTACATTTAAGTACGGGAAACAAAGTGTTTCGTTTGGTTATTTTCGGGCAATTTGGTAAATAAAATGGCCTACGTAAACAGCATTTTCGGAGGGTTTAATTTCGAGATTAAAAAAAAAAAAATGGCGGCAGCTAGCATTCGAACAAAACTCAAACGCGCATGAATATTCAAACACGAGTGAACGATAACGCGCAGGAAGATTCAAACACGGGTGAACGATAATATTTGCACAAAAAAAAAATTTCAGGCCGAGCCGACAATCTACATGTTTACCAAACTATTTAGTTACTTATGCAATACGTAACTTTGTTAATTAAAATGAGAAACACTTAAAATCTTTTAACTGGCGTTTAACTTATGAAACATTAGGTGATATTTAAGTTTTACTTTGGCGGTGTTTCTCTGTTTAATATAAATTAATCACACTTTCGGTCGGGCATTGCAAACTCGGGAAGCGATGGTTTTTAGTTCAGCTAAAATTTCCATCTGCTCTCTTCGTTTATTTAACGATTCTGAGCAGTAGTCTCTAAGCGATTGTCGTAGACTCTGTAATTTATATTACTTACTTACCTCCATGTTTGCCAACTTGACCAGATTCGAACAGATTAGGACCCAAACCCCGTCCTTTAAAGGCCAACCGTCCAATGGACAGAATCTCCTCGTGACTATGGACAGAATTTGGTCGTGAGTTAATATCTTTTTGAGAATCCTCAGGGGACCAACGCTCTTTTGAGAGCAGTCTTCAGATTCCCCCTTCAGCGAATGTTTTTTTATGGTTCAACTTGGGAACGCATTATAAAATTTTATACAACTACAAAATGTTCATTTATGAGATACTTTTGAGTCTTTTATGATTCTATAACGTGGTTCTCACACCACAGTATTAGGTAGGTGAAGTTGGTAGCGTTAGGTTGCGGTGGCTTGAATATGGTTACATCACCAGTTATGTGGGATGCTCTCTAAGAGGAATGCAGTTTTGGCTGTGAACCATCCAAGTACTAATCCGACCCGTTGTTGCTTAACAGTGACGATCTAGTTACAGGGCCACAAGGCAACCTGGCGCTGACCTGAAGCTGACTCCAATTATTCGAGGAAAGATAATACTCTCCCTTGGTTTGAGGTTAAGAGGAGTGATAAGGATTACCCGTAGAAAATGAAATTCCAAACGGCGGAATTTCGGACTCTTTATTTAGCGCACAGAACTCGGGTTTCTTCGGCATAAGATGAATTCGAAACTGGCGTGTCGTGTATTCAGGTGGGCCTATTTCTGTTTTGGGTTGGTATCTTAACTGTCTGTGACTATAACTTTAATTGTGAATGTGCCCGTGACGCTGATTGACTGAATTACTGTAAGACTGTGTATCTGTTGGCCTACCCAAGATAGTATATACGGTGTCGTACACCGTAGGCGTGGCCTACCACTAGCCAATGATGTCGTTTGGGCGGAGCCTCCTTCAATCCGTGTTAATTTGTGTGTCTACGGAGATAGAGATTCATTTTTATCTCAAATTCCAAAAATACAACTCTGCGTTTCGTGGTTCCTTGATAGCAAATAATGTCCACTACTATCGTGTCTTCGGTTCTGCACCTGCTACCAAATTTGTTTGAACAGCTGACAGTTTAGCGTCAGTGTGGGAATTGATTTACTTCGTTTTACTATGTATATGTGTGGACATGTGCACAGGTTTGCTAACGTGTGAATGCCTCGAATTCATTCTTCTCGCCTTAGGCCTTTACAAGCAAAATCTATATATTATTATTTACATTGACTATTGTTATAGGTTCTTTGTTATAAATGCTATACATTATTATTTTACAGGGCTGTTACATATTATTTACACAAAGAGTTATTATTATTTATGAAAACTGCTACACATATTTTAGATTATTTGCATGTGCATAGTTGTGAGCGTGCCTGTTACAAGCCTTCATAGGATTCACATGATGCTCATGTGTGAGGTCTCATTGTCAAACCTATTCCATCTTCCACAGTGGACCTACAACCTGTTTATAAATTTATTTTCCCCCTTTATATTTTCTCTATATTAACATCTGTTTGGAACCTTCCGTCGCTCTATCTACAAGATGGGAAGGGTATTTGTACCTGTTGGCACCCCGAATTCCGCGCATGTGTGTTGGATGACGTTTCTTTCTCTTATTCGGAACATAGGAGACTCAATTGTGTGTCATATATGAAGGAATTAATAACGTAGCTAAATCCAATCGTCCAAAATTTTTAAAAGACAAACTGTGTTGCTTGGGATTCGCGCTCGGAGCTACAATACGAAGATCTCCGAGTGGTATGTATCAACCTGATGAGGCTCCAGAGGATCGGGAAAGAGTTAGATGATTCAGATTGTGATTACAAGGGGGCGGAACAAACTTTAATATTTACACAGTAAACACCATAAATAGTTTAAAATAGAATAATGGCAATGGATAATCGATGTTTACAATAATCGATCAAACAGAGCTACTAGGAGCGAACTCTACGGGAGGTGTCGAGAGGCTAAATGAGCCTCTTTACGTACGCACACAGGGATGATTGGCAACGAAGCCACAGATGATTCGTCTCAACCTAGCTTGGGTTCGAGGCTTTAAGAGATGAAACGGGGATTGGATGGTTATTCGAGGGACTTTAACCACGGGGAGTTTAACCTCTAATAGTAACACTAACTGGAAGAAGTATTCGTGCCAAACGAAATGTACCGAAACCAAGGATGTGCCAATTGACTGGGGCTCAGATCCTTCGGTATAATTATAGCCTTTGGATCGTAGGGAAATGGAGCGCGATCGAGAATGACGTGTTTCGTTGTAAAAGGCAGGCATATACTGTCGATGACCAATTGGAGCCAACAATATATAGGACCAGCCGGAACCGTTACTGCCTCCGCCATGGGGGAGGTGCGGGGGAACCTCTCCTTGGACCAACACGACGCTTGAGGGATAGGAAGTACTCCCGCGGGGGTTTCTTGATAACGCACTTGGAGGCGACAGACGCGTGCGTTTAAAATTCCAATCCCTCACTTATCGCAGAAAGCAGGTTGATATTCTGGCGGTTCCCACGGTCCTCGCTCACGTTGACTGACCTGGTAGTTTTGAAGGGGCACATGGCAGCAAGGAACCTCTATTCTCGACAATATATATATATATATATATATATATATATATATATATATATATATATATATATATATATATATATACTAGCACAGAAGCGATATCAGGCATGTAAAGGCGCTTCTAGTATTTTGACACACCAAAAATTGTTACCATCTAATAGATTTCCCCAAGCAAAAATAGTTTACCAGTGTAACGACTTTTGCGAAAAAAGAGTGGTTGAAGCCACACCCATTGGCAAAATCCCGAATTTCAACTTTTCAGATGTTCAATAAAAATGTAGCCCATACTCAAAATTTAATCTTGAAAGATATCCTTAATGACCTCAAATTAACACATTCCTGATTAGGTTTTCTAGTCGCGAGCGATTCTAGTCGCGGGCGAATCTACATCTGACCATGTCGGTCGGTTGGTCCCTGTTTTGCTTTCATTTTTGTGTAATAACATTGTAACTATTCGACCGATTCTAAGGAAATTTGAAACCCTTATGTTGTTTTACGTTCTCTTTTGAATGATAGAATTGTCAAAGTCCTCCTAAGGTTAGCCCGGGAATTATTTTTTTTAGCAATAACATCATAGCTATTCAGCCGATTCTAACGAAATTTGAAGTCCTTATGTTGTTTTATATTCTCTTTCGATCAGGAATTTGTCAAGCTCCCCCAAGGTTAGTCCGAAAATTATTGAAAGTTTTGAAGGTCATAAGATAATAAATGAGAATAAGTGAAAGCACGCGATATTTGGTCAGCAGACCTTTTTAATCTGATCTCTTGTTTCAATATATATTTTAGGTTTGGTGCGATTGTATCTATTCTCCGTATACGACCAACGATAATAATAATAGGTATTTATAATGCACCTTTCAGGGCTGTTACCCCTCCCAGAGCGCAGGTTGTGTAGCGAGTGTAGAGAAAGTTTACAGGAGAGAGAATGCAATTCTGAAGAGATAAGTCTTCAGGAGACATTTAAAAGTAGCAAGGGAGGGAGATGGTCGGACTTCGGCAGGAAGAGCATACCAGAGTCTAGGAGCACAAACTGAGAAGGAACGGTTACCCATCGATCAGAGGATAGAACGAGGAGTATTCAGGAGGGGAGCGAGGTTAGACCTGAGTGCCCGAACGGTTTGACAACGGAAGAGGGCAGACGAGAGATAAGGTGGAGCCTCGAGGCTTAGGGCCTTGAAGGTGATGAGAAGAATTTTATAGTGGATACGGAAGCGAATAGGTAACCAGTGTAGCTCCTGTAACAGAGGCATCGAAGGAGAGAACCGGAGGCGGCGAAGGAGGAGCCGGGCAGCATAGTGACGAAGGTCTGAATAGCCGTCTCAAGTTCGTCGATCAAAATGGGATCGAACACATGAGAAGTTGCGGAGGAAACCAAGGGAAGACTTACATATACGATGGATGTGCGATTTAAACGAGAGTTGCTCGTCGAAAATAACACCAAGATTACTGACGGTAACAGAGAAGGCGACATTGGTTTCCCCAAGGTTAAGGGAGGGGAAGAGAGTTTTAGATTTCTCCACCATCGAAGCGGTACCAACAAGGAGAACTTCAGTTTTATTGTGGTTAAGTTTGAGAAAGTTGGCAGACAGCCCGTCGTTTATGGAGGTGTAGGCTGAAAGGAGCTTGGTAATTGATTGAGAGAAGGACACAGGGGATGAGAAAAGATATATCTGAGTGTCCTCGGCATAGAGGTGGAAGGACAGGCCTAAATCGCGAAGAAGGGAGCCAAGAGGAGGGACCAAGGACTGAGCCTTGAGGCACCCTAAATGAATGGGCGTGGGCTCGAAGGAGAGGTTATCGAGCGCAACCGACTGAGTGCAGGAAGAGAGGTATGAGCGGGACCAATCAAGTGCAGTGCCTGAGAGACCAAGGAAAGTATGAAGACAATCAAGGAGGACAGTGTGGTCGATGGTGTCGAAAGCAAAGGAGAGGTCTAGGAGGACTAGAATTGACTTACAACCCCTATCGGCTGCTCTACGTAAACCATCTGAAACATTAAAAAGAGTGGTTTCAGCAGAATGCTTCGCTTTGAACCCCGACTGGTACATTTCATCGATATTGCAGTTAGAAATATGGTCCTTAAGGTAAGAGAAAAGCCCTCTCTCGAGGATCTTAGATAGGAATGGAAGCTGTGATATAGGGCGATAGCTAGATGGTTCAGAGGGGTTAAGGTGTGTTTTTTTAAGGATATGACGAATTGAGGCATGTTTGAAGGAAGAGGGAACCACCCCTGTGGCAAGTGAAGTGTTTTAAGAGATGAAGAATCAGTGGGAGGACAGCAGGGAGAATTTGGTGGAGGAGTTTGGGCGGAAAGACGTCCTTAAGGGATCCAGATTTGTTAGAGCGTGAGATCAGGGCAGTTACTTCCTCAGAGGACCCCCGAGTGAGGACGTTAAGCGGCAATGAAGTATGGTCAGAAGGAACAGCATGGGCTTGTTCAGACGCCTGAGGTAGTACGGCGCCAAGGTTAATAACTTCATCAGAGAACAATTTAGAAAGAGTAGAGGGGTTGATAGGGAAAGACGTGGGAGTAATGGGGCTAGGCGAGGAAAGATAAGAGAGGAGACGAAAGATAGTCCGAGGGTCATTCTTGTTTTCAGATAAAAGTTTGCGTGGATGAGCCTCGTGCCTTGATTTTAATTTGGAAGAATAAGTCGAAGTAACAAGGCGATAGGCAAGTGAGAGGGGGGTCGTGTTCTGCCCACGGGAGCATGCTTTACGAAGGGCTCGTTCATGAGAACGTAAGGACCTCCTTAAACGAAGGAGTTCCATGGTGAACCAAGGGGCACGGTGATGGCGCTTGAAGAAGGAGTGATAAAGGGGGCGTACATGTCAAGGCAGGCGAGTAATGATTGGTGCAGAGAGCTTAAGGTTTGGTCAGGTGAATCAATAGTATCAATAGGAGGTAGGGCAGAAACAACGTTGTTAAAGAGAGAAGTAGTATCAATTTACGATAGTCGCCAGAAAGGAATAGGATCTCGGGACGAGCGAGGAGCTAGGTGGTAGGGAATATAGAATTTAAAATTGACCAAGAAGTAGTCGAAAATTGTATTGGAAAGGTCAGTTACTGTTAGATTAGAGATATGGAGGTTCGAGATGACTAAGTACAGTGTATTATCACGTATGTGTGTTGAAGATGACAGGTGTTGTGTAAGAGAGAAGAGGTCGATGATGTCAATGAATGCACGATAAGTCTCATTGTGGCTAGGAAGATTGAAGTCATCAAAAATAAGGAGAGAACTAGTAGAGGATAGGTCTGAGAGTAGGTTACTGAACTCCTCGAGAAATAAGGCCGGAGACGAGCTGAGGGTGGGGTAAAGGACCACAATAGTCAGAGCGGGCACAGCACGTGATACAGCAATGAGAGTCTCAAATTTCGAAATCAGTGCAACTCCCCTCCACGGTGGTTCCGAGGACCATGCAGGAAATAATGACCCGGAGGGTTGCAAGGGCAGTGCATGAACCAGAATCAGACTCGAGCCAGGTTTCTGTAAGGCCAAGGAAGGAAACTTCAGTGCGAACAACGAGGTTATGGACATACCCCGACTTATTGGTCAGGCTCCTAAGGTTCAGAAGAGACGCCGACAGCGCCTGCTGATGAGCACAGGAGATAACATGATAAACTCCATCCCGAAATTAGTTTCGTGAATCAATATTGCGCTCCTCGCTACACAGGGTTTTTTTAATATATGTATATGGAGAGCACTCCCAGGACCAGCCTTACAAGACATATATTGGTTGACTCACCAAGATAAACAGAAAAGAGAGAAATCCATCTAAACTAAGCATCTTAGAAGCCATCATAATCAATGAAGAAAAACTTTACGTCTTACGTCTTGAAAAAGTAAAAAATAAAACTGTGCAGTAAGAATGGATATTAATTGTAGAGTAAATGGAGAAAGGTTGAGTTGAAGTTGAGTAATTTGTTAGATGCTTGGTGACGGCCATCTCCTGGGGTCTTCTTATTACTTGTTCTTAATTAGTTGGAGGCTCTCGCGCCTCTATAGCTCTTCGCTCGCTTAAATTGTTATATTATTTGCCTGATGCAGTTTATTATTTTGCTTGTTGTTTTAAATAGTTGCTTAGTAATTTCAAATGTATGTATATAGAGGATCCGGTTCCTCCCTTGCATCAGTTTTCTCGCTGTGAAAGTTACCTCTGTTGCGGATTCTGTAATCTTGCGGAATTTCCAGTGCCCTTCTCTCTTCCTCACTAAGTATGTATTGAGCTTGACCCCCCACCCACTTTGCACACTCTATTATGTAGGGATACTTTCGTGGTTGGGAGATCTATCTCATGATGTAGTTTTCTAAGTCTCCTGTGCTCTCTTCTTCTGATGTCGGTAATTATGTAGACTGCGGAGTTTTGAATTCCCTGGAGCTTAATTGCCTTTGTTTTACGGAGTCTGTTCAGAGGCATTGCCGGGTAGAGCAGAGTGGCCCCGCAGAGAGCATTGTATTTTTTTTATTATTATCCTTCTTTAAGCCTCTGAGTTGATACAATTTAGTTAGACTTGCCTTCGCCAGATTTGTTCTTTCTGTTACGTGCTTGCCGTACCCCTGTCGGCCAATTTTAAGTCCGAGCACTTTTCCTTCAGTTTCGTATCGATACCGTTCCTCGTCTACTTGTACTCTTGAAGTTCTGTCTCTTATAGGTATGATGGAAAATTTGGCCGCGTGGGTAATTATTAAAGTTCTCAATATCGGCCGCCGTGATCCTCGTCATGGTTTGGATATGTGTTATTTGCTATTATAGTAATGTCGTCCACGAATTGGATATATCTAGTGGAGTCAAAAACAGGGCTTGTCCATGGTAAAAATACTGTAGAGAGTAGAACTAATACCCCCCCCCCCCCGAGGGGCCTCGAAGATCGCTATGTCATAGCCCTCCACCGAGATATAGGCGGATCGATCCGTAGCATAATCGCATGGACATTTTGCGAGAATATGGGGTAGCTCCAATCTTCTGATTTTGTACTTAAGGCCGATTATCCAAACTTTATCGAACGCCTTTTGAAAGCCCCCAAGTACAGCGTCGCTGTATTTCTTTTCATATGTCGCCTTTGCGATCGTCTTGACGAGGACGGCTAAAGCCGTTTCGGTACTTCTGCTTTTCCGAAATCCGTTTTGGTGCTGCCGTATTAGTGATCTCTCTTTTAAGTGGCTGATTAGTCTATTATTTATAATATATAATATGTCCGCTGATGTAGGTTTCTCAGGGAGCCACATTTGTTCGAGACCGTTGTTTTTTAGCATATTTTTTAGCTCCGTGGATTACGATCCCGGTTTGGCTACTTTCAATACATGCGCATACAGGATGCATGTTAGTATACTCAGAGGTTCTCCCTGTTTGATGTCGAAAATATTCTTCGTATGTTGAATTTGGTCTGCTGTGGCCTTGGCAATTTTAGCGAAGGTGAGATTTTGTTTTTCCTCTTCTAACCTGGTCTTTTCTTTTCTTTTGTTATCGATAATCTCACGTTTCATCGGAAAAGCCATCGCTATGGCGCTGTGACTTCCGTTGCAATTCAGGCATTATTTTAGTTTGTGAATCGCAGTCGTGCCATGTATGAGATATACTGCTGAACTTGGAACACCATTTTATATATTTTAACCGTCATTCTCTAGTAACATGTTTCTCAAGGGCGAAAAAATTAACACTAACGAAGTCATCGCTTTTAATCTGTTCTGAGGTGATCTTTAAGTTGAATGCCAATAAGCCGGTCCCTTTGGCCTTCCTCGCCATACTAGTGTCTCTAAAAATCACCTGAAGCCCGTGCGAGTATTCGGTATTATTGTTCCGGTTTATGAACTTAATAAATTTTTTATTCGTTTGCCCAATTCTGAGTTCTCCCAATTTCTTCTTTAATCTCGTCGACATTATGGTTGCAATCCAGGATTGATTTGTCGGCAATATATCACTTTTTGAACTTAAATCTGTGGGGGTACTTTCTCCTTCAATCCGATTGCTTCTAATTCTTCCGTGGCTCTTTCCGAGAGAATTTCATCCACATCTTTGTCGTTTTGGCAAATTGCGATGCATGAATTCGAGTAGTCTAGGACTCTGACCTGCACCACTCCGAGTTTACCATATATAATCCGTAAGACATTCGTCTTGTCGGGTTTTTGTGTGCCCTTTCGGATGCGCAAAGGAACCCGTTTAATGGGTCCCATTGGTTTGCTATTCAATCTCTTTCTTCCTGGTTTACTTCATTGGCAAAGGAGAAAAATAAAAGAGAGAGGTTGAAGGTAGACAAACCGCGTTGTTTTATCTTGTTATCTACCTGTCTTATTCAGCTGGTCAGTCGGTAGCCCAACCTACCTGTCTATCACGTAACCCTAACAGTTTTTGCTCCCACCACACACAAGTTCGTTGCTCACACGGTTCTAACCTATCCCTTGTTAAGCTTCGGCCTGCGCCGAGTTAGCCGTAGGGTTCAGATAAGGCTCCTGCTTGTGGGGTATCTATGGAGACTGAACTTTTCTAACCGACTCGCCATAAGAAGGATGGATAGGATAGGAAAGATAAACTTTGTAGAGGTGTCACGTCTCAGTAGTGTTAGGTGGTAAACGTCTCTTCTGGGTCTTCTTCAAATTGAGGTGAATCTCACTTCGGAGAGTAGGAAAATCTGGATTGCCTTGCAAAAATCTTCGCTTGTAAGAATTTGAAAACTGCCATCCGCCAAAGCCAACCCTCAACACTCAAGCTACAAGTAGGAATCGAACATTAAAATATTTCAACTTCCTGAACGACCCTGTCGTAGAATGACTCCCGACGATACCATATATATCTATTCGTTGAGGGAACTTCCTTAATTATCTTTAGAGTGCGTTTACTGTCTGGCGGCCGATATTATATATCTTCGATATGCTTAAGAAGTGGAACTGAGCTCAAGGATAATAATATTGCTATCATTAATAAAATAATAACTATAAACAATACACAAAAACGGAAAATATTGACATAAACAGAATGGAAAGGGTCGTGGAGACTCGGGCTAATCCAAGGATTTAAGGGATTAAAAAAGGTAAAACAAATATAGAGTTAAAGAGATGGGATGGTTCGATAAACAATTTAAAGCACAGGATAGAATTGACAAAAGGGATCAATACTCAAAGGTGAAGTTTGGCTTACGTAACTTTGGCACTAGCGGTGCAGTGGAAGGTGGCGCAAAGGAGTTTCGGTCCGCTGGCGAGCTCCAGCCGAAGGGGGGGGATAAAAGGATCCTGACGAGGCGTCTTGGGAAGGAGAACCGTTTCTCGACGAACGGCTTGAAGAACAATGGCTGTTCTAGGTTGTTCTCTTCTGAACAAAGGGGGGATGAGAACCGTCTCTTGTCTACGGGCTCAAGAACAATGGCTGTTCTGTTCTCCTTGAACAACAGGGGGGGTGAGAACCGTTTCTTGGCGAAGGGCTCAAAACGAACAATGGCTGTTCTAGGTTGTTCTCTTCTGAACAAAACGGGGGGGGGGGGGTGAGAACCGTCTCTTGTCTACGGGCTCAAGAACAATGGCTGTTCTAATGTTGTTCTCCTCTGAACAACAGGAGGGGGGGGGTGAGAACTGTTTCTTGGCGAAGGGCTCAAAACGAACAATGGCTGTTCTAATGCTGTTCTCCTTGAACAACAGGGGGGGATGAGAACCGTTTCTTGGCGAAGGGCTCAAAACGAACAATGGCTGTTCTAGGTTGTTCTCTTCTGAACAAAACGGGGGGGGGGTGAGAACCGTCTCTTGTCTACGGGCTCAAGAACAATGGCTGTTCTAATGTTGTTCTCCTCTGAACAACAGGAGGGGGGGGGGGTGAGAACTGTTTCTTGGCGAAGGGCTCAAAACGAACAATGGCTGTTCTAATGCTGTTCTCCTTGAACAACAGGGGGGGATGAGAACCGTTTCTTGGCGAAGGGCTCAAAACGAACAATGGCTGTTCTAATGCTGTTCTCCTTTGAACAGCAGGGGGGGAAGCCTTGGGAACTTGGCGTCGGAAAGGCTCGAACCTTTGGCACTCAAGGAATATTGTCCTCCTTCTGGACAAGTGATGGTGAATCTCGAGGTCGAGGTCCCTTAGCGCACAAAGGGAGAGAGGGTCGTGGTGATGTTTCGCGACGAAAATCTGGATCTCCAATCTGATCTTAGTGGTAAAGTTTCCATATAAATAGCCAGGACATCTCCTTGGCGTGGGGGAAAATGGAATGGAAGCTTGGAGGGAACGCACAGCCGGGCCGGGCAACAATGCCTTATCTGTTCATAAGCCTAACTCGATCTGGCGAGGTCAGCGTATGGGGGCGAACGGGGGGACGATAACCTCCTTGTTTAAACATTGGCATCCGGTAGCTGAGATAAGACTCCAAGCCTCGAATCGAAGATGCACGTGGGCAGCATCGTGGTTTTAAATAATACGGGATAGGAGTTGAAATTAAACGCAGCTTCAACACGTTCTATCACACCCCTCGATTCCAGGGGAAGTTGTCACTTCGAAAAAAAAAAGAGAGAAGGGACAACGATAGAGCTCCGTTGTGGGGAACTTGTTTTCTTGTACCAACCGTACCTTCCTGCACCTAACTAGTATTACCTCAATACATATGATTATTTTGATCTTTAGATTACAGGGGAAAATAACCTTTAATACAACTTAATCAAAGAAAAAAAAAAGGGCATGGAACAATGAAATGATATAAACTTAGTACATACGGGACAAAATAATTTATACGTAAATTAATAAGAACAAATATACAGACATACAAAAAATTAGACATTGAGCGTTACAAAATTCAGACATATACATTAATTAATTATATTACAAAAGAATCTTAAATTAAGTCGTACAAGACGGTATATACCTACATGGAGATACTAATCCTATGAATACAATTATTCTACGCTATTCGGTAACGCATTCCTACTGAGTGCGTCAGCGACCTGGTTATCGGAACCTTTTATCTAATTTATTTTAAACTGATACTCTTGCAAGAGTAAATTCCAGCGCATGATGCGGCCGTTTGAGTGTCTCACATTCCTAATACAGGCTAATGGACGGTGGTCGGTTCCTATTTGAAATTCTCTACATATCAAGTACAGCTTGAATTTGTCTATGACCCAGATAATTGATAGAGCTTTCTTTTCTCTAGTGGCATATCTCTTTTCGCGTGGTAATAATTGACGACTAGCATATGCAACTGGATGACTCGTTCTGTCATCCACGTATTGAAGGAGTACACCTCCAATGCCCTCGTTGATCACGTCGGTCTTAACCCCAAAGGATTTTTCCGGGTTGGGCAACTTAAAAATGGGGGCAGAAATGAACTTACTTTTGAGCTGATTAAAATGGGAAACAGCGACATCATTCCAACGTAAACGATCGGAGAAATTCTTTTCCTGAAGGGGGCATAGGGGGGCCGAAATTGCAGCGAAATTCGGAACAAATCGCTGATAGGGAGAAGCTGATCCTAGGATCGATCTTAATGGGTTCTTTGTAATCGGGAGGGGCATGTCGGCGATTGCCTTAATCTTGTTCTCGTGGGGACCTAACTTGCTTCGTCCTATTTTGAAACCCAAATATTTGATGGTTTCGTGAGCAAAATGGCATTTGCTGGGGCCAATGGTGAGGCCATTTTCACGCAGTTGCTCGAAAAGAACTAATAGGGCGGGTAAATGGTGATTCCATTTAATTAGTTCTTGTAGCTGACTCTTCGGACGTGGTGTCAGCTGCGCGTCACTATCCAGGTCAGAGGGTTCTAAAGACTCGCCTGGTAGGGAAGGAGGATGGTAATCGGCATCAGGTTGGATGCACACTGTCTGGATTACATTAAGGGACTCCGCGGGGCAATCCTCTTCAAGCGCCGATGCTTCGTCCAGTTCTACGAAGGTATCTCCATGGGCGCGTTGGGGTTTTTTTTTTTCTTGGGGTCCAGGGACAGTCTCCGTGTCCTTGTCTGGGGCCTTATCACCTAAGGGTGTTAGTGATTCACATTCCTCTTTTGCCGTCCTAAAGTCCTGGTTAGGGGTCTCCGAGAAATCGGACGGTATCGGGGTTCTGATGGGGACGGGCTCCTGGGCTTCTTTCTTATCTCGGCCATGAGGAAGGGCGGCCTGAAACACAGGGTCGAAACTTACTTGGGGGCTCTGTCCTATAAGTACGGAACAGAATTGTATGGGTGCTACAATGACTTCAGCCCAGCCATTATAATATTGACACTGCAGGTAACATCTAGCGACGGGGAATCGGTTCGCCCGCCCAAGTTGGTCATGTACCACCGCAAATTTTTCGTGGTTAGAGGCCACTGGGAGGAGTTCGTCGGACACGATGAAGCACGTACATCCTGTGTCCCTGACGAGAGTCAATACTCGGCAGCTGTCCACGCTGCCCTCCTCATATTTCAAAGTTCCCGATGAACTTTTACCAAAAACAAAATTTACCTGGTGGCCTGACGGAGGGGGAGAAGTTTCTGCTTGGGTCTGCACCACCGGGGGAGCCGGGGTTGCATTAATCTGGTGAACTTGGTGGGCTGGTCCGCTTTTAAGCCTAGAATTTTTGGGGCAATTCCAGCTCATGTGGTTTTCTACACCACAGGTGAAGCATATGGTTGGTCGCTTCGGGAAGAGAGATGGAGGAGAAGTCTTAACGGGAGGTTTGGAGTCCCGTTGTTGGTTTTGGGGAAAGAAGTTTTGGGGTTTTACGGGGCTCGAAAACTTTGTCAGCTTTCCTGGGAAGGAGCGCGAGTCCGTCCTTCTTTCTTCTCGTTGGATTTCTTTTTCTCGTTCTTCTCGTTGTATTTTTCCTTCTCGTTCTTCTCGTTGGATTACTCTTTCCCGTTCCTCTTGTCGGATTACTCTTTCCCTTTCTCTTTCTACCTTTTTTCTTTGAACTTCTGCTTTAATCCGAGCTAATTCAATCTGAAGCTCAGCTTGTCTTATCCGTTCCTCTCTTTCTCTTTCTTCTCGTTGTATTTCTCTTTCTTCCTTTTTTCTTTCTCTTTCTTCCTCTTTTCTTTGCTCCTCTTGAATGTACTCAGTTAGTTCTTTTCCGGAAAGTCCACAGGACTCTCCTTGCGCTTTAAAGATTTCAAATTGAGTCATCTTTGCACTTGGGGGCGCACTAGTCAACCAACTAAAATTCCTTGCAACAAGAATTATGCCTCTATAGAATTAGCCTACCTAAATATGGGCACTGACCTATTCGTACTTGGTTTCTCAATCTAAATAACCACTGACTAAAATCACAAAAAAACACAAACAAATTATTATAACCGTTCCTTGAGCTACTCCAGCTTCTTAAGTTTAAAAAAAAAGGGGGATAGCAATCGTTAAAACAAAAGGGAACTACTATATTCTATTATTATAACGAATAACACTATGCTATACTCGACTGAGACCAGTGTTTGCAAAGATATAGCGTTAAACCCCACACCTGATACCAAATTTAAATAGTATATATATATATATATATATATATATATATATATATATATATATATATATATATATATATATATATATATATATGTCGTAAAATGACTCCCGACGATACCATATATATCTATTCGTTGAGGGAACTTCCTTAATTATCTTTAGAGTGCGTTTACTGTCTGGCGGCCGATATTATATATCTTCGATATGCTTAAGAAGTGGAACTGAGCTCAAGGATAATAATATTGCTATCATTAATAAAATAAAGTTTTATTAATAATAACTATAAACAATACACAAAAACGGAAAATATTGACATAAACAGAATGGAAAGAGTCGTGGAGACTCGGGCTAATCCAAGGATTTAAGGGATTAAAAAAGGTAAAACAAATATAGAGTTAAAGAGATGGGATGGTTCGATAAACAATTTAAAGCACAGGATAGAATTGACAAAAGGGATCAATACTCAAAGGTGAAGTTTGGCTTACGTAACTTTGGCACTAGCGGTGCAGTGGAAGGTGGCGCAAAGAAGTTTCGGTCCGCTGGCGAGCTCCAGCCGAAGGGGGGGGATAAAAGGATCCTGACGAGGCGTCTTGGGAAGGAGAACCGTTTCTCGACGAACGGCTTGAAGAACAATGGCTGTTCTAGGTTGTTCTCTTCTGAACAAAGGGGGGATGAGAACCGTCTCTTGTCTACGGGCTCAAGAACAATGGCTGTTCTAATGTTGTTCTCCTTGAACAACAGGGGGGGTGAGAACCGTTTCTTGTCGAAGGGCTCAAAACGAACAATGGCTGTTCTAGGTTGTTCTCTTCTGAACAAAACGGGGGGGGGGGTGAGAACCGTCTCTTGTCTACGGGCTCAAGAACAATGGCTGTTCTAATGTTGTTCTCCTCTGAACAACAGGAGGGGGGGGGGTGAGAACTGTTTCTTGGCGAAGGGCTCAAAACGAACAATGGCTGTTCTAATGCTGTTCTCCTTGAACAACAGGGGGGGGATGAGAACCGTTTCTTGGCGAAGGGCTCAAAACGAACAATGGCTGTTCTAATGCTGTTCTCCTTTGAACAGCAGGGGGGAAAGCCTTGGGAACTTGGCGTCGGAAAGGCTCGAACCTTTGGCACTCAAGGAATATTGTCCTCCTTCTGGACAAGTGATGGTGAATCTCGAGGTCGAGGTCCCTTGGCGCACAAAGGGAGAGAGGGTCGTGGTGATGTTTCGCGACGAAAATCTGGATCTCCAATCTGATCTTAGTGGTAAAGTTTCCATATAAATAGCCAGGACATCTCCTTGGCGTGGGGGAAAATGGAGTGGAAGCTTGGAGGGAACGCACAGCCGGGCCGGGGAACAATGCCTTATCTGTTCATAAGCCTAACTCGATCTGGCGAGGTCGGCGTATGGGGGCGAACGGGGGGACGATAACCTCCTTGTTTAAACATTGGCATCCGGTAGCTGAGATAAGACTCGAAGCCTCGAATCGAAGATGCACGTGGGCAGCATCGTGGTTTTAAATAATACGGGGTAGGAGTTGAAATTAAACGCAGCTTCAACACGTTCTATCACAGACCCGTTCCCTTTGACTATGTCATTGTAATCGGCCGTGAGGAGCCTGCTTACCTTATATCTTAGAAGAGGTAGAGGGAATTCTGATAGATAATGAGATATGCATCCCATCATCCTGTGTCCATACGGTTAACTTACAGGCATTCAAGAAAATATAAGATAGACAGAAGACTTCCGAAATAGATAAATGAGGTAACGCATGGACAACAAGAACAAAAAAGTGAGTGAAAAAAAGTCCCAAACAAACAATATAATCAATAATATTTAAAGTGTCTAGAACAACTAAAATGAGGTGTAAATATAGCTTACGATCAGTGGTTAAAAATCCTTTAAAAAGTTTTAAAGTGATTAATAAGTCTTTTAAAATATGACAAAAATACAAATTTGAATAGTGAAACGATAGAAGTGGTTAAAATAATTTCGACTGAAGTGACTTTATACAAATATACTGTGAACTAAAAAGAGGACTTAAAATAGTAAAAGTGATAAAAGTAATTAGAATAAGAAAAGTGCTTAAAATAATCTCGATTAGTGAATTAACAAAAAATAAAAGTAATTTAGAAAACGAAAAATGGTTAAAAATAAATTAAATTAATAAATTGTGTATGAATCAAATATAAGACATTGAGACTTAAACTAAATAAAATAGTAAAAGTTTTGTTAAAATAGACTTTAAATAAAGTAAAATCATTATAACATTAGATAACACCGGGAACACAATTTTGGTTGAGTTAGGTCTGATAGCTGTTTTTAACTAATTTTTCGGTACTGAATCCAAAACTGATCTCCGTTTTTCTCTATCACGCCAAGTTTTTTAACCTTTTCAAATATTGACATATGTACAATGAAATATGAAAGAAACAGGCATGATTGCAATGTTTATTTAACACTAATATGTTTTAACAAAGGATATGGCTACTGTAATTATATAATTGTAATTGTGTGCAAGTAGTTAAGGTAAAAATTTACGTTTATAGCTCTTTCTGGAGTGTTCAACTTGAGGACTATCGCCTTTGATGCTCCAACAATGGTCAACCATCATATGTACATCCTATCTACCCTGATAAACTAATTTTTATGCACGGGGACATAAATAACAGGATTATTCTTTACTTACATAAGGTAATGGAGATTAATACCCGATTCCAGTTAGAATATCTTCGGGGATTTTTGTTCCTGAGAGCGTAGCTCGTGTAGTTTGCAGTTTGCTCCCCAAGATGGCGTTACTCCGGCCTAAAGGTAGATAAGTGACGTCACACGGAATTTCGAGTTGGCGTAAGAGAATCAAAACAAAGACACCGATGAGGCGGGTTGGTTCTCGTACGTTTATGACCGTGAAAAGGTTTCCTTCAGAAAAGGTTGGGATATGTTTATATTCTTTTCTAGCGATTTGGGTCTCGCTTATATAATTTCGATGTTGGATGAGAAATCTATCTAGTTTGGAGTTGTCAAACTCAGATAGAATAAGATTTGGAGTCCTCAATCTATGTAGGTTGATACTCACTAATCTTGAGGCTCGAACGGCGCCGAGCTTCCTTGGTACAATCTGGTATTGTACAAGGACTGCAAATTCTCCTTAACTTGCAGTAACTTTGTACCGGTGATTTTTGAGTCTTCTTGTCGAACTCGAAAAATCTTCTGTCAACCGGTGACTTTCTTGTCTCTTCGGTGGGAACGAACAAAAAGCCTGGTTTACATGGGTCATCCTGTTATATACCCAAATTACTCCCGCTGAGGTGGATGGGGGGGCAGGGGCCTCGCAAGGTGGGACCTCAGGTTGGTCTCCCGCACTTTTGCGTCTTCTGGTTCGGAGAGGGGGTAATACGAGATCGGCAGTTTGCACTTTTGAATGGGTTGTTTATAAGTGCACCCTCGAAGGGCCTGCCTTTTTGAGCTGAGGTCAGGAATCAGTCTCGTATCATTTACACTTTTGCCCGTCCTCCTATGTTACCGAAGAACTTCGAAGAGGCAAAGCTAAACCCAGATGTCGTTAGTTATTATTTTCTTAGACTCGATATATATATATATATATATATATATATATATATATATATATATATATATATATATATATATATATATATATATTAAACTCTTATTATACCTCTACATGCCTTAACCCTTAAGATGATCCTGGGGGGAGGGAAGGGAATCAATCGCCTGTGCTCTACGCAAAGAGCCCTACTAAAACATCTGTACAAAAAAAAACTACTCGACCGATAGTGGGAACGCTCCACTAACATCACTCTTATTGTTGAATTATGTCCACCGTGCGCCTAATTAACACTTATGGTAATCGATTCTACGAAATACACAAAAGAAACTACAACATTAGGGATACACTTATACGTACAAAATAAACCAACTAAAAAAATTCCATCTAAACACAAAAAAAATTACCGTAAGTAAACTATATTAACCTGGTATTACATTATGGCTAATGCTTTCAGTACTCCCGTCGCATACGCTGTTTCCCACATCGTGAGTTTTCGACTGGCATAACATATGTGGAATGAATTTGCGGTAGCATGGGGTGGTTCCTACGAACGAACGAACTTGTCGTTTGGTTCGGGGTAGCGGCATCTTTATTAAGGCGTCTACCCGATTCTGTCTTGTGGATAAACCGTTTTTCCCAATTTTGACTCCAAGCTCAGAGATGGCCTCATCAGCAAAGTAGTATTCAGACGTTCCCATCGTGCAAACGCGTTCGCAGGGACGCTTTGAGACGGCACTACGTGCATGTGAGTGTCCTTCCCGTGTAGGGGTAGTCACGTACACGAGGTCAGGATAGAAGGATGACTCCTTCCAACCACCTACACATCTTCTTGCTGCTCCTTCTCTTTTAATATTTATTTGCCTATTTATTATTGACTTTTCTTCTCGGGAATAGGGTTGATCTTCATCAGGGAGAGGAGATTGATCTTCCAGAAATTCTTCCTTCATTTCTTCTTTCATTAAACTCCCTTTAGAACCGTCATTTTCTTGAAAGTAGCTTGGTACTCCCGTTTCAATCACTGCATTTGACCTTGAGTTTTCTGTCACCATCTTTGTCTTCTGAGAATTTGTATTTTCCGGGTTTTGCTCCGTCAGCGATTCTGTACATTTATTTTGATCTTGCGAAGATTTCTCAGTCAGAACTTTTTCTTGAAAAGTTTCTTTGATTGCCCTGTGATCAGGAGGAACTTGCTTGGTTACAGCTTGCTTATTAGGCGTATGTATTACTCTTCTTATATTTATTCTTCTTTCTTCTTTTTCATTCCCCTTCTTCGCTACCTTCCACTCCGGGGGTGGGAGGGACGAAACCACATCCGTTGCAGTCTTGACGACTCGTGAACATATCCCTTCGTTCACATGTTTCCGGACGAAAACAAATGGGTAGAAACCGTGTGTCTCTCATTCGCGGGTATCCGGGTGGCTATTAATTGAGCTATCGGATTTGGGGAGAGCTGCGCGCTCTGGCCTATTAATACATAGCGGAATTTAATAGGCGTTGCTACTACGTCGGTCCAGCCAGAAAAATATTTCGATTGTATGAGGCATCGGACAACAGGAAACTTAGTGGGTCTACCCAGGAAATCCTGGACACTTGTGTGTCAGAAGAGAAGAGATCTCGATTCTTTTCACTTCCATCTCAACATACCTGCACATAATAGAAAATATGTTTTAATGACACAATAGAATTGAGCGAGGGAAGTGTATTGCCTCCACAACGTGAGCCTATCGCTCCCCCAAGATGTATGCGAGAGCATCTTTAATAGGGCCATCTTGCGGAGACAGCTCCGTCGCAGGTCACGGAGTAGAGGACTGTCGAGGTATTGAGTGCTTCCTAATTTTTTTCTGTCAGATTAGTATATATTCAATGACTTCAGCGCGCCAGTCTGACACTAATACTTGGGGAGGGAAACAATTCCTCTATTGGCAGAGTGGACTTTTTAACTACTGTATTTATGAGAGTGCCATAGCGTTTAATCCGTTTTAAGGAAAGAGCCAGCCAAGAATTAACCAAATATATATCTTTTTAATTTATCAATTAACTCAAAAAAATTACAATAACATATATAAGTTTAACATGGTTTGCCAGAATTAATTAAGGGCCTATTCCAGACGAGAGTCATTACCAACGAAAAGTAGGCTCCACGTAAATAAACCAATTGCCAGTTAGTTAATTTATGGAGACCTTTTAGTATATCATTTAGCCACAATTTACGTGCCATTAATCTTAACTAGCAATATGACAGGAGTCACTAAATATTATCTCTCCTTTAGTTAGCTTGGGTGCAGTATTAAAAATCCTGCTTAATCAAAACGAATATAAATAGTCATTCGGACTTACATGACCTTGAAAGGATCAGAGGTTGACAGATGTCGCTAAATTGGATTTTTCCCGCTTCTTTGAGTTGTAGCGGCCGAATGGAGTTTTTCCCCGAGATGGGGAGGGGGACGGGACACGATGTCAAATTCTTCTTATAACTTTATCTCCGGTTATACGTTTAAAAGACGCAAAGAGGAGTTGTGCTCTCTGGCTCAAGGATTACTCTTCTGGGTAGATCTTGAAGTCTTTTAGTATCCTCGTCTTCTTCGAGGGGTTGCCCAACTGGGTTTTGGGATACGAGGTGATTTCGAAAGTACTTAAAAATGGAACTTTCTCGGGTATTAATTCTTCTTCTCTCCAAATTATTGAGATTGCAAATTGAGAGTTACTCGAGGGTGAACGGGTCTTCTTTTCTATTGCACCCGAAATTCCTGTTTGGCACTAGGAATTGTGATGCAGCCTGACTTCTTACTAAGTCTGTGAAGGATAACTCGGTATGGCACCGATACGAAAACGTGACGATCTTCTAAGTTTTAGAAGTCGATTTAGGAACGGGGAGAGGGACCAATCTCCTTGATCTAGTCCTCTATCGTCTCTCACATAATAATAATCCTCTTTCTTCCTTATGGGGCTTATTTATAGACCGGCGACAGCCCCACCTCAGGGGGACGGGGCGAGGCCACTGTGGGGAGTGTGAGGGGTGAGAGGGGTTGCCACCACGGAGCCCAGGTCTAGTTCTTAATGAGAGGCACCGACGACCGTCCCAATATTTCTCCTTGGTGTTCTTTTTGACCTGGCACCGCTTTGGGGGGCGCTTTAACCGCGGGCCTCCTGATCTCGTAGGTAATCGGATCTTTTGAGAGCTGCTTAATGGCCTTTTGGGGTTACCTTGGTCCTGCAGCTCGACTCGACTACCAACTCGGTGGGGGAGATCAAAGCCTTTCGGCAGTTTGATGGTTAGTCAGACGACTAACGTTATCACGCCCCTCATATTTCGGTACGTTACTCTCGCTCTCTCCGAAGAGGGACTTTAACATATATGTCCGCTTGGCCGTCTGTCTGGCGTTACGTTATAATTCCTTTACCAGGACATCAATTAAATATGGGATCCAGCATCATCCCCAGGAACGGTATCTCTGACACGAATTTCATGGGTTCAGTTATCCTGTAGAAACAAGAGAGATTTAACTTGTTGGTCCCTTTCCGATGAAAGTGCATTGCCTTCATCTTTCAGGAGAAGTGGGACCCTTTATGAATGGCCCGGGGGTGGATGGTGTTAACCGTCAGCTGGAGACGGCGGGCAACTGATGCCGGGCGTGAGGCGGAGCAATAAAAAATGAACTCGTCTACAAACGAGGTTACAGTCACCCCTTGGGGCAGAGAGTAGACGAGGCTATTTATCGCAATAGCGAATAAAGTAACATAATACACTGCGCTGGGGAACACTTTCCTCCTGAATAACTGAGATCAATATAAGTGTTACCAACCATAATCCTTAAATTGCGAGTAGCTAAAAAGTTCTTGATAAAAACTGCTAAAAGCCCCCTCAATCTTATCTATACAACTGGTAGAGAACCTCATAGCACCAAGTGGAGTCATAGACCTTCTTAATATCGACAAAGCCATCCATCACATGACAGCAACGAGTAAAGGCTTCAAGCAGAGTACCCTCTATACGGCGGTAGTAAAAAGACAGTTGTATGGCTCACATACACCCGCAGAGAAACGCAAGGCTTCGCTCTCCAGAAACCACTGAAAGCGAGCATTCACCATTTTCTTCATCATTGGCAGGACCAACGCCGTTGTCTACGCAGTAGAATAGAATCCCTGGATCTAAATCCAGTTAAAAATATCTAGTAGAAGTGATTACGGACGGCATGAAGATTTCCAAGAAAGTCGTATCAGATATTGTATTGGCCCGTAGACCGAGACATCCCTGGAGAACACCCTCCTCCTGAAAATAGAGATCAGAATAAGTATTACCAACTTTAGTCCGTAAATTGCTAGTAGCTAAAACCTCTGGATTAAAACTGATAAAATTTCTCTCAATCCCCATTCACATAACTGGCAAAGAATCAAATAGCGGCAAATGGTATCATAGACCTTCTCGGTATCGAAAAAGAGAACCATCACATAGGAGGTACGAGCAAGGGCCTCAGGAGAGTACCTTCCATATGGGCATACAGACAAGAAGATATGTCGTACTCTACTTCTTATAGAAGCCATACCGGTATGGAGTTAGGGCATGGTCTTCTAGAAACCTCTGCAAGCAAGCACTCGCCATTTTCTCCAACTTATTAAGACAGCTGGTGAGCGCTCTTGTCCAATAATGAGAAGGAGACAAGCCGTCTATACCTCGGTTTCAGAAATCGCAGGACCAATGCCGTTCACCACCTAATAGGATAGAATCCTTAGATCTAAATTTAGTTAGAAGTATCTAGTATGAGTGATTCCGTACCTGGATAGCGATGCTCAAGAAAGTCGTATCGGATATTGTCTTGGCTCGAGAACGTGGAATCGTACCAAGACTGCTGAACGCATCTAGGCGGTAGTGAACAGACAGTTGTAACGCCCCTGTGCACCTGTCGAGAAACGCAGTGTTTCGCCTTCCAGTCTAAGCTGGATACGTCTAAACTTCGCTGGGTAGCGCTTAACACTGCTAAAATCAGAAAAGAAGAAGCCAATATATTGGCGAAGCTGGCGAGATCGCATACGATACAACCATTCAACTCAATGCCATGAGTGTAATGACAAGAATACCCACTTCTGATTTTTCTCATTCTCTTCCACACCTGCGGTGAAGAGGTTGTGGAGATTAGGAAGACACATATGTCCTTCAGGTGTCAATTCGTGCCTGACGTAAAGTCTGCTGGTGAATGGATATAGTTCGACTTTGGTCAATATGGTTCGGAGTGGTTGGATGCAGGCGAAACCACGCATAAGCCTTTTCATAGGTCGCCACAACACGAGTTCAATCAGCACTCCACAATGAGACCGATGTTCTGCTCCGACTATACCGAGTACGAGTAATTGCGGACTCCGTAGGCTCAACCACTAAACACGAAAAGTAATGTATAGCTGCATCAATATTTACAAGTTCTTTAGTAGTTAAGAACACATCATGGAACTTTGACCAGTTGGGCCTTGCAACATCCTATCTAGGGAGATATGAGGGGGACGGGCAAAGGTTTGCGCTTTTTATAACAATGGGGAATTGGTCGCTGCCATGCATGTCATCTAAGACAGAAAACTTGAAATCAGGGATACAACCCGCGGAGCCAATATATAGATCCACACAACTGAAAGAATCATTTTGTATGTGATACGACTTAAAAAATGTTGTCTACGGATTATGCAAAGAATACACGAAAGTTATGGGCTTCCTTTTTCAAGTGCGCTATAAAGCCCCAATAGCAGCCAACTATCGACGGAACCCCGTGTGTCGCGCAGGCTATAATGTTTGTTAGTGGGATCTTATTCTTTTCGAAGTATGATTTTATGGTTGCAAAAATTTATGTTAATTTTGTATTTATAATGTGCCTTCCCAATATCTAAGAAGACAGCCATCATTCATCAGCCACGAGCAAAGGCCTCACAGGGAGTAGCATCCATATGGACAGGAAGATCTGTCGTACTCTGCTTCTTACGTAAGCCACACTGGTATGGAGTTAAGAGGCCACGGTATTCTAGAAACCACTGCAAGCAAGCAATTGCCTATAGTAGGAACGAGACCAGCCGTCCATACTCGGTTTCAGAAATGGCAGGACCAATGCCTTTATCAATGCAGTAGAATAAAATCCCTGAATCTAAATCAAGTTAAAAATATCTAGCAGGAGTGATTCCGTACGGGGTGGAGATGCCCGAGAAAGTCTTTTCGGATATTGTCTAGGCCTGGGGACGTGGAAGCGTACCGAGACAGCGCTGAACGCATATCGGGGGTAGTAAACAGCCAGTTGTAGGGCTCTTGTTCATCGGTCAAAAAACGAAGGTCTTTGCCCTCTAGTTTGACTTGATACGTATAAACTCTGTCAGGTACCTCACAACGCTGGAATCATCGGCAAAAGGGAGGCCAATTGATTGGTGACGCTGGCGGGATCGCGGATGATAGAAGCACTCAACTCAATGCCAGGGGGAGAGTCATCAGCATACCGAACCCAAATTTTGTTCATTCCCTTATACATCTGAGCTGTAAAGGTAGTGGAAGTCAAGGAAGACACAAATTCAATCCAGGACTCAATACGTACCTGATGTAAAGCGCGCTGGTGAATGTTTTTAGCTAGATTTCCGTCAATACGGTTAGGATGGGTTGGTTCTGGCGGAACTACGCATGAGACTTTTTGAGGCCACTACCACAAGATTGCAATCAGCTTCCACCGTGTGACTGATGTTCTGCCCCAGCGGGACCAAGAACGAGGAATTGCGGACACCACAACCTCAATCACTAAACGCGAAAAGTGGTCTCTGCCCTGCATGTCATCTAAAACAAACCACTCGAAATCAGAGCTACAACCCACGAAGCCAATAGATAGATCTAGACCACTGAAAGAATCAGTTTGAATGTGGTAGAACCTAACATGTCTGGAGTTAAGAATACTAAAAGTATTAGTGGATAAAAGAGATTCGAATAGACAGCCTTGGCGGTTGCTCACTCTATCACCCCATACGGCAGTAGCAATGCAAGGTAAATACCGAATCTCCCCCCCCCCCACCCTTACTGTGAATGCCGAGTCTCCTCGACCCCCCCCTACCGGTATGGTAAATACCGAGTCTCCCCCCTCCCCTTCCCCAATACTTTGATCAGTGACCTTTTTCGAAGGAATTAGAGTCTACACACACGCGCACACACACATATACACTGGAGCTTTCTAAGGAATTGGAGTCTACACACACACACACACGCACACATACATTGGGTTAGGTTAGGAGTAAAATGCCCCCTCCCCTAGCATTGGTCACTACCAGCCTTGGTCACATGCAGGAAAAAACAAGCGATAGCAATAGTCTTCACACACACACACACATACATTGGGTTAGGTTAGAAGTAAAATGTTCCCCCCCCCCTAGCATTGGTTACTACCAGCCTTGGTCACATGCAGGAAAAAACAAGCGATATTTAGTACACACACATATACACACACTGGATCAAATCGGTAGAGGTGAGATACAGACTGCATCGAGCTGATTTATCATGTATTATTATGTCTGTCAACAGTGGAGTTGCCACTTAACTTTTTTCAATTTCTTGATTGGTCCGTCTATTTGCCATATATAAAATCATTTGTTGCTAAACATCTCTGTATGTCACACGTTATAAGATGATCTCCATCTATACCGTATCACACCCAGACTTGTTAAATATTTTGCAACCGAAGATGTGTGTGGATCGGATTATAAATTTAGCCCAGACTATTCATCTACGGTTGATTCTTCGATCATGTTCGTCGACTTATTCATGAACACATAATTGATCGGATTGTATTACTGTGTAGTGGTTCAGTCCAGCCGCCTTTTAACTACAATAACGAAAAAGAAGTTCTTGAACATCTCCAGTTTATGGATTTAGAAGATTTAATCATCGGTGAAAAATTAAAAAACGAGCTTATGGATCAGTTTTTCTTTGTCGGAGGACTATCCGATCCTCAAAATACATGGGGGGATAAGGTTTTCTGCATATTGCATTCTAATATGGTTAATGATGGTCAGAAAGTAGTGAACATCGCTATATTTGACACAAAACCCTTGTTATTTCGCTTTCTCTCGTGTTATTCCCATCAGCTCACTGATATGATGAAAACTAAGATTGAAGAGGCAAGGATGAATGAATTCTCCTTCTTACAAGATCGAGATAATGTTATGAGTTATTTTGTAGACAAATTAAAACATTGGTAATTAAACACGCTTTTTTATTTTGTCTTTATTTTATTCATATTAATCATAAAATATTGTTAATTATTAAAAATATATACACATAAAGAGCTAATAATAGCTGACAGGGATTCATTGGATATTAACTTTTTAAGTATCATGTAAGATCCCTTTGAAATCAAAAGGTATAATTCGATAATTCCCTGGGAGTTCAGTGCGTTTACGAAAGGTTTTTCTCAAAATCTTTTCCCCACTCACCTCTTTCACTCCACCGTATCGTCGGTTATTACATCCTTCGTCTGAGTGTTAATGGTTAATCCTTTAGTACGAAGTATATACTTCACCCCACTCGTCGTTTGGATACGTACTGAAAAGGATTTGGAACCCGTTGAGCAGAATAAATCTCCGTACGCCTCGTCATCGTACACATCTTTGATCTCATCGGTGAGATGACCTATGAATTCTCCTCCAAGTCGAGGTTGTGGGTGATCTTTCCTAGCAATGAAGATGGCACTGTTTGTGTCACAGTACAAAAAACGTTCACCTGACGAGTCTAGGAAGCCATATAGCTTGATTCGAACATAGGCGGTTGTGAATGCTGCAATTGGAAGATTCGTTACGTGGGACTCAACTTCTACATGTTCAGCATTCTGCACTTTCGCGATGTATGCATTGCCAACTACATCCAAAGATTTCACAATGAAGTCGTCGTTTCTGATCAGCTAGATATTACATCATGATCAGAAGCACAGATGACCGTTTTCATACCGCGATTCCTCTAAGCGAATTTTCCCCATAGACTATAAACGGAAGAAAATATGATCAGGATTAATGGGGTGGGTTTTTGTATTATTATTATTATTATTTTCGACATCAAGTTTTATTATTATTATCATTATTATCATTATCGACTTCAAGTTTTTATTATTATTATTATCATTATCGCCTTCAAGTTTTAGAAATTATTGACTTCATTTTCGTTGTACAATGTGGTAATATTGCAGAAAAAAACTAGTCGCAGGAAGAAATCCTTACCTATTTAGACAGAGCCTTGCTCTAAAACGCTTTCCAGGATCCATTTCAATGTCGTCTATTTTTATATTTATCCCTTCAGACTAATTCACCCTCTTCACATATTCCATTTTCTCCTTCTCTCCAACCACTCCTCGCGGGAATCCAGAAGCTTCTATTTTTTTATCTAGAAATGTTTTTATATACTCTACGAACAAACACCATCCCTCTTTTTAAACTCCCAAAACTCGTAAATTTTCTTGATCTTATACTTCCTTTCCGTGGCAAGTTTTAGTTCAGGAGGGGTTGATGTACACTCCGAAAATCATACGTTGCTTTTCAGAGTGATGGCACTCGCGTGAGTTTTGAACTTGCTGAGCGCATGTGGTACATAGTGTGAAAGTAAGTTTACCACCTATGGATTGAGGAAGAACTAGAATATACAGATCAATTAGGAGGGAGAACATCAACTTTCTCGAACTCGAAATATGCCTCATTCACACCCTGAGTGAATTATTGAATAGACGGAATTTCTCGCACCGATACTCAACGCCGAGGTGATCCTACGAGGTATGGATTGTTTATCATGCAGTACGAATACAAGGAGAAAAAATCGACATAATGTATTTTGACAGCTTCGGAGGTGGGTAGTATAGTATAAATGGGTTATATCTGCCGCCAGATAGTGCACTCCCCACATTTAATACACCATTCATAACATCAACGGAAATTCTATTAACTACCTCACGTCGTTCTGGAATGGTTAGCATCATGGTTTCATATTCACACTCCCAGAGAATGGTTACTTGATATTTACTACCGAGAATTCGATCACTTTCTACTGTGTGGTAGTAACGGTCCAATGACCCACGTCCACCAATGGAACCATCTTGTTTGAGATTGTCGAGGGTTAGTGAGCCGGTAATCCCAGTCCCACTTCCTTGGCATCTATTTTAATTCCGCACCAAGGTAAAGTGGGGTGAAGTGTAGCCAGTACACCTACCGTAGCCACTTCCGGTGAATCAGAATAACCCCGGTGCTTCCCTTTTGATCAAAATTAAGATAATGATCCCCTGAGTGTGTTTCCACTCAGTTAAAGCCAGTCATGGGTGGACCTATGTAATATTGAGAATTGAGCCGAGTGGATTGCTTATCAATTGCCAAAAGATCGTCCAAAATAGTTAAAACACAAAGATACAAAAATAAACTTTAATATACAGCCTTGACCAAAAGTATTAGGCTACCCTAGTGTTTCTGGGTTCTGCTATCTCAATGTTAATGAAACTCGTGCACATTGTAGTTTATGGTATATTTCACAATATACATTAGTTTTAATATCCGATTAACCCTCCTTTAGCTTCAATTACCGCTTTTATACGTTTAGGCATAAAATCAATTAGTTTCTTGCAGGTGCTAAGCGGAATCTTACTCCATTCTTCTCTAAGGTTTTGGTACAAATGCTCTTTATTTTTAATTGTTGCGTTCTTGATAGCTTTACCAAGAGTTCTCCATAGGTGTTCGATCGGGGCTTTGAGCTAGCCAGTTCATGGGAACTATACCCTGTGTCTCAAACCATTGACGAGTATTCTTTGCTGTATGGCATGGGGCGTTGTCCTGTTGAAAGATAACACTGTTTTTCGACACTCCTGGAAGCAATTTAGCAATTGATAATTCTAAAACATCCGATAGCATGGAAACATAGGTAGCTGAATTCATCCTTCGCTGAAATAAAAACATTTCTCCGGGTCCTGTGGCAGACATGCAGGCCTACACCATGATAGAACTACCCCAATGTTTTACAGTTGGTACCAGACATTTATCCTTAAATGCTTCCCCAACTCTGCGACGCACGAAAGTTGCACGAGATGTGCGGAAAACCTGAGTAAAAAACATGAACGATAATATAATCCTTACGTTGGATATTTCTTAGAAATTTGGGGCAAAAATACCATAATTTGAGTTTATATTTTGAGTGAATACTTGTTCTATCTTACCTCATAGTTAATTTCATCAGACCGTATGACTTTCGTGAACTGCTCACTAGTCCAATTTGAGTGGTGTTATGCCCACTGAAGACATTTATTCATATTCGCTTCAGAAATCCATTGCTTTTTCCTGGTTTTACAGTCTTTCCGACTGTACTCTACAAGCCTTCTTTTAACAGTTCTGGTTGATATTTGTGATGTACCTGCCTCGTTGAAGTCCGCACAGAGCTCTGATGATGTTATTCTCCTGCTTCTGAGCGACTGACGGATGATGGATCTGTCATCACGAGGCGTTTTAATCTTTTTTCTACCTGTTCTCTGTATTGTCTTCGCATCTTTTGTTTCTCTGAAGCGCTTGAGAGTCGTTTGCACCTCACATCGAGAACATTTCATCTTTTGAGCAATTTGCCTTTGAGACATTTCATCTTTATGATGAGCTAAGATTTGACATCGCTAACACTCACTCAACTCCCTTGTTTTAGACATTTTAGTGCTCATTAACTGTATCTACAACGTATTTTAGCATAAATCACGGGAATATAAACAAGGAAAAATATGTTACTTGTGGACGTTGGATTTATACATAATTGGTTGCATAATTACAATACAGCATAAAAGCGGTAATAGAAGCTAAAAGAGGGTCAACCAGATATTAAACTAATGTATATTGTATAACATTGAGATAGCAGAAGTCAGAAACACTGGGGTGGCCTAATACTTTTTGCCAAGACTGTACATGAATTGGAAATGTGAAATAGCATATATATGTATAAATAGGATTAATCTTCGCACTGAATTGGTAAGTCTATATAATGTCGTGGGGATTACACTTGAAATCTACTTACTAGGATGCTTGCGTCTTAATTGCACCCGACAGAATGAATTGAATAATATAACGGAATTAAGCACTGAATTAATCACTTGTAATACTCGAAGTTATGAGCTCGGGATGTAAATTCTAGTTAGCGATTAAACTAGTGAAGTTAGGGGAGAGAATAATTCACTTTAACGATACCTTTGAGTTCGTAAGTATTTGGAGAATGACGGTGAATGTCTTCTTCTTCTGACGATGTTCGCACTTAGCCCGGTCGTCCGAGGTTATCGAATGTGGGAGAAATCCTAGACCGATGTCCTGATATAATGATCCTAGGCCGGATCGCGAAGGCGAGTCAAACTGCGACTCAAATCGGAATTCTTCTCCTCGAAGTGTCCGTTCCGATTATTGGCACCTGGATTGAGTAGTCAAAAATGATTACCTAGCTACGTCTAGCGTAATCCGCAGAGGAAGTTCCTGTGTAACCTCTGACTCTGAAAGGGGGGGAGTCTGCGAGAAGTTTAGCACCTACAAGTACCGTGACGGCAACAACAAATTCCCGGAAGTTTCTTCCTTGCAACGAGTGAACTGTTTCCTTTGTGGGACTAGCTCCACACACAACGTAGGTCCAAGATCTTCTGCCCGACTCCAGGGAGAATTTTCCCTTTTATTTCCCTATAGAGCTAAAATCGAGTGAGAGCACCGGATTCTCATAAAATTCTTATCGTCGCGCGAAAAGACCTTTTGTCTGCCGCCAGGACATGCCAAACATTTACACCTCGGCGCCATCCGAGCTTTCCTCGTCTCAACTCACAGGTTTATGACGGCGCGAAGAAACTCGGGACTTCGCCGGCTGGCAGGTGTCTTTTGAGGCAGAAATTTTCCTGTGTAGCCGGCCGCAAATTTGGTTATCCCAAAGGCGCGAAAATGGGTGAAAAGGATTCGATGCGAAAAGGCAAATTTGGAATAAGGGGGGGGGGCACGCAGCTGTGTCGGTGTATTTATGTATGTACTAATGCATGGAGGTATTTAGACTTTAACAGAGATTACAGTTCTCTTTCTGACATCCATGAAAGAAAAACACGATTCCCCCTCCTGATAGTGAAAAGCCGCCAGAGAAAAATAATCTCCCACCAACAGAAAGACATCGCTCACCATCGTTTCTTGCATGGAAAATTGGGATTCCTCTAACATATTCTTCAAACATAAGCCAACATATAGCCTTATAAGAAAAAGCTTTTGATTTCTTCCTATCGATAATTGCAATTGAATTTTATGGTAAGAAGACATCTTTTTACACCTTGTAACATAAGGAGGCTATTGTGATGCAAGACTGCATAGGATCGATGGTAAATATCCTGATGAATGAACACCTAAACTACTCAAAACACAGGCGGAAGATAGAAACATCTTGAATGCAATACTTAATACACTCTGTACGAATATTGTATTCTCCATCCTGGAAATTGGGGTAAAAATTACTAACAAAATGTAATTTATCCTCATTGCTCATTTTCTCATAGTTAAAATACCATTTTTCTGGAACCGGACCAATATAATTCAACGTTTCATCTGAAAAAATCGTAAGGAAAATAACCTTTTTGCACTTCGGAGATACCCATTGTTTTGGGCAGTTTTTTCAACGATGATGGCATGAATAGGAGTGTATCTTAAAAAGTTATGTCGTGAACGAGCTCTAACTTAAACATTTTTCGTTCCCGCTTCATTGGATTTGAAGTAAAGAGATTAGGATTAAAATATTGAAGCAGCTCGCCATTTCAGCTGACCACTGAGTTCCGTCCCGGACTGTTTATCGATAAATGGGAGCCCATCTTCGGTTCCGATAGTTGCCGGAAGTTTAAAGAGGACGAAATGGAGTAGCTTGACATCTAATCTACTTCCGCCGCCCTGAGAACCTCTCCCGAGTTTCTAGTATAAAAGACGAATTCTTTAAAACCCTCAGTATTAGAGCTTGCACAGCGTCTGGCGGGTCAGGAATTGCCATCTATCGGTGTAGTGGTAATTCGTCGAAGCATCGAGTCTTCAGACAGGAGAGCGGTCTCAGTTAGGGAGGCTCCTTACCCAGTTGGTCTGCAAGTCGATACGGACCCAAGCTCGTACTCACGTGTAAGAGCCGAAGCTACAAACAGCCTCACTCTGGTTCCCTAAGCGAGAAAACTACATCTCGGCTTTTCTCCGTGACCCTACGTGTCGATAGGTCACTTCGCCCCCCCCCCTGCCCTCACAGAGGCACCCAAGATTTCTCGGAGTTAACAAGCGTGGGGCCCTCTGTAACAAGAAGCTCCCGTCACCGCCTTCTTCCAGCAAGAATCCTGAGGGAATTGTGAGATCAGGTCGGTCCCTGGAGAACCTACCTCATCATCTCCACCCCTTATCTCACCACCTTCACTCACCAGCGCCACCCGAACATCAGGTTCCAAGGTAACCCTTCCCTTTCACATTTCCCGACTTCACCGCGAAGCTTACCAGCATTACAAGTGTATAGGGATTTGTATGGTGAATAGTAATTTTCAAGCCAAGTGAGATATCCAAGATTCACTTATTAATTTATCTTTCAAAGCATATTATTTGTTAATATATATATATATATATATATATATATATATATATATATATATATATATATATTTTCTTGTTTAGTGTTCATTAAAACTTTATTTTCATATTGTTGTGTATCTAACTTCCTTTGGGTCGCTTGCTGGCAAAGTCCATTCCAATCCCTCCGTAGCCAACCTCTAAGCACTCTGAGTCAATAAACCCATTAAGAACACTGGCCGAACGAAGTATAAGGAGTAGTACGACGACCTCAGCATTCGGGATAATAGGATATATATATATATATATATATATATATATATATATATATATATATATATATATATATATATATATATATATATATATATATATATAAGAGTTAGGGAAAATTCCAACCACTCCTTGGCCTATTCCTCGATACTCATTATCAAAGCAGAGTTCACAGATTATCTGCATAACTAATATATATGGATAAAGTATGAATGATCCCACTTTTTTTAGGTTTCTATGTCATAATACACTGCATTCCATTTCTTGGCCACCGACTTCTTCGAACTCTTCATCCAACACGTATGCTCTGCTCCATCCGCTTTATAGTATGTATAACATTTTGAACAGAACAACTTCTCACACTCGTGTCGTCTCGTCTAGTTTCCACTATCTATGGTTATATGATTACATTTACGGCGACTCCAAATTTTCACACAAGTATGTAGCTTTTTGTGCGTGTTAAAATACGACTGATTATAGAATTTTCGATTACACTCATTACATAAAATATCTCGAATACTTTCTCCATCACAATGCCCAAGACACTGACTGCACACACCTTCACATTCTTTTAGATGGGCCATTACGTTGTCATGGAACGTGTAGCAAGAAAAACACATACCATGATTAAAAGGAAGTATCTTGTTTTTAATATATGTATCACTAATGTTTCGAATTGGATAGTAGGTCTCATCCTCAAGACCAATGAATATGAGTGGGGCTGATTTATCAGTATATGTTGGTCGATGAAGTAAATTGAACTTGCTTTCATCCCTTGTAGCCGTAAATACGAGGATCCTGCATCTAAGTTGCGTTCTATTAAGGAGAACTGATCTACAGCGACAGCCTCTTCGTACACGAGATTGCATTTTTTTGCCAACTCCTGAGCTTCTTTTGTTAATGTCGGAAGCCAAAAGCTTTTTAAAAGAACATTCTCCTTCATTTTCTTTCGCGAGTACTGCGGAAACAAAGGCGCATCCTGTAGAATTTGTATGTCCTCTATATATTCTATATCGATCAAATCAAACATTCAATGGAATTATAACATGGCCTGCAGGAATCCTATAAATACGAACTACGAGATTAAAAGTTGAAAACTCGATTGTGTCCGCAGACTGGAATGCAGTCTCGAATCGTTCCATGATAAAATCGAATAGTGTCGATTCACGCAGTTGAACGAATGGAATGTGTAAATAGATCGTATCACCGGTTACATCCACAATTTCAAAACTTATATTTACACGATAATCACCCTCCTGAAACCATTGCAGATTTAATATATACCGTGAAAGCTCACGCATAACTCGACCAAGACCAGCTTCTTCTGGTTTCTCCACAATTATACAGTAGAAAATGATGAGAAGTTTTCCATGTCTGTTTTCTCTTAAGGGTATAATTTTTACACGAGAATGATTTTCTCTTTGCTTTAAAGAATTTTATTGCGTATGAGGGTACGAAGTTTCACACAGTTCATTTACTGATCCCTCCGAAAAAAGAATGGTGTTGTTACATGATCTATCTTGTATGTCTGAACATTCACCTTCTACTGCAAGTGCTACATCTTCATCGTTGGAGCTCAGTGTAATGACACCGTAAGTATTGTTCCGATGAAAAACTTTATCATCTCCATCATCTTCGTCTTCTTCTTCATTAGACACACTAGGTGGAGCAGAATAGGGTATGGGTAAAATTTCACCGCTGACACCTTCACTCGATGAGGGATTGGGTAAAGAGTAAGTGTTTGGCTTGTTTCGTTAGATCTGCTTTCGTTTTGCAGGAGGAATTAAATTATTTCTGATGATCTAAAGAAGAAAGAAAAAATATTTTGTAGTTATCTGAAAGAAGTTGATTCATTCATTATACAATTGGAAAGCATTAGTAAAGGAAGTGTGAAAAAATTACCAATGAAAAATTTTATCATCCCCTTCATCGTCGTCTTCTTCATTAGACACACTAGGTGGAGCAGAATAGGGTATGGGTAAGATTTCCCCGCTGACACCTTCACTCGATCATGGGTTGGTGAACTAAAAAAAGAGAAAAAAGATTTGGTATATAGTTATCTAAAAGAAGTTGGTTCATTCATTATACAAAAAGAAAGCATGAGTAAAGTAAGTATGAAAAGATTTTGTATATAGTTATCTGAAAGAAGCTGGCTTATTCATTGTACAAAAAGAAAGCATGAATGAAAGTAGTATGAAAAAGAACTAAGTGGAGGGTAAGGATTTTGCATATAGTTATCTGAAAGAAGTTACATCATTCATTATACAAAAGGAAAGTATGAACGAAGAAAGTGTGAATAAATTGAAATTTATATCCCCATGTACTCCATCCTTCATTGGGCCAACGTCTAGCGGAAAAACCCACTTCCTATTTTGTATACTCAGGAATTGAGATAAGATGTTTACTCAACGCGTTGATAGAATCATTTGGTGTTACACTGTATGACAGAAAGATTATGAAGAATTTAAAAATTAAATAATGTTTCACGAAGGTGTGCATGATGTGTCATCTTTGGATGGACGAACTCATACACTCATTATTTTAGATGACTTAATGCAGAAGATAGATGCAAATATATCAGAGATATTTACAGTGACCTCACACCATAAGAATATCTCCATATTCCTAGTGGCTCAAAATCTATTTTATAAAAATTCTTATCTGAGTGATATTGCCTTGAATTGTCACAATCTAGTTTTATTTAACCAGAGGAGAGACATCTTCCAGATAAATATATTTGCTGTAAATAATGACCGGGGAACGGAACAGCTTCATGAGAATATATAAAGAGACCGTCTAAAGCCCTATGGTTATATGTTCTGCTACTTCAGTCCGAGAAACACTGTACGATTTACATTACGGACAGGAATATTTCTAAACGAAATCGAGAACATATATCTTTTATAATGAACCATAGAATGAAAAGATACGCATATCTATTTCATACGTTCCCCACACTCTCTAAAAAGATGAAAAAATCAATTATAGGAAGCATGAATAGTGATTTTTTCAAATGCATATGTGAAATGTGTCTTAATTTAATAAAAGGTAATGTTCCTATGACATCATCGCAGAAACAAAAGATATCACGATTTAAACGGTTGATATGTATTTTAGCTCAGAAGGCAGCTCATGTACGTCTAAAGAAAAAACTAATAAATCACACACTCTCTAAAAAGATGAAAAAATCAATTATAGGAAGCATGAATAGTGATTTTTTCAAATGCATATGTGAAATGTGTCTTAATTTAATAAAAGGTAATGTTCCTATGACATCATCGCAGAAACAAAAGATATCACGATTTAAATGGTTGATATGTATGTTAGCTCAGAAGGCAGCTCATGTACGTCTAAAGAAAAAACTAATAAATCAGCGTAGAGGATCGTTTATACCGATCTTATTCTCTGTTTTAGCACCTATCCTCTCCATCCCTATAAAATGAACAAATTATTGTTTATCCCGAAAAATAGATTGAAGTACCCTCCAACTTAATCCCACCACAAGAAAGACTTTATCTACTATACTAAATAATTTACACATCCCACCAGATAGACGTGTTATCCTTTACCAGAACACTCTAGAACACTATTTGAAACAGTATGATAAGGTTGTGAACATATCTACCGTTAAAGTCGATGAGAGTAGCAAGGATCAAATAAACGGTTATAAAGATAAAGTACTATAAACATTGGAGCCCAGTGTTCGTTAAAGAGGTAGATTAATTTATCAGACACTAAAAGATACACAGGGATTCAGTTGAGGGTAATAATGGGGTGATTACCATCTATGGTAAAATACTTTCACAATCTAACATTATCGACCTACTCAATGATTTAGCCAGAACGTGGACAAGATCACCCCCCGCCTACTAGAAGGAAGTAAAATTAAAATTAATATCTTTTAATTTCCCTAAATCTATCATAAAAACTCTCAACGTCGGAAAAAGTTAGAAAATATTACTCACACGTCAACTTTCTCTACGTCAAGCTCAGTGAATCAAGCAAACACACGTTCCACTTCTCTTTATCATCAACAAAAAAAACGAAGGAACTGGTTGAATTATTATTTAATTTAACCGCTGAAAGATGGCAACTAGACGGACCAATCGAGGGATTGTAAAAAGTTAAGTGGTAACTCTACACAAGGCAATTCATGAATATTCAAATCGTGTTAAAGAAACTCTATCTTATCGGAGTTTGTATCAGTGGCAGTCCAGATCTTCTCGAATACTCACACGTAGTAAGCTACGAGTATGTCTCAATTTCAAGTAAAGCAAATTATACAACAAGAATATAAAATTAATATATTCAGCCTTTTGAAGATTACTAGAACAAAATCCGGTTATGTTAGAGTGATCTTTGAAAACACCTACGGAAGAACTCGATATAACGATAAACTATTCTTTAGTGAAGATGAGTTTTGGCTTGTGTTCGGGGCAATACACAGGTTAAAATAGGAAAATTTCCCCTATGTAGATCGAATGGTAAAGGACTACGGTGTATAACAGCTAAAGTGTGTAGTAAGGACAAATACAAACAGTCTATTTCCAAGTATACATTTCGGGATTTACTAGAAAAGGAATGAAGAGTTCATTCTTACACGATTTAAAAATGCAATGTACAATGAGTATGAAGAAGATACTTTTCTAAAACTTGAAGACGAGTTTCATTGAAGTTTTCGTCGGATGAAGTGTTTACAGAATGCGATTGATGCTTGTTATCTTGCATTCAACGATGGACTCAATGACTGTCGAAAACTTCAACCTACCATCACAGAAGATGAATATATAAAAGTTCCATTGTTTTCTCAACAGGAGAGGGAGCACTATCGAATTTTTTGAATAATTTGTCCTCAGAATCTTTATGAATATGTCACCATTACGTTTAAAGAAAATTGAATAGAATATCTATTTATCAATCAGTCTCTCCATGGAAGTCCAGAGGATGGAGTGTCTCCAGCTTGCGTCATCAAGACTTGCAAGAAAAACGTTTAAGTTTACCCCAAATAAAAATATTTTTTTATTAGAGTACGATTCTTTAACAAATACGTTTATTCAAATTCTAGATCATAAAAAAAACCTTCTGATATTAATTTTCAAAAATATAAAGTTGGATTAAAAATACATATTAATAATTTTTATCTGTTGCATATCGAATACTGTTTTCCTGACCCGATTAACCCAGCTCTTTTGATTAAGAGAATCAATAAATGTGTACAAAGTAATAAGGTTGCGGACATCCATGAAATTCTAATTGAAATTATGTATTTTAACCTAGATGTAAAATAAAAATGAGTTTGTTTTTAAGTTAAGCTGTCTTTTATTGAATAGTTATATATGGTCTTTCAATAAGATCGCTCGATTTTTCAATGTAAATAAAACAAATTGTGTGGAATATATGCCCTCGATTTATATTAAATTTGAAAGTACATTTTATGGCATTAAGTATGGAATATGACGTCGTTCAAATGTCCGCCGCAGCTTTGCTTGGTGGAACGTATTCGAGAGGCCCAATTTTCGATGACTTTGTCGCATAAATCTGACTGAATTTGCTGGATGGTGTTCGTTATGTTGACTTTGAGGACATCAACTGTTTTCAGATTATTCGCATGGACCTGCGATTTAAAGTAGCCCCAAAGAAAGTAGTCTAATGGCGTTAAATCGCATGATCTCGGTGGCCAGTTGACGTCGCCGCCGTGCGAGATGACCCTGCCCTCAAATCGCTGGTCCAAAATGTCTATCGTGGCGTGCGCAGTGGGGCACGTAACACCGTCCTGTTGGAACCACATGTCGTCAGTATCCATATCAGGCATATAATCCAGTTGAGGCCACAAGAAGTTGCTTATCATCGATTTGTAGGTCTCGCCGTTGACGGTTATGGCAATCCCATCTTCGTTCTCAAAAAGATACGGACCGATTATTCCGTTAGATGAAAATCCGCACCAAACAGTGACTTTGTTGAGATGCAATTGTTGCTGGTGTATCTCATGTGGATTGTTTTCGTCCCAAATCCTACAATTTTGCTTGTTCACAAATCCATTCATCCAAAAATGGGCCTCGTCGCTGAAGATGATTTTTTGGGGGAAATTTGAGGCAACTTCCATCTGCTCTACAGCCCAATCAGCGAACACACGGCGTTGTCTATGGTCGTTTACCTTAAGTTCCTGGGTAAGTTGGATTTTGTACGGGTGCAGACCCAAGTCCCTACGTATAATTCACCAAATTGAAGTCACAGAAAGGCCAAGTTCTTGTGAACGACGAGAAATTGACTGCCTCGAATTTTCCCATACACATTCATTTACGGCAGCGATGTTTTCAACAGACCTTGCGTTTCGGCGACCAGCGGGTGTTGGCTGATTGTTGATCGACCCTTTTGTCTCGAATTTGGCCACCAAGCGTCGAACAGTGGACTCGGCAGGACGAGTGTGGCGAGGATAGAAATCACGTAATGTGCGGAACGTTTGTCGAACGGAGCACTGATTTTGATAATAACATTTGATGATTTCCCCCCGCTGTTTAACGCTATAACGTTCCATCCTGACTTGCTAAGTACTACTGAACAGTTCATAGTGAGGTTGCCAGATGTCGCTTTAACAACATTAAAGGTCAAACGATGCCATTGTGCTTCTGTCAATCATCTACTTTGCTGTAAATCGAGTTTGACCTACTCCACCACCGAAACTTACCACTTGGCCTAACAATTACCTTTAGATTGTTTCTACCCCTGACTTTACCAATTTTCCTCTCGTCAATTATTCTATTATTCCTGTTATTCCTTTTGCGTGTTGACTCTCCCTTAATTAGACGCTGCTGGGTTCTTTCTCATAAAAACCTACAGATCTGCCACCACTTTTGTCGAAGTATACTTTTGTCGAAGAATTCTATTTTTGTTGTTTTAAGGAAGCCGGTCGGATCCTATTAATTATGCAAGACAACAATACTTCAATATTGGCTGAGTGGACTTTTTAAGTACTTTATTGGTGAGAGTGTGACACAGCGTTTAATCCATTATTAAAGAAAGCCGTCTCAAACACATAAGGATTTAGTGAAACGACCAGGAATTATCCCAAAATAAACATATATTTTAAAATTTAACAATTAACTACCAAAAAAAAACAGTATCACATTTATATCCACCTACTAAGCTAACCGAGGCTAAACATGTTTGCAACTGAGCCTATTACAATATCTATATATGACAAAAATAAACAAATAGGCTCCACGTAAACAAACCAATTGCTGATTAGTTATTTTATCGCGACTCCTTTAGATTAGCGTTATACATCAAATTAAATTACGCTCTTCAACTAGTAAATATGACGGGGTTCACGTACAACTGTTTCTACTTCGGTTAAATCATGTAACGTAATAAACTCATACTAATGCAATACGAATATAAATGTTCTTTCTAAGTTACATGGCAGAAGGGATCAGGGGTTGCCGGATATCACTGGAGGGCTTTTCTCGCGCTTCGGAGAGTTGGAGTTGCCGATGATAGATTTTCTTCGAGATAGGATGGAGGTAAGGGGGGGGGGCGATGTCAACTTCTTATTGCAACTTTGCCTCCAGTACTTTTAAAAAACGGAGAGAGTTGTAGTGTTCTCTAGTTCAAAGAGTCCTCTTCTGGATACTCTTAAAGCCTATTTGTATCCTAGTACTTCCAGTACTTTTAAAAAACGAAGAGAGTTGTAGTGCTCTCTAGTTCAAAGAGTCCTCTTCTGGATACTCTTAAAGCCTATTTGTATCCTAGTTTTTAACGCCGGGGGCCCAACTAGGTTTGGGGGAAACGAGGGGATTTCTACCGTACTTAACAAATAGAACCTCGTTGTGGATTCGTTCCACTCCTCTTACTCTTACTGAGCTTGCGCTGTGAGAGTCACTCGAGTGTGAGTGGTTTTCTTTTCTCAAGTTAGACTTCTTCTAAGTCTGTAAAGGATTCTTTGGTATGGCACCGATACCAAACTTAACGTTCTCTGTAAATTCGGCACTGGGGAGGAAGGATCGATCTTCTCGAACTGATCCTTTATCGTCTCTCCTCAAATAATCTTGACTAGCTGAAGGATCGATTTTCTCGAACTGATCCTCTATAGTCTCTCACCGAATAATCTTGACTGGCTGAAGGATCGATCTTCTCGAACTGATCTTCTATCGTCTCCCACCGAATAATAATCTCTTCTCTTTCCTTCAGGGGCTTATTTATAGGCGGACGACCACCCAATCTAAGGGGGAAGGTGCGAAGCCGCAGAGGGAAGAGCGAGTGGTGAGGCCGCATCTGGGAGAGCGAGGAGTGAGGAGGTTGGTACCGAGGTGCCCAAGTCGGTTTATTAATTAGAGACACCACCAACCGTCACCATCCTTGGCGTGCTTTTTAACTGGCACCGCTTTTTGCTGATATAACCACGGACCTACGGATCTCGTAGGTAATTGGATCTTTTGAGCGCTGTTTAAGGGCCTTTGTTGGTTACCTTAACACAGATGGTCGCTCCAACTACCTATGCGGCGGGGAAATCAAACAGAGTAGGCAGTTAGACTGTTATTCGCCGACTACTGTTCCCACGAGTCTCCCCATGTGGCTCGATATCCGGCTTTCTCCACAAGGGGAGGGAGACTTTACTGTATAAGTCCGCCTGGCCCTCCGGGAGGTTTTATGTTGTCATTCCTCTACAGTCCATTAGTTCATTATGGACTATTTTTTAAGGTTATGTGGGATGAGACAGCAATCTCAGAGCGAGCAAAAGTCTTGAGGGCTTGGACAGAACCATGTTGGGGCATGAAGTGACCTCCACTACCAGGGTTAATACGTGACGGTGCGGTGCGGTTCGCCGCACCGTTTATCAAAATCCTTATTGACATCAAAATTATTAAGTTTAGATAGGGAAATATTGAGTTTAGTTCGAATGACCAAAAATTGATGGTAGTCCAGGTAAGGGTCCATTTCTGAGGAAAAGGATAGAAAGCGAGAGGAACTGGAACGAGATCCAGAAGCCCAAGGAGCAGAAGTCGAAAACTTCTGCGAGATAATTTTTCGTTTAGTTTTTTTATACACTTATATCATTGAGGTAGGGGGAAGGCAGCCTCACGCAGTGCAGAGCCCGCAAACGCAACCACGTAACCTGATGCACCTCCTCCTCCCCCCGAAAGGACGGAGAAACCAGTACCCTCCTCAACCATCACCATCGTTGTAAAAACGGGAGGCTGCCTTCGGGATTTTCCCTTCGAGAAAAAATAAACCAACGCGCTAGACAGCTTCGGCCCGGGCACCCACCACATCCAACTCAGCGCTGTTCAGCCATGGAATGACACACCACGGTGAGGCAGAACCGGTGCACCTAGATTGCAAAAGTCTGAACTTAAACCTAAGACACGCACTAGCCCCCACACATTCATTCAGTCCAACACAACCACCCACACAAATACAGTCAGGCGCATTAACCACACGTGAGGGCAAAAATAATAGGAAGGAGATAGAGGGGCACAGGAGGCCATGAATAACATACCAATGAGACCGTAAATAAAGGTCAAGGAGGGAGGAAAGAGGTATAATAAAAATCCACTTCGCAGTCCGCTCCAATGAACGATCTGATCTCCCTCTCCAACGACAGAGCAGGAGCACTCTCGTGGCAAGCCTCTAGAAACACCGCGAACGTGGAAGAAGCCAAACCATAAAGGACTGAGATAAGGCTTTCAGAAAAAAGCTAGAAAAGCCCTTAAAAAATTGGACAGGAGGACTCCATCCCTCACGGAATCTTGGTTGCGAGAACCTTCATACTACAACGGCGTGACGTCTTCACGGATAATTCCTACGAGGAAATTAAAACTGAGCTGGAGAAAAAAAGCAATCATGGGCAAAGATAACGAAAGTGGAAAAATTGGGGAAGAGACAAAATCGTGTCGAAGTGATATTCGCCGACAATAAAATGACCCAGAAGGCAAAATCCTAAGGACTTCATAGTGTTTAGTTGAGTATGCGTAGAAGAATCGGTATGTACAAAGAAGGCAGACTTGGAACATGAATGAAAGAAAAGCGGAAATAAGAATTCAAAGTGTGTCAACCGCGGGTGGGACCACAGGACCCTAGTCATAAGGTGCATTGTACGACGCAAGGAAGCCCCTCAGTAAAAGAAGGAAAAAAAAGAAAACGAGGCGCAACTCATGCTACCACACCGATATACAGAACAGCAACCCCCCCCCCCCCAAAAAAAAAATAAAGAAATAATGACCCCAATTATATTCGCCCAGTTGGCCAATCTAGCCAATCCGAGGATGTTCAGCGAGGTACTAAATAATAACCTATTGCTGAACAATGGAAGAACAATGGAGGAAGAGGAAGAGATCAAGGAAATCACAAACCAAAACAAGAGAAGAATGTCACCTCCCCCCCCCCATACACACACAAACATACAACCAGCTGCGAGAAGGAGGCGATAAACGTAAAAAGAACATCAAAACTTCCGCCTCACAAAACCAACACCAGAAACAACAACAGCAGCAGCCCAAACAACGGCAACCACCGGATCCAGCGAACTCACCCAACAAAACGTTGCTCACATCACTGAAAAAGAAGAAAATCCTTAGGATAAAGTACCTTGTAGACGGAGAAGTATTGACCTCAAATTCTTCGCCTCCACTATATGAAAACTACGAAAAGAGAAAAATGAAGAAAGTGAAGAAAAGCTAGTCCAAAGACTTAGTAAAGGGGAATATAAGTGGACTTGTGAGGGCTCATGCACCCACAAGCAAGGGCAAGAACTACAAATGAAAGGAGCGATTCTCGTCCCGGAATCCAGTATGCACAGTCAACCTGCGAACCTTCAAAATGATAGAAAGGGAGCAAAAAACAATCGGGCATCGGCAAATGAAATATACAACTGCAATTACTGATAACACACCTTAGCGCGTTAACACTAAAAAACATATAGGGACTTAAATATTATAAATTAGCTAAAACAAAGTAAAGGAATTAATGCCTGATAATAACATGCAAAGTGATTTAATAAAAAAGTTATTAAATTTTAAAACGGTTAAACAATAATAAACAGTAATAAAAAAAAAACTTGTGTTAACAATAAATATTAATGTGTCGGACAATTATCTAATTAGAACTTAAGTGAGAATTAAACTTAAGGAAAAGTAGTATTGTTGCATAACATAAAAAACCTGTTTACCCCTTAATTGCGTATATAACAGCAATTTGAATTAAAATATGATTGGACCTCTTACCACGTACTATCCAAGCATAACATTGGAAGAAAGCCAAAGAAATAGGGGACGTTCCAAGGTTGCGAAGTCCAGGTGGATAAGGCACGTCGGAAGGATTAATGTTAAAAGTAGACCTACTAGCACTACTACTATTAAAAGTATTATTAATGTTAAAAGTCGACCTCCTCTTCCTATTAATACTACTACTGTCAAAGATTTTATTAATATTAAAAGTAGAGCTACTATTGTTAAAGGTGGTGTTAATGTTAAAAGTGAACCTACTACTACAAACAAAAGTATTATTAATGTTAAAAGCGGACCTACTTTTACTTATATTAAAGGCCTTCTCAATGTTAAAAGTGGACTTACTAGTTTTACTATTATTTAAGAGGAGCCCCCCCACCCCACCGACCGGATAATGAAACCAACATAAACAGTATGGTTGACCCGTTCTGCGCGTCAGGTGTATGCGAAACCCAGTGGCAAGATTCCTTGGAACAGAGGAGAAGAGGGAGTGTTTTGCTCTCAAAATGGGAGAAGATAGTAGATGTGCTACGAAAGATCTACCTCATCCCTGCGGAAGGAAGGGTAGTAAGCATAGAGCGGCGGGCAATCGGTGCCCCGATCTCTCTGTGCGCTCACGTTTGTATCCGCTCACGCTGGAAGTAAACCCGATACCTCGACGTTAGTAGACCATATCCAGTAGGCTAGCGAGAGCTCCGGGAGGACCTACTTTATATTAAAATTTAGTAAATATAATAATGGTTCCATTATTTTGTCCACCTCTTCTATGCAAACGAGTCGAAATTCCCGGAATAATGAAGAGACGAAAAATATCTGACATGTGAGCAACCTATGTACATAAACCCCTAAATATAGACATAAATGCCTCAATGCGGTTTGTTATTCTTAAAGTTGCTAAGGAATAATAAAATACTATTAACACAAACCTAAATTGTTCAACAATTTAGTTCTCCAATTTTCTAAAAAAACAAAACAAACAAAAGGACGACATAAAGATAAACAGATGCCCACCATAAACTAGGTAAAAAGATGTCTATTCATGGGATATTTTAAAATCTAATTTAGGTCAAAAACTAATGAAGCCTCTCCCGCTGAACGAGCTCTGTAAAGGAAGTGATAATGACAGAGGAGGGGAAAATGTGCGGAAGATATATATAACCGATGATAAACCTGCAAATGTTAGGGTCGAGATCGCACGCAATCCTCGAGATGTTAACTGCAGTGTGGTTACCTCACACCCTTTTGCCTATTCGAGTTGTACACGATAGAGAGAGATTTGAATTATTTAGAATAGCATGTAATTAAACATAACATGACAATGATAAAGCACTATTAAATGATGTGTAACTTGGTTCCAAATCGAGTGGAAGCATGAAAGTATCCTCCTTATTTCTTTTTCTCCAACATAAATTCTAAGATATGAATTTAAAAAGTATCTTCCACATCCTGGCAGATAAGCTTCAACTAAAAGTATAATTAATATCAACGTAAATGCAGGCATCTATAATTTGAGGATGTGTATCCAACAAACGTACGGCAAGAACTAATTTTAACTCTGAAAATAAGCTAGTAAATTAAGCTGCTCTTCGATACTCTGGGCATTCTGATATCTACAACATCTACACAACCCATACAAAAAGTCAGAAATATCAAGGGTGGCTATTATAAATTAGCTCGTGCATCTTTGTCCAACTTTTACCTTTTCATGAAAGAGCGCGTTTTTTTTTCTACCTCACTGTAAGAGACTGCGAAGCAGCCATGAAGTCATGGTTTTGCAATAAATACTCGCAATTTAATATAAATTGTGGTTTGGAGGGTATATAAATCCTATACTTTAGTTTACGCTTTTGTTTTTGGCATTCGTTTTTAGATGTTTTTTTTTATATATATATAACTGAGCGAAAGAGCGTGGTGAAACAAAAAGAAAAAATGGAAAAATCATTGGAAAATATCTAGTTGGCAACTCCAGATTTTCAAGGCAACGCCATCACAACCTCAACCGAACTATTAAAACAGTTTCAACATACGCTGTTTTATTTACGTTCATTCTCTCTCTCTCCGCAAGTTTTTTCATTTTAATCGTGTTGGTTGCTCTTATATATTTCGCTGATTTTCACATCTAACATTTGAGTTCATTATATAATGGATTTTGTTTGTTTATTTATTTAAAATCAAATTTAGTGCTCGTTTTTGATCTGCTTATTTATGTAGGCCAAGGCCCCTTCCTATTTATCCAAAGATAATTTCTTTATCTATCAAAGTGTTTGTTTGTCAACATTTGACTGGAAAAGAAGTGTTTACTGCTATGATTGCCAACTATTTACTATGCTATTTACTTTTGTACGCGAGGCGTTCAAAAGGTTTCCGGAATAATAAGAAAACTAAGAATATAGAATAGCAAATTTATTTTTCTACACGAGTTTCATCTGACTCAAACACTTTTCTAACCAATGATTCCAACTTTCTAATCCTTTGTTTTAGAAATCAGTCAATGCGCCTTTACCTCAGAGGTCTACAAACAAATTCAGGAGGCTACATAATGTACAACAGAATCGGATCATGTCCATAATAGCGAACACAAAATTACTCGTGTCAAGAATAACGAATATAATGTAAATATTCAGGAAAAGAAAAAAAGGCATAGTGCAGTTTAATTAAGACCATACTACCTTTCATAGAAAAAAAAGTAATTTGGCTCACAAAATACTATTTTTCGAGTTATTAGCACTTGAAAGATGTATTTTCTATTACAGAAAACCATTATTTGCCGCTATTATGTCATAAATCTCGGGGATAAAAAAGTTTCATTGCACCGATTCAAGAAATACATTTCAAACACGATGATAATTTAACTACGATGTAGTAGTTTATTTCAAAAACCTTTTAATTGAATACTTAATAATATATCTAATTCGCAAAAATTCCGTACATGGGTGGGATTCGAACCGTGCACACTGAGCCTAAGAGACGATTTAATTGAGATCAAAGCGGATGCTCGCTGACTGTGTGCACCGTTCGAATCCTACCACTACGGAATTTTTTGCGAATTAGAAAATATTATTGCCGCATAAAAATGTTCCCGTTTGCTGTTTCTGTTACCAGCTGAAACAACGAAATGGTCCAAATGGATTTGCTTGGAAATAATAAAAAAAAAAATGCAAACTCTTCACGAACACCTCCATAAATAAGCACTGGATATTTTTTTGTAACTCTATAGATTAACGTCATTACAATCGAAGGGGCTTTGTTAAAAATAATATATATGGAGTTGTTCCTGAAGCGGTTGCATTTTTTTTTTATTTCCAAGCAAATCCAATTTGAACCATTTCGTTGTTTCAGCTGGTAAACAACAAACAGGCAGTGGTAAACGACGATCTGGGATGTGTCACCTAATTTTACATTGACAAGAATAGCAAATTCCAAATTACTCGTGTCAGAAATAGCTAACCAATGTTATTGGGTCCGCTATTCTTAACATGATCCACAGACACTAACCAACCTTAGTCACATGAGATTGGATTTGGTTAGATTAGGTTTTTGTAGACCATACAACTCCAAAATTTCATCTTGGCTCTAAAGCCTCTATAACCTTCCATTTCTGATAATCCATATTGGCTTTGTGGTGTATTTTATGAAATGGTGTAAAAAGTATACTTATCATTTATGTCTGATTGGGTTTGAACTGTACGTTACAGTTTATACCTCAATATTTTGGTCGAAATGCATTTTACTTTCTATTTGACGTGAGCAGGATACATTTTCCGGAAAACTTTTGAACGCCTCTGGTACAATCGTTCTTTGTTTCATTTTCAGTTATGTTCATATCTTTCAATGGGAATGTTTTTTTCGTTGATTTTGGTGAATCAGTTTTTTCTTAACTTATTTGAAACGGAACCAGCCAAGATCACTTGTACCCAAACAAGTGGGTACACTTTGAATTAATTATAGCAACTTCACTCAAAAAGGCAATTTTTCATCAAAATGACGGAGTTGAGTTTGGGCGAGGTAAGTTTTGAGTTTTTGCTATTATGATTTGCACTAAGTATAAGATTACTAATGACGAGACCGAAATTCCAACTGAATCTAAGGGAAGTTAAATTTAAATCTTCCTGCATGGATGAACTGTATATGTAAAAGCAAATTGGTTTCATTATATCCCAGTCTACCAGCTCAAGAATCCTTTACCCCCTCAAATTGGTACTAAATCAAAGAGTAACCGAAACGGGAGCCCGAAGTACGTAGCCATGTTTTTCAAATCTTACCAAAGAATTTCTCGTACATATTTTTGAAGCTCATTAATACTATTTTCCCAATACTACTTTCCCTCCGTTCTCACCCTAATCGATGCATCGATTACTATATAATGTTAGGGATATCGAGGGACTCGGCGGTAGAATTACTGCCGAAGAACTCTCGGAAACTTTAAAATCCTTTCGTCAACGAGCACCAGGGCGTACAGGACTGACACGGGAGAATTTTATTAGAGTCCTGCCTAGCATCCTTCTGGGGCTCATGATATCATGAATGCGCCCACTGGGGGGCATCGTCTGCAGTACTGTGCCTTAGAGGAGGTTTGGTTTCCCGGGTCGGCATTTTGTTTCTGGGAGGTCGTTGCACCGCAGTCCAGAGAATCTCCGTTATGCGGCTCTGCTGTTTTTAATACGACAGTGGGAGTCGGGGGGGGGGGTAACCCCGTCTAGGCTGTATGGGCCTACTTTGGACTCACAATGACGATTTGGTGCGTGTCCTCGGCTCCAAGGGTAGCCCATAAAATATATACTAATATGGGTAAATTTAAAAAACATAACTCCCAGGTCTCTGGTCATCGTACCTTGTACCCTGACGGTAGACGCTTTGATTCTTTTGGGCCAGAAGTCGACCCTGAGTTGGAATATGACCGATTTTTAGTCTTGGAAGTGAACGATAGTCATCTTAGTAATGCCCCTTATGGGGCGCGGCGATGTGTCATCCTGGTCGCCTTGCTGACGGGACTCGGCACCACTTCCGACCCCAGTTTAGCCTCTTCTCCTTCCTTCAGAACACCTGTGTTTCCTTAATTTTCATACAACCTCTCCCACAACTTTCTCTGGTCAGCCTCTAATTTCACAGGGTAGATGCTGACCTTCTTCTCAGCAAACTATCCCCGATCGGGGCTGAGGGGGGAGGGGACAATGATCCCTCACCCCTGAGCTCCATTTTGGGATGGTGGGTTTTTAAATAACCTGCTTTATCCCTACCCACATCTTCCTCACGTCCTCTTCCTTTCTATTTTCAAACACTACATTTTACTCCGTGTCCAAGGTGAAGCCGCCATGCTGAGGGACTGTCAGGCCACCGGCGGGAGGGTATGGCATTGAATAGCGGCACCTGGCTCTGAAAACCACTTTCGCGCTCCTTGTAGGGCGGGCTACTGCGATGGGTGATGAGCGATCGCTTCCCGTAAAAAAATAGGGTCACCATGCACAATGATGATACCAAAAAAAAATCTCCCCTCAATTTCCCCTTGTCCATCGTTGGAGCCACCCTCGGGGGGGGCTCCACAGAAAAAAATAATGGTCCCCCCCCCCTCCCGTGCTCTCGCAGGAGACCCTCCAAGTCTCTCTAACCGGAGAGGAGGCCTACAAGTGTATGGGACTCCCCCTCACCCCCTTGCCTGGAGGTGCTTTCGGGCACCTCTTTCTTCCCAGCGACAGCCCCCCCTTTACTTTCCAAGGGGACTGCCAAGAAGGCCAGCAGGCAGCCCATAGCCGACCGCTCCCCATTGAAGCGGCTCGGTAGGGCAAACCCCCTTAGGGGGGGAGAGGGAAGCCAGGCCACATCGGTCGCTTGCCTCAAAAGACCTGCTGGCAAGAATATTGAACCTTGTTGAGGTCAAGGCCTGAGCATCCCCAGACTCGACTTGTAACAACGCTGCCAATGAGACCTGTGATGTCCTAGGGGGGGGGGGCAACTGGAGGCCCCCCTGAGATGGACATGGTCCTTGAGGCAACCCAGCCTCGGACGGTAGGCCTTCCATGGGAGCGAATCCGTGCTCGGCGCCAAGCACCGAACTCGAGTCCGCCCCTATGCAAGGTGTTCCTCAAACGGCTAGGGATTCCAAGGTAGTACAAGGAGGGGAGGGATCTCCTCGGACCGGTGCCCTTGCGACTGCCAGGACCTTGTCCATCTCGGAGAAGGACCGTGCTGAGGCCGGTCCATCCGGCCTGGGGGCTCCTGCCGGCGGAGGGAAGAAGCAGGTTTATTCCTCGCCCTCCTTTCCTAAAAAGACTCGGGGCTCCTCTCCATCCGCGGCGGCTGTGGGGACGGATGGGTCTGCTGCCACTTCGGTAAGAGACCAAGCCAAGATCGGCACATCCGGCCCATCTGCCCCCCTCCCCCCCGGTGCGGGAGCCCCTGACTAAGACCAAAAGTGCTAGTGCACAGAGCTGAGCCTCGATCATTCAGAGATTACCCGGCGTTTTCGAGCCCGCTGGCTTCAAACACCTTCTCGTTATTCGCTCCACTGATGGCACCATGTTGGCTAAGAGCAACATGATCCGTCAGAGGAGAGCTTTAGCTAGTGTGATTGGTATAGAGCCAAAGGTGACCCGTTTCTCGCACGGGAACCTTTTGGCGAATGTGTCGAATCCCTCCGAGGCGGCCATGATTAGTGCCCTAAGGACACTTGATGGCACGCCTTTGAGTGTGACGCCGCACTCTACAATGAACTTCGTGAAAGGATTAGTTTATGTGAGGGAACTCGTGGACTACTTCATAGAGGACATCACCTTAGAGCTGGCCGACCATAGGGCGGTCAAGGTCGAACATGTGATGAGAAAACAGGAAGGGGCCTCGAGACCCATCCCTACACTCTTCGTCACGTTCGACTGTGACAAGCTTCCTGAGTCGGTGCGTGCCGGTTAATACCGCTACCGCGTGAAGGCATTCGTGCCACTTCTGGGTGGTGATATTACTGTCACCGCTTCGGCCATACGAATCGCTTATGTAGACGTGCAAAGTCCGGGTCACCCGAAGTCTATGTAAATTGCCGCAAGGTCGCACACGATAAGTCCAAATCGTGTGTGGCCAAGTGTGTCAATTGCGGAGAGCCGCACCCTGCTTCTTCGAAGCAATGTGGTGCATATCTCCTTGAGAAATAAATCCTGGCCGTTAAGGCCCAGGGTCGTCGCTCATTTCGCGAGGGTAAGGACTTAGTCCTGGCGCGCCCGGCTCTGCCTGGAACGTCTTACGCCTCAATGCTAAGAAAGACACCCTCTGCTCCTGGCCCATCCAGACCAACGAGCGCGGTTGTTTCCGCGCCCATTCGGAGCCCTTCTGCGGGTTCTACTCCACCCGGGCGCTCCCCTGGTAAAGCCGGCGGCACAAAGGGTTCAAAGCCAGCCCCGGCTAAAACCAGGGCTTCCGCCCCTTTCCCCAGCGTGACGTTTCCCGTAGGGCGAAACGGCTACGCGCCACCACCGAGGACAGCAACAAAGGAGCTTCGGCTCCTTCGCCCACGCCTAGTGGTGGGCTGGGTGTCTCAGAGACTGTGCATCCTCGAAAAGAGGGCACCCCGACACCGAAGCCGCAACGCCCGCCTAAGGTTTCGAGGCGTAGGGAGGAAAAGACTCGCATGGCGAACCCAGCCTCCTCCTATAAGTCCCCGAAGGCGAGAGCTCCTTCAGCGCATTGCCGGACGCTGTCTCCGGGAAGCGTACGGCCATTCCCGTGAGGGTCTTCTCTTCGAAGAGTTTCCCCGCGTCTCCTCCAAGCTTCTTGGAGGGCATATTCCTTCAATGAAATTGCCGCGGACTCCAGGCCAACTGGGAGGAGCTGCGGAGGATCGTCTCGTCCAGTTCCCAGTTAGCTATTTTTCTGCAGGAGACTATGCTAGGCGCGTGCCCCCTGCCCACCCTCCCGGGGTATAAGGGTTTTGCGACCCCACCACCACGAGATGGGGGTCCGGGCTGGGGTATGCGCAGTTTACACCCGGCATTATGTCTCCGTCCTTCCTTTCTCTTTAGATACCTTCCTTCAGGCAGTGGTTGTGCAGCTGCATCTGGATAGGAGGTATACTGTTATTTCTGTGTACATTTGACCCGGCACGGTTGCCGAGGCCCTTTCTCGTGCTTGGAGATTTGAACGGCAGACATCCTCTCTGGGGAGACTACTCACTAAATCCCCAGGGACAAGTTCTTGCCTATCTGATCGAAGAGATTGAGATAGGTGTCCTAAATTTGGATGAGTTTACGCATCACTGCCCGAGAACCGCTTCATTTTCTTGCCTTGATCTATCTCTGTGCTCTACTGATGCACAGCCTGATTTTGATTGGGGGGTGGTCGATGACCTCCATGGTAGTGATCACTTTCCCATTCAAATATCATTTTCTGGGTGGCTGCCGCCTGAGAACCCACCTCGGTGGTGCTTGGCGCGGTGGCTTGCATTTCAGGAAATGACTGAATTCTCTATCTCAGTTGAGGAGTTTAGGCCTTTAGATGAGGCCGCTGAGTTCTTCACCAGCAACCTCATCGCCGCGGGCTCGATTACTATTCCCAGAACGTCTGGCCCTTTTGCACACCGACCACTCCCGTACTGGTCGACTGAGTGTGAGACGGCCTTCAAACAGAAGCGTTATGCCTACTAGCGCTATAAGCGCCGCCCAAACGATTTCACTGTCGGTGAATTTCGTTGGGCTAGGGCTAGGTTCCGTTATATGGAGACTCTCCACACGATGGGGGTGAGGGGACGCCTCCCAATCTTTATATCTGAATTTTTGCGAGATCGTAAATTCCGCGTACGGGTGGGGGGAGCCCTCTCCTGCCCAATGGAGCAGGAAGAGCGTGTCCCGCAGGGAAGTGTCCTCAGTGTCACATTCGTTGCTCTGAGCGTCAACGGATCACTACGGTGCAGGCGGAAGATTTTCTCGCTACGCTCTACGTGGATCACCTTTTGATCTCTTTTGGCGCTGCCCAGATGCCAATTCTGGAGCGTCGACTCCAACAGGCATTGATCCGCCTCTCTCGCTATGCCGAAGCGCACAGGTTTCGGTTTTCCTTGGCCAATACTAAGGTGGTGCACTTCTGCCGCCATCCACGGCTTCACTTCGACCCAGATTTGTTTCTTAATGGGGTGCGCCTGGAATTGGTTGAATCGCACCGTTTCCTTGGTCTTGTATTTGACCGACACCTCACATGGGAGGCTCATATTCGCAGCCTTAGGGTCTCTTGAAACCGCGCCATGGATATTCTCCGTTCCGTGACGTTCAGCGCTTGGGGCGCTGATAGGGCTACTGCCTTACTTTTTTATCGATCCTTTGTTCGTTTGAAGCTCGACTACAGATGAGAGTTTTATGCATCCACAGCCAAGCGTTTATTGCGGGAGGTGAACTCGATCCACCACACTGGCCTTCGCCGGGCGACCGGTGCCTTCCGCACTTCCCCCATTGAGAGCCTGTTGGTCGATGCTGGGGATATGCCACTCGCATGTACGCGCGAGCCCAGCGCTTCCCTCAGTCGCCAACAGCTCTCACTGCCTCCGCAGCTGATCTCGACGGTGCCTATGCCGCCGAGAGACGCCAGACATACCCTAAGCCCTTTGGTTTTAGGGCCAGGAAACTCCTTCGAGAGCTAGGTATAGCACTCAGGCTGGTGGCTTCCCTAGTTCTGCCCAGGACGTCACCCTGGAGGGTACCACATTTGGCTATTTGTCGCCAAGCCTCTGCTCCCAGAGCCTCTACCCTCCTGGGAGTATTGCGTTCGATCTTTTTGGAGCACACTTCGTGTCATGCTGGAACCGTGCCAGTGTATACGGATGGATCCAAGTCCCAAGAGAGGGTTGGCTTCCATGCCGTATCCCCTCTGTTTGAAGTCAGCGGGGCTCTACCAGGCGCTGCGTCTGTCTTCACGGCCGAGCTGGTGGCAATACACCACTCGGTACGGGAGATTACGCGACGTGCCCGGTTCGGAGACCGGATTGTGATCTATAGCGACTCACAAAGCGCCATGAGTGCTCTCGGGGCATTGGAATCTCCGCATCCCCTGGTTCGCGATATCCGTGACGCCACGGTTTTGGCGAACCGGGCGGATGTCGAGATTATCGTCTGCTGGGTTCCTGGATATGTAGGAATTGCGGGGAATGAGTGCGCCGATGGGGGAGCCAAAGAGTCCGCGAGGACTCGGCGACCGGACCAGCGTTTCGTTCTTCCTCACACCAACTACATGGCAGGAATACAGACCGCTCTTCGTGCTGCTTGGCAAAGAAGATGGGAGACGGTCGAAGGAAATGTAAAGTTGCGTTCCATTCCTCCGCTACTGTTTCTTTGGATCTATCCCCCAATTTCGCGAAGGCTTCAGGTTGCTTTCTGTCGTCTCCGAATTGGACACACTCACGGGACGCACCGCTATTTGATGGAATGCTCGCCTGCGCCCTACTTTGAAGACTTCGTTGTCTCCCAGACTGTTCGGCACATTCTTGTTGAGTGTCCCATTCTGGGCGATCTCCGCGCACGTTACCTGTCCCGGTACCGGGATTGGCGGGGTCGCTACCGCCTGTCCCTTGTACTCGGGACGGTTTCGTGCACACCAACCTGTGGACTTTTAGGCTTTTTGGAGGAGACTGGCCTTCTCCCCTTTATTTAAATAGTTGGTTGTTTTTGGTTTGTTTTTTTTCTTATTTTAGTAGGTCGCATGTTCCTGCGCCGGGGAGAGGCAGACCTCCCACTGACGCCGGAGCTTGCTTCCTGCTTATTACTTTTTTTTTTGTCTTATTTTTATTGATGTTTTTTTAGCATCCTTTTTTAAAGTTTCCTAATTTTAGGCAATGTTGCATACGGCGACTAATGCCCAAGTAGGGAGTCGCCAGATGAGCTCTTTAAAAAAAAAACCTTAGTAAGGCTGACATCTTCGACGTCTACGAGGATTTTGTTGAGAAATGTGGCGAACCTGCCCAAATGTGGCCACGTAATGATGGCGCATTGATAGTCGAGGTGAAATCAAGTGAGCAGCATCAGCGGATTAAAACCCTACAGTCTTTAACTTCTGTTCCCTCGACACCTGAACTGAGCCCAGGAGTCGCTTCCATCTCTGCTTCTCCAGTGAAGACAGTTCTCTCTTACAGCCACTTATCAAAATCTGATGCGCGACCTCTTAAAGAAAACCCAAAGGCAAAAAACTCAAGCTTCCGATGCCTCCTTTGTCATACACCAAGCCTAAGGCTAGTATGACACGAACTACTTCCGCTAGTAGTTCAAATCCAAAATATCCTACCCCTAAGGGTAGGAAGAAATCTACCGTTATTCTTAAACGGTAACAATGTTTCCAATTATTCATTGGAACCTCCAAGGTCTCTTCCCTAAATGGGAAGAGTTCAAGCTCTTGCTTAAGGATTACAATCCTGATTGTATTGCTTTACAGGAGACTTGCTTGGGTACTCACAGAGTACCCAATATTTCGGGTTTTGTGGGATATTATAAGAACCGCAGAGAACCAATTCATGGTTCTGCTGTTTTGGTTAACAACAGGGTTCCTCACAACAGATCTCTCTTAACACAGACCTGCAGGCGGTTGCTGTCCGCCTGTTTTCCAGTCGCCATTATTCGGTCTGTTCGCTGTATCCTTCTCCTGTCGAGGAAAGAGTTTCAGCTGTTTTAGTTACAAAGTTAGCTAATTTAATTTCTCAACTCCCTCCTCCCTTTTTATTGATTGGCGACTTTAATGCTCGACACCCCCTTTTGGGGGACCATGATAACAAACCTAGAGGAAATATAATTTGAGAGATTTCTGGCCACTAATGATGTCTGCTTTCTTAACGATGGCTGCCACACATCATTTCACATCCAGACGAACAGCTTTACATGTGTGTACGTATCTCTCTGTTCATCAAGCCGTAGAGCTGATTTTGACTGGGCAGTGGATCCTGACTTGCGAGGCAGTGATCACTTTCCCATTGTAGTAACACCATGTACAGTTAGTCCTCCTCCACCACCTAGCAAAAGATGGAATACAAAAAAAGCAAACTGGCCTAAGTTCAGGCACCTCTCGAGCCATGATGGGTCCTTCCCTCATGAATATATTGAAGTGGCTATTGATGATCTTCTAGCCCACGTCAATCATGCAGCTAATTCCTCCATCAACTGCTCGTGGACCACAATTGCCCTGGTGGTCTGCTGAATGCTCGAGAGTTGTCACTGAATGTAAACAGGCTTGCCGACGTTACCATCGGTGCTCCACGATGGTAAAGAAACTTGCTCGTAACCGAGCAAGGGCAGCACGGCGACGCACCCTTCGACGAGCTCGAAAGCCCTCGTTGGATGGTTACATCGCATTGATATGTTGACAGACCCCTGTAGACAAAATCTAGAAGAGGGTCAAAAAGCCTTTGGGAAAATCCAATGGATTTACAGCTCCTAACATTATTCAGGCCGGAGAACTGTTGTGAGACTTGTCCCATATTTCCGATGTCTTGGCCGGATCGTTTGCTAATACTTCAAGCCCAGACAACTATTCCATCCAATTCCAGCGCTTTAGGCTCTAACAGGAGCAGCATCCCATTAACTTTATGGAGCCTAACATGGATAATGAGCCTTATAACCGGCTCTTTTCTAACCATGAGCTCCATAATGCACTGAAACACTGTGGATCCACTGCACCCGGATCGGATGGCATTTTCTATGCCCTTACTAGTTGTCCATGTAAATTCTTTGAGAGGATGATAAATACAAGACTCGTCTGGTTTTTGGAGACAAACCATCTTATATCTCCCTCACAATCAGGGTTCAGTAAAAAACAGAATACCATGGACCCGCTTGTTAGAATGGAGTCTTACATAAAAGATGTTTTTTCAAAGAGGCAGCATTCTGTTGCTGTTTTCTTTGATATTGAGAAAGCATATGATACCACTTGGAGGCGTGGTATCCTTAAGCAATTCCATGATTGGGGCCTGCGGGGCTTTCTCCCCAAGTTTGTCGAGCAATTCCTCATATGGCGCGCACTACGTGTAAAAGTTGGAAATGCACTATCAGAGCCCGTCGAGCATGTTTAGGGTGTACCAGAGGGAAGTCTCCTCAGTGTCACCTGCTTCTCTGTGGCCATCAATAGCATTATCGCAAATCTCCCAACTGAGATTTGCTCAACTCTATATGTGGATGACTTAGCGCCTAGACTTCCATTTGTCATCCGTAATCTAGAGTGGGTTATAAATACCGTAGCTGATAATGCTTCCTCCAAGGGCTTCTGCTTTTCCGCAGTAAAGACCAAGGTTGTCCACTTTTACAATCATAGATCGGTGACATGGGACCCTCCCCATTTGTCATTCTATGGTGCCCCTGTCAACCTTTGAGCCCAATTTCAGATATCTAGGGGTGATCTTTGATTCGAGGCTTTCTTGGAGGCCTTATTTGGACTCCTTGAAAAGGTCTTGTCTGAAGAGAATGGACATAATGAAATTACTGTCACTCACTTCTTGGGGAAGTGATCGACATACCCTATGGCTTTTGTATTCAGCATTGGTCCAGTCAAAGCTGGAGTATGGGTAACAGGTGTACTCTTCTGCCTCGCCGTCCATCCTTGAAAAATTAAATACTGTGCGTAACCAGGGTGTGCGCCTGGCTTCTGGAGCCTTCAAGTCCTCCCCTGTTTGGAGTCTCTATGCGGAGAGTGGGGCTCTCTTCCTCTTCCTTTTCACAGACTCAAGTCTAACTTCAAATATCTTTTTAGACTTGAGCAATTACCATGGTCGCCAGTATATGAGTGCACGTTCAATTTGCGAACAGTGTCCCCATATGATAGATTTCCATGTCTGGCTCTCCCCTTTGCTCTGCGCATGGCCGAGCACACAGGACGTCTAAGGGAGTTTTCTGTTATTCCGTTTTCATTACCAAAGATTCCCTCATGGTTCATACCACCTGTAGTACGGTCCAAGGATCAGTTCTTGCCTGTAGCCTTGAGAACCATGTATGATCAACAATCCTCCCACCATCGGCCTAGCACCTTTGTGTTCATCGGACGGAGTTGGAGCTGCTGCTGTCTTCCCATCTCAGACAGCATTGGTTCGCCTACCAAGTGCAGCTTCTGTTTTCACAGCAGAACTTGTTGCCATTCTTGCTGCACTCTTTGTTATTGTTCCTATGCCATCTGGTTGTCTTACGATTTTCTCGTGACTCCTTTAGTTCTCAGGAGGCACTGGGTGCTTTTGGTTCTAGCCATCCGCTGGTTTCCAAGATCCAGCGGTGGCTTTTATATCTTTCTCCTATTCACAAGCTTTCGTTTTGCTGGGTGCCCAGTCACGTGGGCATCCCAGGTAATGAAAGAGCGGATGCTGTGGCCAAAGAGGCGGCATCATTGGGGACACCCCTCATCAGCCCCAGTCCCACTTCGTGATGTCTATCCCCTCATCACCGAATATGTAGTCGGCTTATGGCAGAAGATGTGCGATGAGCTTCCTCCCACCAAGCTCCATTCCATAAAACCTTCAGTCCTCCCATGGCCACGTACCATGAGACCACGTAGACTGGAGGTCATTTTGTGTCGACTGAGGATAGCCCATTGCCGCCTCACTCATGGGCACTTGATGAATGGGCTGCCCCCACCTTTGTGCTTCCTGTGCGGGGTGCAGCTGTCCATCCTTCACATCTTTGCCGAGTGTCCCCTTTCGAGAAATCTTGGGAGGAGGGTCTTCCTTTTCATTACTGGGCAGATGGCTCCCCAACAGGTTCTGGGGGGCATCTTGTCTGAGACTCGTCTCTTTTAGTGTCAATAGAATTTTTAAATTTTTAAAAGAATCTAATCTTTTAGCCAAAATTTAATATATTGTTTCATGATTTTATATTCTGTTCTTGTATCTATTATTGATCCATCTATAGTCTATGTTTTTATCCTTTGTTGAGTTCTCAATAGTTTATTTTTATATCCTTTTCCACCCCTCGATGGTTTTAAATTCCTGTACTTTCATTATATTTATTTTAATTTCATAGCTATATTTTTGTATATTCTCCAGATGTCTATATTTTTATTGAGAATTTTCATGCAAATTACCCGTCCTCGAATTTGGCTGCGGGCTAGTCCGTTTGGGGTTTGCAGCATTTATTTTCGCCACTATTCTTTCATTACTTGTCCATGGAGGAATGCACCTTGGCAGGCTCGTGTGACAGCAGCAGAAATTGAGAACTTTAACACCTACGAGGCCCGGTGGAAAATACGCAAGAACCAAGAAAAGTTTAAAGTAGTCCCCATAGGCAGGAGACTACTTACGATGTCAGGGTGGGGGATAGACGCTATCCCTACGCCACGGAGTGCAATGTACTCGCAATGAAAATTACTTCAACCCGGTACAGGAAGCACGTCGCAGAAAGAATCACCAAGGCCTCAGCTTTAGTCAGAACTCTATACATGTTCAGAAGTCTCCGTGAAAGCAATAAGAAAAAGATCTACAATACACTTGTAAGATCGACGCTGCTATACCCCGCTCCCGCCCTCTCGTGTGTCTCGAAGACACAAAAGAGGAAACTACAAGTGGTGCAGAACAAATGTGTATACCTAATTACAAGTACACTCAGGCGTGAAAGAAGACGCCAGGAATAGCTGCTCCGGTAGGCGAGGTTAAGTCCCATTAACGTTGCCATAGAAGAACGGACAAGGAATATGCAGGAAATGGTTAAATGAGAATTGATCGATGATATCGTCCAAATGATTAACCAGCACTTAAGAGGTATAAGTCGCGCCCGATTTCAGAGCTCCACTGGGCTTTTACCTGACGGAGCAGAAGTGCCGTTCTATGCATGAGAATAAGAATGTTTTTTACCAAAAACATTGACAAATAAAACGGATCAAGAAAAGAAAACCTAATTACGAAACCTCACCAATTTCTACAAGAATTCACCGAATATCGACAGCAAATTCACCGATGAAGTCCCAACTATAACGAAGAAGACATCAAAGAAAAAACAAAATATACCAAAAAAAAACAAAGACACTAAGCATAATACTAAAGTAATTTATTACTACAACAGCAAATGCGCTTAACATATCCAAGAACATTAATTTTTTTGAAAACTAATAGCTTGAACGCCATAATAATATAAACTATCTCAAAGACAACAAAGGAACCACATAGCAAGAAAATATTTAAAAGCGATAGGTCTGATCCCCAGGCACTTAGCATCTCTTTGCACCCTACCACACTTCTTTCTCTTTTCACCACTTGTCTATTTTCAGCTATCTGTCTCCACACGTTTTCTTTGACCCCTACCCACACCTACCCACTTAGATCAATTCTACTATTCTTTTTCTTTTGTAATGTAGTTCGCGAAATATCTCTTGAAGCTTGCCCATTCATACGCAAAATATGGCTAGAAAGATTCGAATCAGTTGCTGTTTTCTTAGTAATGACGTCACTAAATGAAATTCAGGAAGTTTCATCCAACGAGGAAAATTATAATGAACGGAAATTCTTTGAAACATTTAATGATTCTGTGTAATCTTCACCTCACATGCAAACTTTTCATTGAAACTCGTTCACCTGAGCTCTTCATCACGGGGAAATTTAATTAAATTAACTTCTTACCTCCGAATTTCTCTCGTTCTTGATAAATGCCAATCTTAGTGGCAGTTTTACCAGTTTCACTGCTCTTGAACCGCTTACCCAACTATTTTTTACCATTTATCACAATATTTGTACATGATTTTCCCCGCCAAAGAAGCGTTTAAGTTCTAACCTTTGTGGGCTAATTAGTAACAGGGTAGTATTGAGATGATAAAGATTTCTATAGCGATCCTGATAGTGCCTTTCTAGCTTGCCTCATTTATATACAATTCCCCCCCCCCTCCCTCTCAACTTTGCGGTGATTGTGCTTGTTCGGAAGAGGGGCAGGCTCTCACACCGCCAGTACTTCCGGTAGTCTCGAGCTAGACTGTGACTACCTGGGCTTTATTCCTTCTAGGCTATTTTCTTGGCAGTCGGCTAATATTTCAAGGGCTAATCGCCGACTAGCCTTCGTCCATTCATCCCTGTCATGCCCGGGAGGTGGGCAGGAGGCTGGCTCGCCCCTCCCTCTTGGCTCCGGTTGGAGTGATAGATTTTAACATGTCTATTCTCCCCATCCTTTTCTCCTCCTCCCCCATCTTTCTTTTCTTTATTTATTCTTTACCCCCAAATTGATGTCTGGTTACATCCCGGAGCTCGTGTGCCCTCCTGGCCCCACACTCACTTCCCCCTTCCTATCCCAATGCCTGAAAGGGGTTCGGCAGTTTCATATTATCTTCAACGCATTTTCACTTTTTATAACCAGCAATTTCTTTACAAAATTTCTGCGCGGCCTCGTTGCTATTGCGCTTAAAATTTATGGTAAATACAATTTGAAAGAGGCATACGTCCTCCCGCTTCTTGGCACCACAAAGTAACCACCCTCCACCTCTCCATTGCGGACTCGGGGTAAAGTGCCCCCCCCCTCCCCTCTCCCTTGCAACGCCATAAATAGTCTCCAGTTTAGGCAATGTTTAACTTGTATACATTTTCACTCCCCCTAACCGCACCATTTTCTGTACTACCCTCTTCAAATTCTAACGATCTCCTTTTTCGATTTTAGTTCTAAATTCTAAAATCTCTAATTTCGGGTTATTTTTGCACCCTTCTCCTGCTTTTTATCCCTTTAGATCGCAAACATGAATTCTTAGACTAGTTTCAGGAGGTTTTCTAGATCCTTTTTCGAGCCTCATCCTCTAGTCACAAGTTTCCATAATTATTGTTTCCGATAGAGTAGGTTTAAACCTACGTTCTCTCACATGAGATTTCGCGTTGTGGAACCTGTTTCCCGGTTGGATTACCTTTCACCCGTTAGATTCTGAGTTGCGCATCCATAAATCGTTATTGGAAGGATAGAACATGGGTAGGTCTCAGGTCTGCCCTGCGGGGGTATAATGGCAGCAAGAGGTGCGGCACTCTAAAAAATGACACCCAGCCTGCGAATGATGCGTTTAAGTCTGTTATTATTGTTATCATTATTATTATAATTATTATTAGTAGTACCTACTACTTTTTTATTATTATAATTTTTATTTTAGTAATAGTAGTATTACTATTTGTATTATTTATCATTATTATTTTATTAAGAACATAGCCTCCATCTTTATTTTTGTTTTACTATAGAAACTAGACCTTTTTTTTTTTACATAATATCCCCTCACTTTTGAGGAAGTTTGCCATTATACTTTTGTCATTGCTGACTTTTCGTAACAAGGAAGAAAGTTCTGACGCCAAAAATGGGGTCGGAAGATAACTTAGCACGATACATGTTAGGATTAACCGATAGAGACGATAAAAGAAATACTTAGATAAGAACACTGAACCGAGCGATGGCTATAGTAATAAGAATAAAATATCTGAATTGAAAATTGATAGGAAATTGCCAGTAAAAAACGACAAATTAATTTGGAGAAATCCAACGTCGCACAGCTTTAACATAGGGCGATCCAGAAGACAATTTCAACTAGGTGGGTAGATGATAATTATCGATGATTGCTGGTGTTACATGGCAAACTCGAGCACTGGATCGTTATCATTGGAATCTTCTCGGAGAGCCTCTTACCTAGCAGTGAGAAGAAAGTGGATAATATATATTTAACATTTATTCAAGAAAACCAAAAATAAACCACTGGTAGAAAGTTCATACCTGCATTATATATATATATATATATATATATATATATATATATATATATATATATATATAATATAATATATATATAATATAATATATATATAATATAATATATATATAATATAATATATATATAATATATATATAATATAATATATATATAATATATATATAATATAATATATATATAATATATATTAAATATATATATATATATATATATATATATATATATATATATATATATATATATAATATATATATATATATAATGTGTGTATGTTTGCACTTGACAGACTTCTTAATTATTTAACACTGAGAGAATATGATGGTTTTTTTTATGTGCGTCAATCTGCTTTATCTAATTTTTTTGCTGATAGAGCACCTCTACGTCATTTGTGGACGGCCGGAGGACGTGATTATGCAATGTTCCCATTTGCGCCGTTTCGTGTTCTCCATTCGTCAAGTTTCAATGGAATTTAACAAAATACGACCCGTTTTTCGTTGGTTACACGCGCGTTTTTTTTTAGTTCGTAGCAAAAACCTGAAAATGTTAAACGCATTTAAATGTAAATTCTACCAGAACCTAAGACAGAAAAAGTATTCTTCAGCGGTGTGTTTCATTCCCTCTTTAACCCCCACTGCCCTCTCCCACTCCCGAGGAGTGGAAAGTAGCCATCTCATGTTCGCTCTTATCATATCTGGCTATTCGGAAAATCATAGCCGATTCCGAAGTTCAACGTTTTGTCGAGTTATATAACATAACTACAAGTTATTACATAATAAAAATAATTAAATTTCATTACTAAAATAGGGATTTTTGAGAATTTTCTCTAATCTTATCAGAGTTAACTTTATAGGTTGCAGACTGTTACGTAAACCCGAGGCTGAAGAAGAGGCATGTAATTTTTTGGACAGGTTAAACTTCGTCGCAATGCATCTCAAAATGCTTCCAACATCAAACAACACGCGATGTTGCAATTGTTTTTTCTTTGTCTATTTTAGCTACTACTAGCAAGGTCATAGTCGCCGATATTAGCAGCGTACGGTGAAGGAACCACTTGCGATCATAGTGTTGGTTGGTTTCGAGATAGGAGCCTCGAAGGTCATCAGGGTGAAAGACGTTCATCTTCAAATACTGAAACGGAAGAGGAAGAAAACTAAAGCCAAGCTGCCTGGAGAATGATACCGACGTCGCTTTTTTTGCCCTTGTAACTAGATCAGACAATCTTGGGCAAATAGATAAAGTGAACAAAGAGGATAGATAAATAGAATGCACATGATTGAGGCAGTGCTATTCTTCCCTCGCATCGTTGGCGAGAATGCCCGAACCGTTGAGGAAATGTGCATGAAAATCAGAATGACAATTACTGGGTAGCTAAAATAATTGGTGAAACCCTGGTTACATTAAAATGAGGGATAGAATCTCTTAAACATGAAATAAATTGACTAAAATTAAATATCGAAACCCAAAACAATCGACATCAAAGCTTTTTAGAAATTAAAGAAGACCTACTTTAAGAAAATGTTTACAATGCGAGCCACATATCACACGCATTCCTCGATTAAACCTACGGAAATCATGTAGGGGACAGATGTAAGGTAGGTCACCACTACACCCTCTCTCAACCCCACGAGGCAAGCGCAGGGGATGACAAGACCACTTCCCATGAAGACAATGAGAGGCCTTGGCGAGGCGAACAGCCTGCTTCCTTCCCTCCAAGCGCAGGAGATGACAAGACCACTTCCCATGAAGACAATGAGAGGCCTTGGCGAGGCGAACAGCCTGCTTCCTAGAAAGATCTGAACAAATCAATGCATGTTTGAATACACTAAAAGTCCCAACTCCAAACCGAGAACTAGCAGGGCAAAATAAGTATGTGGCAAATCGAAAAATGGAAATTCAAACAGTATGAAGTATCCATGAAACAAAAAAAAAAGTGATCAAATGGGTTTCAAAGGTGTAAGTACAAAATACGTTTGATATCAGTAACTGTGACTTTAAATGCCTGGTGGGAGTATAAAAAAAGTAATGTACGAGTACCCTCAAAGTTGTGGTTATTTAATGTCCTAAATTAAAATCTAAATTTACTAAGAAGTCTTTTAAACTGACGACATCCAAAATGACGGATAGAATTATACAAGCAAATCTTGGATCGGAAAATATTGTTATTAGAAAAGTTCTTTTCATGCAGTGCAAGTTCTGATAACTGACTCTTAATAACGGCAGTTCTAAAATTGTTTTTATTTAAAAAAAATATTTACAATAGAATATGTTAAGTTTCCTACTTTCAATTGTAACTCAATACGGAAATATACTAATACAGGTAAATGCATATATCCAGATTGAATAGATGCAGAATTCAACGTTGCCCTAACCCAAATACATATGGTGGGTTATCCACACACGGAGATCGCCCCAATGGAGGACTGTCAATTTCATTCAAGAAAACGTTATGAAAGCTAATTGTGTCATTGTTAATCAGTATGTTTTAGGTGTAATATTGATTGCGGTGATTCGATTTACTTAATGTTGATTTTTTACATAACGGATCGCATGAGTCTCGAGTGACTTTTAAAGAGTCATGGCTAAATGAATGAAATAATCACGAATGAGTGAATGAATAACTTAATAATGGGGGCTGACTTCAATATTGATCCCAGCAAGGGGAGATTTTGGTGGGGGGTTCAGGGAGTTTGCAGGTGAATTCGCACTTCACTTGGACGATGTCATCTTACTGATGGGATACATTCACAACTCTACCAGCTGGCCAGATCATGTTATAGCCTCGCGGCCTAATCTTATTAATACTATGTGTGTAGTTTATAGATTGTGTGTAACCAATGTCAGGTATAGGTAGTAAATGCTTAATTATATCTAATTAGGTTTATGAAGTGACAATGTCAATTCTTATCATGTGAAATTTGGTTCTGATATCTTAATATGGTGTCAGCAGAATCTTTCGAGCATTCTATTCCATTCCCATCTTCCCATGGAAATGGAAGATGGAAATTAGGCCAGTCGTGAACAACAATTTAGGTAACTGTAATTAAATGATCGCCTTCGAATCAACAGTAACCAGTTTGAATGGTTCCAAAATATATTATTGATTGCTGATTGAAAAACTGCAATCACGAGAAAAGTTTATCCGCACCTAACTAGTACAATTAAGAATATGCTAATGAATCCGTTTGTGTTTCATTTGGCCGTTGTAAATCGTCGTTAGGGAAAGTTGTCAATAGAATGAGACATGTTGGGAATAGGAATTCAGTTTATTGGAATGATGTGTTGGAAACAGTCGGGTTTTCGCGTCTTGCTGACGCTTCGGGATCTACCATCACACTATCTTTGCTTATGCTGGTGGTGTTTTTCTTGCCCCTTCGTCTCAGGCTATGCAAGCTCTTAGAAATATAGCTGTGTTGGCTTTGGAGAAGATTGGTATAGCTATTAATGAGCATCTTCTTGTATAGTGCCTGCACGCAATCTAACCGAATCTTTAAAGCGCGTTAAGTTGTTACCTATTAATATCTTGAGGATAAAGCTGGTGAATCAAGCGGAATCTCTTGGAGTAAATCCTTCGTTTGACCTTGGAAAGAAAGCAGATATCTTAAGAATGGCGAGGTCTTCCTCTCTCAATTTCACTGCCTTATTCAGAAGGTCGGGAAGGTAATCCCCCAAAAAATTATTTACCTTTTTGAACCTTTGTCTATAGTCTATTGGTCTTGTTTGTAGAGTGATCCTAAAGGTCACTCGAGTAGTTTCAGATCTGTTTAGTCAATTTTCTATTCTTTAACGATTTTTTAAATAAACGACTAGGGAAAACAATCACTTATGTATGTTCTCAAGGAATTTTCCTGACCTTTACCCTTTTGAAGAACAAGAATATCTTAGCTTTGTCTCCAAACTTTATAATTCACACAGTCTTTGCATAAGACCAATTAGAAGTTACTTCAGAGATCCCTCAAACAACCTATATCATATGTGAAGTTATCGGCAGAGAAATAGTACTATAACATTGAAAACCTATTATTAACAATTTTTATGGATTTTTCTTATTTTTGGCACTTAATCTTTTAATGTATGATTACTTGTCTAATATCTCAAAGTTAGGTTGTTCTTTTAAACAATATTGTCACCATTATGTAATTTTATACCAAATAATATATATAAATTTAAAGCTCTATTCAGCTATAGTCGGCAGAGTAGAAGCTTAAATATTTAGAAAATATGCAATGTTGGGTGCATCCAACTTGCACAGCTTACTCAAGTATAATTGTTTTAGCGCCTTCCCCCCTCCTTTCACCTCAGGATTGAAATAGGGCAGGTAGGAGCGCAATTCCTGCATACCTGATATGATGTCTCCATTCTTCCTGTGACTCTCCAAGCTCTCCGGATCCACCTGGATAGTTGGCGTTCTTGTCTCTGTATATTCTACCGTCACCCTAGTTCTATAAGACAAAGTGGTTGCCGAGCACATGTCTAGAAGCCACCTCAGTGAGTTCTAGAAACTTAGGTCGGTTGATGAAGCCGTTGAGTTCTTCTACAGCACCCCAATCGTGGCGAGTCTGAATTTTATTCCTAGAAAATCTGACTGTTTTGCACTCCGTCTGATTAGTTTGGTATTCGGCCGAGTGTTCGCCGTCGTCCGAAAATTTTTCACTCTGTGTGAATTTCGTCGTGCAAGGGACAGATCTTTTTGTCTTGTTTCGAAGCGCGCTTCCCGCTCTTCATGGTGAGAATAGGTTCTTCACTCAATGGGCGGACCCGCTCTTACAGTAGTGAGGAGGCATGTCAAAAGAATTCGTGTTAAGTTCTAACAGGAAGACACAACACTATCTTAGACTACTCCATGTCCCCAGCAGAATCTTTCGCGACCGCTTTCTTCACATTCTCCATCTGCAAGGCTGATCCACAGCATCCCAAGCACGTCGTTGAGTCGCGTTCCGATCTAGCAACTTACGCGTATTCGTCTCCTGGTTAGGGCGATATCCCTTACGACCTTCTTTGATACCTAGGAGACTTGGCCATTCTGTTAACTTTGTTCAACCGAATCGGAGGATATCTTTGCAAGTTCCTGGCGAATGACGACTGTGTTTGACTTCCGCAAGCGAGTTTGAGAATACTCAACACAGCTAATTTCCGCACATTTTTTGGACCTGCATGTCTAATTTGATTAATAAAATGGTAAATATTAGGAAGTTTATTTCTGAAAATTGCTTCTGATCTGTCTGAAAGAGCAATTCCGCTAAATTCCATTCTGGGTCGGGTTCTCGGTTCTGGCTGGAGAGGATGCTATTTGCTAGGCTTCGCAGATACCATTTTGCTAAGGTTTCTTTTGAATGGAGAATACCTGTGATACCGCTTAGCGATACGGTATCATGGGCAACCTCCATTCTATGGGGGCGAGGGAACGCCTCCCTACTTTTCAATCTGCCTTCCTATGAGTTCTTCAATTGCACATACGTGTGAGGGACTACTCTACGAGTCTGACGGGGAGTACTCTCTGAGCCTGTAGGGAAGCACTCTTCAATCTCATAGGGGTAGGGGGAGGTAGGTACGAGTATCCCGCAAAATGTATTCTCAGCGTCACTCTCTTTGCATTGAAGATTAACGATATGACTTCAGTGCTGCTGGCAAATGTTCTCACCCCGGTCTACGCAAACGTCTTTTCGATCTCTCTGGGTCCAGCCAAGATTCTTACCCTGGAGCTCGGGCTCCAATTGGCTCTGAGCTGCGCCATTATGCCGAAACGCACCGGGTTTATTTTATTTGCTTTTTGGCAAATACCATAAGCCTACACCGCTGCCTCCTTCCTGGGACTGCCCTGCAAACTTCCGGCCGATATCTCTCTTAGAATTTGCTGGCAAAGTCTTCGAGAAAATATTGGCAAATAGGGTCAACTCTTTTCTTGACGAAGCCAACCTGCTTAACGAGCAACAGCACGGCTTCAGAAAGAAAAGAGGGACTGACACGGCACTAGGCGTTATAACGGAAAAACTTGCAAACATCAAAGCAAGTAAAAGGCATGCCGACCTGGTGCTCCGCGATGTCAAAAAAGCTTTTGACAAGGTTTGGAAGAGAGGCTTGCAATTTAAGATCCTGCAAGTAGGCCTCGACCCCATACTTGAAAGGATCCTATGCGATTATATAATGGAGAGGAGAGCGTATATACAGTTCAAAGAGCACAAAGGCCCCGAGTTCGAGCTCGAATCTGGGGTCCCACAAGGGGGGTGTCTCTCCCCCCTTTTATACAACATATATACACGCGACCTACCACAACCTCTTTCCGAAGGTACGATATACGTTCAGTTCGCTGACGATATATCGCAAATTTGTACAGCCGCCTACGTTCACAGGGAATTTATGGCGAATAATACGGCTAGGGAGATTTCCAACATCAACTCTTTCGAGAGGAAATGGAAGATTTCGACCCATGCCCAAAAATTCAAAATAATTCCCATGTTTCGCAAGACCTTCAATGATATACGGGTAGAGGGGGAGAGAATCCCCTACTGCTTGGAAGGGACGGTTCTGGGGCTCAAAATCACCACAGGGGGATACAAGAGTCATATCGGACGGACAGTCGCGAATACCAAGAGAGATTTGAGGGAGTTTTATAGGTTCATGGACCTAACCCGCTCAAATAAGCTCAAGATATTCAATGCGTGCATTCGCTCGAGACTCTTGTACCCCCCGGTGCCGTTGAATGCGTGCGCCAGGACCCACATTGCGAAACTACAAACCATCCAGAACAAGGCGGTTTTACTCATTACAAATACCCGAAGAAGAGAACACAAAAAACAGAGGGAGCTCCACGCCTCGGTTGGATTATCTCCGATCAACGTGGCGCTCCACGAGAGAGCTAAGAGGATATGGCAAGCCATTGGTGCGCGCTTGACCCCTGAATTCTCTCGTACACACTTAGACATCGAGGCCGACAGACAAATAAGACCCTTTAAAAGCAGTAAATTACAGTCTGACGGTGACGTGACTCCCCATTACACACAACGCGATCGACAATAAACGAGACTCAACCAACCAGTGTAATGTAAAAGTTTTTTTTAATTAAAATTCAACCTCACATACGAAACAAATTCACTTAATTATTTAATAATAATCAAAATAAAGTAAATTTCAAATTAACCTAAAATTTAGGAAAATTTAATATTTTTTCAAAAACCCAAAGCGGGATGTAAAAACCCCGTCTCTAAAAAAGGCTTGAATGCCAACAATAAAATTCATCATCAAGATGAGAACCTTTAATCAAATTAGCAATGCTGATTTGATTAAATAAACTATAAATCTTATAGTTTATAACCAAAAGAAATCCAAAGAAAAAACACAAACAGAGCTACCCTTTCACCAGGGATCTTTTATTCTTTCTTCTACACACCATCTATTCTTTAAACTCACTTCTTAACCACTTTACTCTCTTACTTTTTTCTCTCTAATTCTATCTTTTCATCTCTTATTATGTCCAATGTCCAATGCCTCCTTCCTGGGCCTCGCGCCGACCCAGACCTGTTTCTTAAATGTGCCTCACCACGATGTGGTGAACTCTCACCACCGCTTTACCTCGCAGGCGCCTATTTGCAGTCTTAGGCTCTTTTCTACTCACGTCATGGTCATTCTACGCCTGTGGTGTTAGGCACATCGGAGTGCTGTTAGATGTATCATCCTTGTTTCTTTGCTCCTTTGTTTCCTCAAAGCTTCCCTACGGACAGGAGATATATTTCCTGCAACCGATCTTCTATTACAGTAGAGAGATTTAATCCGCTTCACCAGTAAGGTTGGCGGCTGGTGCTTTAATCAGGTCCCCTACATACAGCATCTTTGTTGACGCCGTGCTTAGTGATGGTGCGTTTGTATGCGCACATTCAGTATCTCCCCAGTTCCCAGTGGCTCTCATTTCGTCTGCGTCTGATCTCGACGATACATATACTGACGAAAGTAAGCAACTAAGCCCTACACATGTTGGGCTCAGGGCAAGAAAAGTGTCTCGACAGTTTGATATAGCTCTCGGACCGGTGGCGGCGATGGTTCTGCCGAAGACGCCACTCTGAAGGATACCATCTTTGAATGTTTGTCGCCATTCCTCTGCACCCAAAACTTCCACAGCGTTCACATTTCTTGAAGCATGCATCTTGTAATATCGGAGCTGTGCCGGTCTACACAGATGCATCCAAGTCCAAAGGCGGGTTGGGTTACCCTCTTGCTTGAAGTCGGTGGGGCATATTCCGGGTGGTGTTTCTGTCTGCATGGCCAGACTGGTTGCATTATGCCGCTCAGTACGGGAGATTACGCGCCTCTACCAGTTCGGAAACCCTTTTGTGATCCATCATGACTCAGAGAGCGCGCTAAGTGACCTTGAGGCATTAAAATCTCTGCATCACCTGGTTAGCAGTATCCGTTACACAGTGGCAGCTGCGAATCGGAAAGACGTCTCGCGATTGTCTTCTATCGGTTCCTATACATGGGATTACTGCGAAAGAGCGCTCGTGACCTGTGAGGGGGCAGACCATCTGCACTGACCGAGTTACAAAACGGGTGATTCGCTCTTCACCACAGTGACTACATGACAGGTCAGCCTTAGGGCTGCTTGGCAAAAAAAAAAAGAAGAGAAATGGCGCGCGGTAATTTAAAATTCTGTCGTCTTCGAATCTGATATACTCATGGGACGCAGCGCCATCTGATTGATGGCTCCTGTGAGCCTCTTTCTGATGACTTAGTTTCCAAAGACTGTATGCTACATTTTGGTTGAAATCCCTTGTCTGGGGGAGCTCTTGCATGGTACCCTGACGAGCGGGGTCGCTGCCAGTTTCATAAGGATGCTGAGAACTGACTCCTACTCTGCCGAATATGACTTCGAGTTTTTACAGGACTCCATTGTATTCTTTTTACATTTTGCTTCCTCGATTGAATACCTGTGGTTATTTATGTAGGCATTCCCTGGGCTAGCTAACCATACCCATTGATGCCTGCCATGTTCATAGTTGTTTGGGGAGGATTTTTTTTTTCTTATTTTCTTATTTATTGCTGCACCCTTGCTTGCTGCTGCCAGGTGAGGCCATTGAGTTTAAACTGTGAATTTATCTACCATTCGATTGTAATCGATATTTTATCCAATTTTTGCATTGAAGTTTCTCATAATCATTAAAGCAATTTAGTAAAGATTTAGAACCCGCCTCCACTCGTTTGAACGACGTGCGGGCTTAATCAGGACTACAGCGTATCTCAGCCGCTATCAACGCCACCCAAATCGCGACTACATCCCGTGACTAATCACGCCCAATATACCTTAACTTCACTCTAATTGAAAGCTGTGTTTTCACTAGGTTAGACAGAGCACCCCACACCCGGGTACCCTTAGTTATTTAGGATTAATGGTTCCTACGAGTAAGGGGAGGATGGCGTTATTAGAGACTTTACACGTGTAATGGAGAAGTGATACACTTCTCCAGACAGTCTGCGCAGTCTCAAACAAGATTGAAACTAGCCAGGCTTTATTCCCTTTTGACATTTGCATTTCACCTTTTTTTCGCCGCTTTCTTTACACGCCTCTTCTCACCACCACCCTCTCTCTCGGCCCTGACCGGACCAGCGTTTCGCTCTTCCTCACACCGACTACATGGCAGGAATACGGGCAGCTCTTCGGACTGCTTGGCAAAGAAGATGGGAGACGGTCGAAGGGAACTTAAAGTTGTGTGCCATTGCACCGCAACTGTTCCCATGGACCTATCCCCCAATGCCGCGACGGCTTCAGGTGGCTTTCTGTCGTCTCCGAATCGGACACACTCGTGTGACGCATCGCTATTTGATGGAGCGCTCGCCTGCGCCCTATTGCGACGACTTCGTCGTCCCCCAGACTGTTCGGCACATTCTTCTGGGTGATCTTCGCGCACGGTACCTGCCCCGGTACCGGGATGGGCGGGGTCGCTACCGCCTGTCCCTTGTACTCGGGACGAGTGCGTGCACATTGACTGGTGAACTTGTTGACTTTGGAAAAAGGCCGGCCTTCTCCCTTTTATTTAACTAGGTTTTGTTGTTGTTTTTGTTATTATTTTTCTTTCTAGGTCACACGCTCCTACGCCGGGTGGAGGGGGGCCTCCCCCTGACGCTGGAGCGTGCTTCCTGGTTGTTATCTCTTTTTTTATTGTTGTTTCTGTTCAAATATTTATTTTAAAGTAGGCTGTTTGTTTGCGGCGACTTATACCCAAGTGGGCAGTCGCTAGATAGCCCCTTAAAAAAAAAAATCTCTCAGCCGGCCGCTAGTTATATAGGCTAGTCGCTGTCCAGCTTTCGTCCATTCATCTCTGGTCGGGGGGGTAGGGCTTACTCTTGGCTCTGGTTGTGGTAGGGCAAATTTTAACATGCCTGGATTCTCCCCACCCTCTTTTTTCTTCTACCCCCATCCTTTTCATTATGTGTTTACGCACCCGCTAAGTTAGCATGGGCAACCCTGCTGCGGCTGACATCTCTAGGATTGGATGCCCTACCCGGCCAAATTCCTGAAGGGGGATCTGCGGCTATATGACTTCCACACATTTTAACTTTAGTTTCACCAATCTTTCATATCTCTCCTTACGAACTTTATGCCGAAAATGCCATCGTTGGTATTTCGACTTAAATTCCAGGCAAATAACTCTGGGGGATGAGGGAGTGGGGGGTGCAAGGAGAAAATCCTGTTTAATCCAATGGAGCAACACTCGCCTGTCTCCTCAGGACAGCCTCGCAGAAAGCGCCACCCCACTTAATTCCGGTGACGAGGGCGTAACCCACCAAAGGCTTTCTCCCTTAATCCGCCAAGTGGTTGGAGGGAGCAGAGATGCCATCTGCTTCCAGGGAGCTATAAACGCCTCCACCAATAGGGAATGTTGACAAACACTAAGACACTTAAGGAAAACATACTTGACGACTTAAGGGCACAGGTCTCCGTCTGCCTGCTGTCGGTTATTTCTAGCAGACATGAAACAGAATTTGAGCGGGGTATACTTGGGCACTTGCCAAGGATTTACCAAACCTAGTGTTCTACTACCTTTGAGCGTGTTGCCCCTCTCCATGAAGAGAAGTGGAGTAGAGGAGACAAACGAGTTGTAATTCTGTTTATACTAACCCTTTCCCTCTCATCTACCTTTTGCCATAGCTGAGTTTTCCTTACGTGGTTTAGCCCACCTGCTAAAGTGGTTACCGAGGTGTGGCGCTTGGAGCCAGCATGTTAGAGTTGGGAAGAGAGTGAGAACCAGTCGACCTGACCATCTCACACTCCAGTGAGATGCAGCAGTCATGAGTCAAAAGGTGCTACTACCTCTACCTTCGAGGATCACTTCTCATCGCAGGACGGTGTAGATGGCTTTTCATAACCCAGAATGTGTTTTACCAAGTGTCAGTTACCCCCAGTCCTTTAAGAAGAAGTGATTTCTCGAAGTCCCGCTAGTTATGACCAGTGACCCGTTCGAGTTGGGTTGATATACTTGTAAATTTTGCCCAATTGTCCTAAGATAATTTACTTTCCCGTTTAACGCAGCTTTCCATTGTAATAAAGGTATAACCTCTTCCCAAACAAACACTTATGGAGAGCGAGAGAACAGAGGGTTTTTTTTTCCATGATTCATAAGGCAGCTCCAGCAACAGCCTCCTGCCGCGTGTCACTTTCCCAAGTTCGTGTGTCGTCTCATTAAAGGCAACGCCTATCTTCATAACGAGAAAGAGATTCGATTCCTCCAATGGTTCCCGTCTCGTGTTGAGCCACCATGTTGATTACCATTGATTTTCTATCGATGGAGAGGCAATGCAAAGTCATCTTAGTCGTTAAACCTTCGTTGGTCTTTCTCTTACGTCATCATTGAAACATGCAACACTATTCAGGCTGTTAAAATTACGCCCCGGGACGTTTTATACAAAAGATCGTGCGGGCGCGTATACATAATGCACGAACGCCGCTAAATACGTGCATATACATACACATAATGACGTTTTGGGTTTTCCCATGTGAGAAGAGGATGATTGCTGATTGACGCATAGATTACTACTACTACTCAGGGGTAGTAAAAGAGCTGTGATGGTGGGACAGGTGTAGAACAAACACGCAATTATATCAGAGAGAAGGCGATTTGCAGATGTCATCTGCTCCCTCCAACCGCTTGAGAGATTAAAGGAGAAAGCTATGGGCCTACAGCCTGTGTTGTAGGCCCCATCGATCTTACCTCAATTAAGTAGGGCCGCGCCTTCTGTGAGACTGTCCTGAAGGACCAGGTTAGAGAAGCGTGATTTCGGAATTTTATACCACCCCTATGTGCTAGTGGCCCATGTGACACTAGGAAGTAGAAGCTCATTTGTAACAGCCTCACGCCGAAGAGATCCAAGTGGATGGACCCATTTCAGAATTCCATCCAGCTTGATGACGTCATATCCACTTGAAAATAACTGACTACTCTACGTAGCCTTGCTTGTTGAGCATGTTATCAAGTTTAGTCACTATGGATAGATAAAAGCCAACAAAACTAATTTACGTCATTGTGTGTATATGTATATATTTAGCGGCGTTCGAACATTATGTGTGCGCGCGCCTTCGCACGATCTTTTATTAAAAAAAACTTCCTTTGGGGCAATTTTTACATCCTGAATAAGTAAAGAATGAAAATCAGTTGCAGTTTGACTCGGCGAGTTCAATTTACGCTCTGTGGATAGGGAAATTATCATAGGGAGGGATAGAGTAACTAAGTTTATTATGTTCAAATAGGTTTGGAATCAATTCAGATCATCGGACGATTCGTTTCAACTTGGAGTAGGCAAAGGGGTTGACATCGACACTACTAAGGCTCCAAATTTTCATCGAGGGAATTAAAATAAATTTCGAAATAGCTGAATCAAAGTTAAGTCGAATGTAGAATTCAGCGAAGAAATGCAGGTAGCCATTATGGTGGAATCGGGAGATAGCTAGCAATATTTGCGAAAAGAAAAGAGTATACCAGAGATACTGGAAGATACTGTTGTGAATCTAAATCATTATCCATATGTCGACTAGGAATGAATTAAATAATATTATTAAGAAAAGCAAAAGGATATCAGAAATTAGCTTGGCTCAGAATAACAATGAGGATCCAAGAAAATTCTTTAGCTATTATAAAATCGGTAAATCTAGCAGGGATAATATTGGGTCTATTAAATATGAATGGGTTAGGAAGGAATCTGTTGATGTATTTAATGATAATTTTGTGTCGGTATTTATAGAATAGAATGTAAACCATTTAACTTATGATAGTTCTAGTTCAGGGGAGGTGTTAAGTACTAGTAATGAAGATATGAATATCATTTAAAGACCGATAATTCAGTTAAATACTAGCAAGGCCTCTGGCCCGAACGACATTCATTCTAGGTGACTTAAAGGTGTGGAAAGCACGCAATAGCTATTGATAAAATATATACTAGATTGCTAGATTTTGGAGAAGTACCAAATGATTGGCAAATAGTAAATATAATGCCCATTTTTAAGAAGGTGAGTAAAGAGGACCCAAATAAATGCAGCTGTAGCGATTTGCGCAAATTGAGCACCTGCATCTAAACGTGCGGACTGCTCTCTCTTTCCTCTTAAATCTCGACCTCGTAACGTGGTTCCATCTTGTTTGTTTTTTTCTTTGTTTTTCGTCTTTGTGAATTTTAGAAAAGTCTATTGCTAGACTAAAATTTTAATTACGTTGACTTATGCCCTTAATGGTAGTCGCCAGATTGGCGAATTAAAAAAAAACAATTGCGTAATGGAAGTGAACCTTCGTAAAGTGATCATTCAATTTTCTTTCTGGAGATGGAATTCTCTCACAGAATACCGAGGTTTTATCAGCCTTGATCGATATTAATATATGTAGCCACCAGGCAATGGCTTCGCCACTCCGGGGAAAGCTTGCGCTTCGTTACTAAGATTAAAATCTAAAAAAAAGCAGCCATGGTTAAATTTTTAGAAATTTTCTGAACTTCGCCAATTATAATGATTTCAAAAAGGAACTCTAACCTAAATTTCCTCCCTTTCAAAATATCACGTTGCTAAAATATAGTTTTAGAATGAAGATATATAAAAATAAATTTTCTGAACTTCACCATTTGTAATTCTTTGGGTTTTAAAAAGGTCACAAAATTTCGATACTTATATTTATTTCTGAACTTCACCATTTTTTTTTTTGATATTATAAAAGAATTATTAGAAATAACTTTGATAAAAAAACATAAGTCATAACCAAACTAAAATGAAATTATTATTCAAATACTCAAAAAAAATTCCCCTTCTTAAATTATAGACTTAGTGATGATGATGATGTAGCCATAATTAGTTTAGTTAAATGCGCCAGCTGTTCATTCTCAATCGCGGACGAGATCTCCACGAGAGGAGAATGAACTTTACATAAAGATCACATGACAATTTCTGGAAAGTTCGAAGTCACCGGAGACTGTTCCTCGCTGGAAGGAAGTGCAGAAAGAAAGGTAGTACAGTGTTTTGCCATTAACCAGTGAGTATGAAACCTTTGGTGGCCTAAGTGAGTTCCATCCGTTCGGTGTAGGTAACGGTGGAAAACCCCACGGCGGGTTCTTGGGTGGAAGAGGGATGTGTGTGTGCGGAAGGAGAGGGGGGGGGTAGGGTGGAAAGAGACGGAGCTTTTGTGGTTGGCTATGCGTGTGGTTGTATACGTGGCCGAAGCTGTCTGTGCGCATGCGTGACTCGAGAAGTTATCTGGTTCAAATCTGCCAATCACTGCAGATAAATGACTCGATATGCGTCATCTGAGACTGGTGCTACTATGGAACTAAACGTTTTAGCTCCTCTCCTCCTATATCTGCGCCAGTAAGGGAGTAGGTGTATCTTGGGTCAGGGTGCTGTAGCTGACCTATTAAGGATTGAACGCTTTCTTGCTCCCAATGCCCACTTTGAGAAACAAGATCGATGAGCTTTGGTTGCGACAAATTTCGATATTATCCAATTCCTGAGACGAATAGAAAGTGCTAAAAATCACCTTATTGCAGAATTTAACTTACCTAGCTATACAAGTTTGGATAAGGATAGATCTAGAAGAAAAGGTGGAAGCGTTATTTTATACATAAAAAAAAGGCGATAATGAATACACCAATAAGGATATTTCGTCTGAAACTTTGACCATTGAGCTTGTGATAAATAATAATAAAATAAAATTTCGTCGTCGTATATAAGCACCCAAAACTTATAGACGAGTACGATATTATTCTTTAGGAAAAGCTTTCGGTCTTAGTTAGACAAAAAGTAACATACGAAGATATTCTAAATGGAACGGCGAACAAACCATCCCCGACCACGGTGTTTGGTGAGTCAGTGCGGAGAGACTCCTGCATTTTATTTAACTCGTTTTTTTATTATTAGTCGGTTAATATTATATCCTTCATTTATATCCTCTAACTCTCCTTACTTGCTTCGTTCCGATTTTTTGTTACGTGGCCGGAGCAGCGCTTTGCTTTTCCCCATCTTGATTGACTACATGGCACAAACAGGTCAGATCATGGAACTGTATAGCAAAGAAGATGGGAGACGGCCGACGGCAATCTAAAGTTGCGTGCCGTGGCGCAAACGACTATTCTGCGCCCTCGCCTTCTCCCTCGCCCACGCCTTCGCCCTCGCCCACCCTAAACCATCAATAGTTTGACGGCGTCAGGTGGCAGGACGATGCGCGATTTCCACGTCACATGTCTCCGTTCTTCTACTCGCCATAAATACCTCCTTTCAGGCAGTGGCAGTGCATCTACACCTGGATAGGAGGTATACTGTTATTTCTGTGTACATTCCAAGTTAGCCAACTTCGATGTGGGAAACATATGTTCGCTTTTCTCAAACAATCTCTCTAAACTCCTATGTGTGCAATTGATCAAGAAATTGGAACATGTTAGATTAACCTTTTTCCTGGACAGCGGAGGCTTCCTCTTTTCTACACAGTGCGGCTTACGCAAGTTTCACTCTACGTCAGATGCTCCGTTCCGTCTGGAAAATGATTTCTACGAAGCCTTCATAAACGGAAATACGCCATGATGTTTTTCGGATTTTGATTCGGAGGTGGTCGATGACCTCCATGGTAGTGATCACTTTCCCATTCAAATATCATTTTCAGGAAACTGCCGCCTGAGAGACCACCTCGGTGGTGCTTGACGCGGGCGCGGTAGCCTGCATTTCAGGAAATGACTGAATTCTCTTTCTCAGTCGAGGAGTTTAGGTCGGTAGATGAGGCCGTTGAGTTCTTCTCCGGCAACCTCATCGCCGTGGGCCTGACTACTATTCCTAGGACGTGTGGCCTTTTTGCACGCCGACCACTCCCATGGTGGTCGGCCGAGTGTGAGACGGCCCTCAAACAGAAGCGTTATGCATACATGCGCTATAAGCGCCGCCCGAACGATTTCACTGTCGCTGAATTTCGTTGGGCTAGGGCTAGGTTCCGGTATATTTCAAAGCACGCCCGCCGCTCTTCTTGGCATGCATACGTGTCTTCACTTAACAAGAAGACCCCTTTAGCTGAGGTGTGGAAGCGAGTCAAAAGGATTCGGGGCAAGTTCTCGCAGGACCCCCCTCCCGTTCTCCAGGAGAATGGGACCGCAATCTCGGACCCCGCGTCCGTGGCAGAATCCTTAGCGACCGCTTTTTCCGCATTCTCTAGCCGTGATGCTGCTCCGCCAGCATTCAATGCACGTCGTGATGTCGCGGAAGGCCGCCGGCTGGACTTTACCTCCAGAGGCGGAGAACTCTTCAACGACAAGTTTACTGTGAGTGAGTTGCGTTCCGCTCTCGCTTCGTGCGCGGACACCGCTCATGGTCCTGACGATGTCCCGTACGCCATGCGTCGACACCTGGATGAGCGAGGCATGGCCTTTCTGTTAGATTTGTTCAACAGGATCTGGATGGAAGGTCTTCTCCCAGACTCCTGGCGAATCGCTACTGTGCTCGCCTTTCGCAAGCCGGGGAGAGATCACTCTACTCAGACCGGTTTCCGCCCAATCTCTCTAACCTCTTGCGTGTGCAAGTTGATGGAGAAATTGGTAAATGTTAGATTAGCCTATTTCCTGGACAGCGGAGGCCATCTGTCTTCTGCACAGTGCGGCTTCCGTAAGTTCCACTCCACGCCAGATGCTCTGCTCCGACTGGAAAATGCCGTCTGCGAGGCTTTCCTTCGTAGACAGCACTACGCCACGGTGTTTTTTGATCTGGAGAAGGCCTATGATACCGCATGGCGATACGGTATCATGGAGACTCTCCACACGATGGGGGCGAGGGGACGCCTCCCAATGTTTATATCAGAATTTTTGTGAGATCATCGATTTCGCGTACGGGGGGGGGGGGGAGCCCTCTCCAGCCCAAAGGAGCAGGAAGAGGGTGTCCGACAGGAAAGTGTCCTCAGTGTCACACTCTTTGCCCTGAGCATCAACGGCATCACCTCGGTGCTGCGGAAGATGTTCTCGCTACGCTCTACGTGGACGACCTTTCGATCTCTTTTGGCGCGGCCCAGATGCCAACTCTGGAGCGTCGACTCCAACAGGCATTGAACCGCGTCTCTCGCTATGCCGAAGCGCACAGGCTTCGGTTTTCTTTGGCCAAGACTAAGGCGGTACACTTCTGCCGCCATCCATGGCTTCACCCCGACCCAGATTCGTTTCTTAATGGGGTGCGATGGACGTGGTTGAGTCGCACCGTTTCCTTGGTCTTGTATTCGACCGACGCCTCACCTGGGAGGCTCATATTCGCAGCCTTAGGGTCTCTTGTACCCGCGCCATGGATATTCTCCGTTCCGTGACGTTCAGCGCTTGGGGCGCTGATAGGGCTACTGCCTTACTATTTTATCGATCCTTTGTTTGCTCGAATCTCTACTACTGATGCGAGTTTTATGCATCCGCAGCCGAGCGTTTATTGCGGAAGGTGGATTCGATCCACCACACCGGCCTTCGCCGGGCGACCGGTGCCTTCCGCACTTCCCCCATTGAGAGCATGTTTGTCGATGCTGGGGAGATGCCACTCGCTCTGCGCTGCGTGCAGTGCATCACTCCCCTGTACGCGTGAGCCCGGCGCCTCCCTCAGTCGCCAACAGCTCTCACTGCATCCGCAGCTGATTTTGATGGTGCCTATGCCGCCGAGAGACGCCAGTCATACCCTAAGCCCTTTGGGTTTAGGGCCAGGAAACTCCTTCGAGAGGTAGATATAGCTCTCGGGCTGGTGGCGCCCCTGGTTCTACCCAGGACGCCACCCTGGAGGGTACCACATTTGGCTATTTGTCGCCACGCCTCTGCTCCCAAAGCTTGTACTGCGCCGGGAGTATTGCGTTCGACCTTTTTGGAGCACACATCGTGTCACGCTGGTACCGTGCCAGTGTATACGGATGGCTCCAAGTCCCAAGAGGGGGTCGGCTTCCACGCCGTATCCCCTCTGTTTGAAGTCAGCGGGGCTCTACCAGGTGCTCCGTCTGTCTTCACGGCCGATCTGGTGGCAATACACCACTCGGTACGGGAGATTACGCGACGTGCCCGGTTTGTGATCTATAGCGACTCACAAAGCGCCCTGAGTGCTCTCAGGGCATTGGAATCTCCGCATCTCCTGGTTCGGGAAATCCGTGACGCCACGGTTTTGGCGAGCCGGGCAGATGTCGAGATTATCTTCTGCTGGGTTCCTGGCTATGTAGGAATTGCGGGGAATGAGCGCGCCGATGAGGGCGCCAAAGAGTCCGCGAGGACTCTGCGACCGGACCAGCGTTTCGCTCTTCCTCACACTGACTACATGGCAGGAATACGGGCAGCTCTTCGGACTGCTTAGCAAAAAAGATGGGAGACGGTCGAAGGCAACTTAAAGTTGCGTGCCATTGCGCCGCGACTGTTCCCATGGACCTATCCCCCAATGCCGCGGCGGCTTCAGGTTGCTTTCTGTCGTCTCCGAATCGGGCACACTCGTGTGACGCATCGCTATTTGATGGGGCGCTCGCATGCGCCCTATTGCAACGACTGCGTCGTCCCCTAGACTGTTCGCACATTCTTGTCGAATGTCCCAGTCTGGGTGATCTTGGCGCACGACACCTGTCCCGGTACCGGGATGGGTGGGGTCGCTACCGCCTGTCCCTTGTACTCGGGACGAGTGCGTGCACTTTGACTGGTGGACTTGTTGACTTTTTGGGGGAGGCCGGCCTCCTCCCTTTCATTTAACCAGGTTAAATTTTTGTTGTTTTTGTTATTGCTTTGTTATTGTTATTTCTTTTTATTGTTGTTTCCTGTTCAGTTTTTTAATGTAGCCTAGAACTAGGCTGTTTGTTTTCGGCGACTTATGCCCAAGTCGGCAGTCGCCAGATAGCCCCTTAATTAAAAAAAAAATCCTGCAAGTGTGAGGAAGAGAGAAATGATGGTCTGGTCGCCCAGTCCCCCGTAAGCGGCGCGGCGATTTATTTGCCTTCCTGGCCGTCGTGCTGGCGGGACTCATCGCACCGTCCGGCCCCAGCTTAACCTCTTCTTCTTTCTGACAGCTTGTGTTTTCTACCCTACTTCCTCACTTTCCCTACAAACTATCACACAACTTTCTCTGGTCAGCCTCTAATTTCACAGGGTAGACGCCGATCAGCTTCCTCTCACCCAACTATCCCTGATCGGGGCTGAGGAGGGAGGGGACGACGTCACCTCGAACCCTGAGCTCCAGTCTGTGGTGGTGTTTTTTTAACAATTTGTCTCATCTCGACCCACACCTTCCTCACATCCTTTTTCTTTCTCCTTTCGTTATCTATCCATTTTACGTCGAGCCTGAGGAGGAGCCGCCAACCCGATTGGCTACCAGGCCACTAGGCGGGAGGATATGCCTAGAATAGTGGCAGATGATTCTGCCAGCCCCATATTCACCCCTCGCAGAGCGGTCTACTGCGTGGGGTGATTAGCATTTGCTTCCCGTATCACTAACAGGGTCACCCCGTGCCCAATGATGAGAATAAAATAAAAACCCTCTCCCTCTCCCCCTCCTCCAGCGACGGAGCCACCCTCAAGCAGCTCCACGGAAAAAAATGGAGGTCCCCTCCCCCCTGTGCTTTCGCAGGGGACTCTCCAAACTACTTCTACCGGAGAGGAGGCTTACTCCTCTCCTATGCCTACGGGTGCAGGGGACTCCGCCTAACCCACTTCTCTGGAGATTCCCTCAGGTACCACCCTCTTTCTAGCGGCAGTACCTCTACTTTACTTTCTAAGGGGACTGCCAAAAAAGGTAGGCGGCCCATAATTGACCGCTCTCACCAACTCCCTTAGGGGTAGGAGGAAAGACGAGACCCGTCGGCCTCTTCCCTCTAAAGTTCTCAGGGCTCGCATATTGAGCTTAGAGGGGGTCACCGTACGTGCCAATGAGATCTGTGAGGTCCTGGGGGGGGTAATGAATGAATAGTGCCGAAAATAAATGCTGCAAAGCCCAAACGGACGAGCCCCCAGCCAAATTCGAGGCCGGGTATTTTGCATGAAAATTCTCAATAAAAATATAGACATCTGGAGAATATACAAAAATATAGCTATGAAATTAAAATAAATATAATGGAAGTACAGGAATTTAAAACCATCGAGGGGTGGAAAAGGATATAAAAATAAACTATTGAGAACTCAACAAAGGATAAAAACATAGACTATAGATGGATCAACAATAGATACAAGAACAGAATATAAAATCATGAAACAATATATTAAATTTTGGCTAAAAAATTAGATTCTTTTAAAAATTTAAAAATTCTATTCACACTAAAAGAGACGAGTCTCAGACAAGATGCCCCCCAGAACCTGTTGGGGGGGAGGCCATCTGCCCAGTAATGAAAAGGAAGACCCTCCTCCCAAGATTTCTCGAAAGGGGACACTCGGCAAAGATGTGAAGGATGGACAGCTGCACCCCGCACAGGATTCACAAAGGTGGGGGCTGCCCATTCATCAAGTGCCCATGAGTGAGGCGGCAATGGGCTATCCTCAGTCGACACAAAATGACCTCCAGTCTACGTGGTCTCATGGTACGTGGCCATGGAAGGACTGAAGGTTTTATGGAATGGAGCTTGGTGGGAGGAAGACCATCCCACATCTTCTGTCATAAGCCGACTACATATTCGAAGTGGGACTGAGGCTAATGAGGGTGTCCCCAATGATGCCGCCTCCTTGGCCACGGCATTCGCCCTTTCATTACCCGGGATGCCCACGTGATTGGTCACTCAGCAAAAAGAAATATTGTGAATAGGAGAAAGATAAAAAAGCTACCGCTGCGTCGTGGAAACCAGCGAATGGCTAGAACCAAAAGCACCCAGTGCCTCCTGAGAACGAAGGGAGTCAGAGAAAATCGTAAGACAACCAGATGGAATAGGAGCAATAACAAAGAGTGCAGCAAGAATGGCAACAAGTTCTGCTGTGAAAACAGAAGCTGCACTTGGTAGGCGAACCAATGCTGTCTGAGATGGGAAGACAGTAGCAGCTCCAACTACGTCCGATGAACACAAAGGTGCTAGGCCGATGGTGGGAGGAGTGTTGTTCATACATGGTTCTCGAGGCTGCAGGCAATAACTGATCCTTGAGTCTACCAGTAAGCCCATTTCATACCACTACAGGTGGTATGAGCCATGGGGGAAACTTTGGTAATGAAAACGGAATAACAGAAAACTCCCTTAGACGTCCTGTGTGTTCTGCCATGCGCAGAGCAAAGGGGAGAGCCAGACATGGAAATCTATCATATGGGGACACTGTTCGCAAATTGAACGTGCACTCATATACTGGCGACCATGGTAATTCCTCAAGTATAAAAAGATATTTGAGGTTAGACTTGAGCCTGTGAAATGGAAGAGGAAGAGCCCCGTTCTCTGCATAGTCTACACACAAGGGAGGACTTCAAGGCACCAGAAGCCAGGCCCACAGCCTGGTTACGCACAGTATTCATTTTTTTTAAGGATGGGCGGCGAGGCACATAGTCCAGCTTTCATAAGACCAATGCCGAATACAAAAGCCACAGGGTACGTCGATCACTTCCCGAAGAAGTGTGCGACAGTAATTTCATTATGTCCATTTTCTTCAGACAAGACCTTTTAAAGGCGTCCAAATGAGGCCTCCAAGAAAGCCTCGAATCAAATATCACCCCTAGAAATCTGAAATTGGGAGATTTGCGATAATGCTATTGATGGCCACAGAGAAGCAGGTGACACTGAAGAGACTTCCCTCTGGTACACCCTCAACTTGCTCGACGGGCTCTGATAGTGCATTTTCAACTTTTACACGTAGTGTGCGCCACATGAGGAATTGCTCGACAAACTTGGGGAGAAAGACCCGCAGGCCCCAATCATGGAATTGCTTAAGGATACCACGCCTCCAAGTGGTATCATATACTTTCTCAATATCAAAGAAAACAGCAACAGAATGCTGCCTCTTTGAAAAAACATCTTTTATGTAAGACTCCATTCTAACAAGCAGGTCGATGGTATTCTGTTTTTTACCAAACCCTGATTGTGAGGGAGATATAAGATGGTTTGTCTCCAAAAACCAGACGAGTCTTGTATTTATCATCCTCTCAAAGAATTTACATGGACAACTAGTAAGGGCAAATGGGGCGGTAATGGGTGGGTTTCGTCCAATCCTTTCCTGGTTTTCTGAAAGGTAAAAACCACAGCCTCTCTCCACATAGAAAGGAAGCAGCCCCTAATACAGATGAAGTTATAGATGTCCAGCAAATGTGAGAGAAGGAATGGATGCATATTCCTAATCATATCATAGGAAATGCCATCCAATCCATGTGCAGTGGATCCACAGTGATTCAGTGCATAATGGATCTCATGGTTAGAAAAGAGCCGGTTATAAGGCTCATTATCCATGTTAGGCTCCATAAAGTTGATAGGATTCTGCTCTTTTTAGAGCCTAAAGTGCTGGAATTGGATGGAATAGTTGCCTGGGCTTGAAGTATTAGCAAACGATCCAGCTAAAACATCGAAAATATGGGACAAGTCTCCCAACAGTTCTCCGGCCTGAACAATGTTGGGAGCTGTAAAGCTATTGGATTTCCACAAAGGCTTTTTGCCCCTCTTCCAGATTTTGTCTACACGGGTCTGTCAACATATCGATGCGATGCAACCATCCAAAGAGGTCTTTGAGCTCGTCGAAGGGTGCGTCGCCGTGCTGCCCTTGCTCGGTTACGAGCAAGTTTCTTTACCAGCGTGGGGCACCGATGGTAACGTCGGCAAGCCTGTTTACATTCAGTGGCAACTCTCGACCATTCAGCAGACCACCAGGGCAATTGTGGTCCACCAGCAGTTGAGAGCGGGATGGAAGAATTAGCTGCATGATTGACGTGGGCTAGAAGATCATCAATAGCCACTTCAATATCTTCATGAGGGAAGGACCCATCATGGCTCGAGAGGTGCCTGAACCTAGGCCAGTTTGCTTTTTTTGTATTCCATCTTTTGCTAGGTGGTGGAGGAGGACTAACTGTACATGGTGTTATTACAATGGGGAATTGATCACTGCCTCGCAAGTCAGGATCCACTGCCCAGTCAAAATCAGCTCTACAGCTTGGTGAACAGAGGGAGAAGTCCACACATGTAAAGCTGTTCGTCTAGATGTGAAATGGTGTGTGGCTGCCATCGTTAAGAAAGCAGACATCATTAGTGCCCAGAAATCTCTCAATCATATTTTCTCCTGGGTTGTTATCATGGTCTTCCCAAAGGAGGTGTCGAGCATTAAAGTCGCCAATCAATAAAAAGGGAGGAGGGAGTTGAGAAATTAAATTAACGAACTTTGTAGCTAAAACAGCTGAAACTCTTTCCTCGTCAGGAGGAAGATACAGCGAACAGACCGAATAATGGTGACTGGAAAACAGGCGGACAGCAACTGCCTACAGGTCTGTGTTAAGAGAGATGTGGTTGTGAGGAACCCTGTTGTTAACAAAAACAGCAGAACCATTAATTGGTTCTCTGGGGTTCTTATAATATCCCACAAAACCCGAAATGTTGGGTACTCTGCGAGTACCTAAGCAAGTCTCCTGTAAAGCAATACAATCAGGATTGTAATCCTTAAGCAGGAGCTTGAACTCTTTCCATTTAGAGAAGAGACCTTGGAGGTTCCAATTAATAATTGGAAACATTGTTACCGTTTAAGCAAAACGGTAGATTTCTTCCTACCCATAGGGGTAAGAGATTCTGGATTTGAACTACCAGCGGAAGTAGTTCATGTCATACTAGCCTTAGGCTTGTAGTATGACAAAGGAGGCATCAGAAGCTTGAGTTTTGCCTTTGGTCTTTCTTTAAGAGGTGGCGCATCAGACTTTGATAAGTGGCTGTAAGAGAGAACTGTCTTCACTGGAGAAGCAGAGAAGGAAGCAATTCTAGGGGTCAGTTCAGGTGTCGAGGGAACAGACGATGGTGACACAGTTGGTGGTATTGGTTGGGATGGTAGAGGCGATGGTGGTGGCGAGGACATCGACAAAAGTCGTGAATTCGATGCTGATACAGAAGGATGTGGAGTCAGTTTTTAAGAGTTCTCCTCATGATATGGTAGCCTCTACAACACCACAGAGCTGAGCCTCGATTACGTCACGGCCCCTCATTCAGAGACTACCCGGCGTTTTCGAGCCCGCTGGCTTCAAACCCTTCCTGGTTATTTGCTCCACTGATGGCAGCATGTTGGCTAAGGCCAACATGATAGAGAGCCGAGGGTGACCCGTTTCTCGGACTGGAGCCTTTTGGCGAATGCGTCGAATCCCTCAGAGGCGGCCATGATTAGTGCCCTAAGGACACTTGATGGCACACTTGTGAGTGTGACGTCGCTCTCTACCATGAACTTCGTGAAAGAGGTAGTTTATGCGAGGGAACTCGTGGACTATTCCATAGAGGACATCACCTTAGAGCGGGCTGACCATGTGGCTGTCAAGATTGAACGTGTAATGAGAAAAATGGGAGGTGCCTCGAGACCCACACCTGCACTCTTCGTCACGTTCGACTGTGATAAGCTCTCCGAGTCGGTGCGTGCCGTTTGGTATCTCTTTCAAGTGAAGGCATTCGTGCCACTGCCGTGGAGGTGCTACTACTGTTACCGCTTCGGCCATACTAATCGGACCGCAATCTCGGCCCCGCGTCCGTGACGGAATCCTTCGCAACCGCTTTCTCCGCATACTCTAGCCGAGATGCCTCTCCGCAAGCATTCACTGTGCGTCGTGTTGTCGTGGAAGGCCGCCGACTGGACTTTACCTCCATAGGCGGAGAATTCTTCAGCGACAGGTTTACTCTGAGTGAGTTGCATTCTGCTCTCGCTTCGTGCGCGGACACCGCTCCTGCTCGGAACGATGTCCCGTACGCCATGTTTCGACAACTGGGTGAGAGAGGCATGGCCTTCCTCTTAGATTTGTTCAACAGGATCTGGGTAGAGGGTGTCGTAGAATTGCTCATAGTCTGGTCCAATAATTATTCTAGTCCTTGATCTGGACACACCGCTTTTGTTTAAGTGGTATTGACCCTATGACTCAATCTTACGATCATATATATATATATATATATATATATATATATATATATATATATATATATATATATATATATATATATTGGTAGGCTTTAATTCCTATTGAACGTGCGAAAGCTGGTTAGAGGCGTGTTGTGCCGTAGCCAGCATTCTCACTATAAAAGTCCCACTTGTTACTGGGGGGGAGGTTTGTGATTGTTGAATTCTAAGAGTGCAAAAATACAGGTTGAATGAATTAGCCGAAGGGATGCTTAATTAAAGTCTTGCCAAGGGTACGTCAAAAGGGAGGAGCCACAAATAAACACACGTACTCAAAATAAACTTTACTTTACACAAATATAATAATTAGCAATAGTTAACAGGCAAAATTAAGGAATAAATATTAAACACTGACGTTAAGCGTCTAGATTTATAATGACTCAATGGGAGTATCACTCACGGTTAATTAATTAGGTAATTTAAGAATAGAGGGACGCTGGGTTTACACATTACCATTAATTGATGGATTGGAGAGACGACTACTCGGGTCCAGACGGGGTGGTTCGGGTGGCGTTAACACGAGTTCTCGGGGAGAGGGGGGGATAAGACGACGGGTTCGGGGCTGGTGGCTGCAGTTTCGGTTAGTTCACTCCTAAATGGATGTGATACTAACAAATAGTAACTTCCAGTAACTATTTGGATGTTCCTTTTCTTACTCAAGTTACGTTGAGCAACAAAGCGTGTTCTTCTATTCACAGACTCTGCGGGGCGGGATTTACTTCCAGGAACAATTTGAGACAGCGACCAAGTTGACTCAACGGCGCGTTGGTAGTCGATACGTTACGGCAACGACTCTCGTTCAACGTAAGGATTACGTGAGCAGATTTGGGACACTGCTGCTAGAGGGGTAAACGGCGATGTTATTTATATCGCGGATTGTGGGAAATCGAGAGAGAGATCCCATTCACGACAATTCGCTTATCGCAGCGCCTTCCGGACAATCTCCATGCTATCATAAAGAAGGCAAATAAGATTTAAGCTTCTTTGAGAGATAGGCGTTCTTTCGTCAGAATTCCTGTCGCCAGTTGGGGGAAGGGTGGGGGGAGAGAGAGAAGAGACGAAGGTCAACTCACCGACAAATTTCTTTCTTTCCCGGGATTGTCTGGTGGCATGTGAGTATGTACGTTCCATACCCTCACAGAGGGTATCCTCCCAGATTCCTGGTGAATCACTACTGTGCTCTCTTTTCGCAAAGCGGAGAGAGATCACTCTATCCCGGCCGGTTTTCGCCCAATCTCTCTAACTTCCTGCGTGTGCAAGTTGATGGAGAAATTGGTAAATGGTAGATTAGCTATCTTTCTGGATAGCGGAGGCCATCTGTCTTCTGTACAGTGCGGCTTCTGCAAGATCCACTCCACGTCGGATCCTCTGCTCCGACTGGAAAATGCCATCTGCGCGGCCTTCCTTTATAGACAGCAATACTCCACGCTATTTTTTCGATCTGGAGAAGGCCTCTGATACTGCATAGCGATATGGGGTATCATGGAGATTCAACACGATGGTGCGAGGGGACTCCTCCCAATCTTTATATCTGAATTTTTGCGAGATCGTCGATTCCGCTTAAAGGTTGGGGGGAGCCCTCTCTGGCCCAATGGAGCAGGAAGTCTCCTCAGTGTCGCACTTTGCCCTGAGCATCAACCGTATCACATCGGTGCTGCCGGAAAATGTTCTCGCTACGCTCTACGTAGACGACCTTTCGATCTCTTTTGGCGCGGCGCAGATGCCAACTCTGGAGCATCGACTCCAACAAGCAAGTCTTCATTCACAGGAGAGCTGCTTGCAATACACCGCTCCGTACGGGTGATAACGCGCCGGGGAAAGGTGGGCCTACCCCCGACGCCGGAGCACCAGAGTTGGCAAATCAAAAAACCCAGCACTAAAAAAAAATAGTATTATTGCTGGGTTAGGGGGGCTTTTTCAAGTGTAATTTGAAAAACCCCGGTTTGGGTTTTTTTCAAGAAATGAATGCTAATTATCATTATTTTATTAAAAATTCATATTTATGTTTATAATTTCAACAAATATGTATCAAATTAAGATTATTTCTCTGATACTGACTCATAATTCATCTCTCCTTTTACAGGTTATGGCTATCATGGGTACCCACAATTCTCAATCAGTGATCTGTTACTGTCTTTTGTTCTTACTTTAATATAATTATTAAACTAACCAGGCAATGGCTTCGCCACTTCCTCCTATGGGAAAAGCTTGCGCTTCGCTACTTAGATTAAAATTTAACATCTAAAAAAAAGCAGCCATGGTTAAATTTTTAGAAATTTTCTGAATTTCGCCAAATATAATAATTTTAAAAAGGAACTCTAACCTAAATTTCCTCCCTTTCAAAATATCACGTTGCTAAAATATAGTTATAGAAGAAGATATATAAAAATAAATTTTCTGAACTTCACCATTTGTAATTCTTTGGGTTTTAAAAAATCACAAAATTTCGATACTTATATTTATTTCTGAACTTCACCATTTTGTTTTTTGATATTATAAAAGAATTATTAGAAATAACTTTGATAAAAAACATAAGTCATAACCAAACTAAGATGAAATTATTATTCAAATACTAAAAAAAATCCCCCTCTTAAATTATTAAACTAATTAATTATCATCACTAACTATAATTTAAGATTGGGAATTTTAGCAACGTGATATTTGGAAAGGGGAGAAATTTAGTTTAGAGTTCCTTTTTAAAATGATTATATTTGCGAAGTTCAGAAAATGTATGAAAATTTAACCATGGCAGGTTTTTTTTATATTTTAATCTTAGTAGCGAAGCGCAAGCTCCCCCCTCGTATGGAAAATGCCGAAGCCATTGCCTGGTTATTATAAAAATAAAGATACCTATTATTTTTCTATGTTATTCTAATGCTTGTAGTGTTTGTTTTTTAGAAAAACCCCACGATTTTAAAAAACCCAGAATAAACCCGGGTTTTATTAGGCTTTTTTCAAAATTTTCGGGTGTTTGCCAACACTGCGGAGCGTGCCTCTTTCTTGCTTTTTTTTTCTTATTATTATTATTTTTTAGCCCTTGTCCTTTTTAGCGTTGTTATTTTTTATTTACATACTGTTATTTGTTTTCTCTTTTTGTTACTTAATATAGCCTAGTAGTAGGCTGTTCGTGTACAGCGACTCATGTCCAAGCAGGCAATCGCCAGATGGGCTAAAAAAAAATGCAGAAAATCGAGATAGATTGAAAGGAGAGAGAGAGGGGGGGAAGTATGTGAGGAAGGTGTGGGTGGGGATGAAGCAGATTGTTAAAACCATCCCAGACCGGAACTCAGGGGTGAAGGAATGTTGCCCTCTTCCCCCTCAGCCCCGATCCTGGATATTTGGGTGAAAGGAAGCTGGTCAGCGTCTACCCTGTGAAATTAGAGGCCGACCAGAGAATGCTGTGGGAAAGACTTTAGGAAAGGTTAGGAAGTAAGGTAAAAAAGAAAGGGTCAGAAAGAAGAAGAGGCTAAGCTGGGGCCAGGAAGGCAAATTGCCGCGCCCCTTACGGGGTGCGGAAGGTGGACTTGGTCCACTACACCGGTGCCTTCCGCACGTGCTCGATTGAGAGCCTACCTGTCGATACTGAGGAAATATCACTCGCTCTGTGTCGTACACAGTGTGCATTCTGCGTCTGTACACGCGAGACCGGCGCCACCCTCGGTCGCCAACGGTTATCGCAACATCCACGGCCAATCTCAACGGTCCCTATGTCACAGAGAACCGATAATCATATCCTGAGCCCTTTGGATTTAGGGTTGGGAAACTCATTTGAGGGCACGGTTTATCCTTCAGGACGGTAGCGACTCTGCTTCACAAGCTTCCACAGCGCCGAGAGTATTGGTTTCGACCTTTTAGGAGTACACTCCGTGTCACGCTTCAACCGTGTCAGTGTTTACAGAGGGATCCAAGTCCCAAGAGGGGGTTGGTTTCCATTCCGTATTCCCTCTGTTTGAAGTCAAAGTGGCTCTGCCAGACGCTGCGTCTGTCTTCACGGCTGAGCTGGTTGCAATACACTGCTCGGTAGGGGAGATAATGCGACGTGCCCATTTCGGAGACCGGATTGTGATTTATAGCGACTCACAAAGCGCCCTGAATGCTCTCGGGGCACTGGAATCTCCACACATCCCTGTTCACGGTATCTCACGCCACGGTTGACTCGATTTGGGCGGATGTCGAGATTATCTTCTGCTGGTTTCCTGGATATGTAGGAAGCGGGGAATAAGGTTGCCAAAGAGTCTGCGAAGACTGAGCGACGAGACCAGCGTTTCGCTCTTCTTCACTCAGACTACATGAAAGGAATTAGGTACACTCGCGTGACGTACTGCTATTTGATGGAGCACTCGCCCGCACCTTATTACGAGGACTGCGTTGTCCCCCAGACTGTTCGGAACATTCTTGTTGAATGTTCCAGTCTGGGTGACCTTCGACCACGTTACCTGTCCCTGTATTGAGACCGGTTCGTGCATTCAGACTTGTGAACTCTTCGATTTCTCGGAGGAGGCTGGCTTCCTCCATTTTATTTGACTCGCTTTGGAGTTGGTCGCATGCTGCTCCCGCACCGAAGGACGGTAGGCCTCCGCCCGACGCTGGATCTTGCTTCCTTCTGCTTCCTGTTTTGTTTTTGGTTGTTTTTTGTTTTGCTTGTTTTGGGATGCTTTGAGGGGCTATTTTACTCATTTGTTTTTTGTTAATCTATCCTACCATTGGGCTATAAGGTGGTTTCGGCGACTTATGCCCCAGTAGGCAGATGGGCGCTGAAAAAATGCAACTTCCCTGGACTAATATGAGTGAAGCATGGTTGAGACAGAGACCAATACGTCCCTTACACCACCAAAGTGGAGCTTTGGTCCAGGATCACCATTGTTTTCACCAGTTAAACAGGTGGACCTGCAGCTGGTTCGGACGCCGCTTGAAGCGGTCGTTGAGACCTACTGCGATTTCATTAAATAAAATGGATAGGACAACAATCCTTCAAGTTTCTAACTTTGCTACATATATCTCTATAATTGAACTATATGTGCTATCTTCTCTTATATTGAAGTTGGCGACCATTTCCCCACCGGATCCTGCATCTAAGGAGGATTGGGCAGAGATCCCAACACAATGTTTCCATGACTTGCTCAAGTCTCTTCAAGAAACGCCCCACTCTGGTTATAACAATCAATGGCGGTGCAAAGAAATTTTAGGCTCTCTATCTAATGTCCAAATACTTATTTCCACGCCTTTATTTTGTTTTTATAGTGTCATATATATTTGAAGAATGTCTTTATTGCCTTTCTTCCATGTAAGAAATGCCTGTTAATAATATAGGTAAATGATACACAAAAATTAGAGTTGGAACTAATTGAAATAAGAAATTTTTGAGCCTCCAGTTGTGTTCCCTCACTTTAAATAATCGAGCGGCACTAGAAATAACTGTTTCGAGCTAGCAAACAAAAGATTTAACACTGACATAGCCAAAATTGATTTTATTTTTCTATAAAAATAACACAAACTTGGAATGTCTTGCCTGGGAATGGCTTTGAAAGGACTGCGGTAAATATGTTTAATATAGAATCGATAAATATTGCTTTAAATTATGGCCTTTGAGAAATAAGAGTCATTAAATTAATTCTTTATACATATTCTCTCTTCTTTCTCTTTCCTCATCTCTGACTTTCACTAGCATCGAGTGGATTTTTGTCCTTCCTCATCTGTAATTCTGTAATCCTCACTACTTTCCTTAGAAATCTCATTACAAATTTCCCGTGGGAAATTCCCTCGTTTTTTTCTCTTCAGTTTTATTTTTAAATCTATATCTACAGAGGGGAATTTTTTTTTTTCTAAGTTGTTATTAGCCCCTTGAAACCTTAGTGCCTGATTTTGGAAGCCGCTGCAATGGAGAATGCTGAAAGGAAGCGACAAAGAAATAAATACCACAAATAATGAAATAGGTTAAGAATGCCCAAAAGGCTAGAGATTCCAATATCAAACCTCACCCTCTCATAAAACTGGTTTGGGACGGGTTATTATAAACTCCCTTGAAGAAATGCATATAAAGAGCATATCTCGAATAAATCTAGAATGTTATCCCGCAAACCTCCAATATCCAATACCTACGTATTGATTAAACGACTCACGCATTTCGTTTACTTGCCACCTCCCAAATGGCGCGTGAATACTAAACGGCCTCGAATGTTGTTCAATCGTATCGATTTACCACCTACCGAAACAAGCCCAAAAGGTCGATTAACTGACGTCACTAATTCTGTCGGCCTTTTTCCAAATTCATGCAGCAGAATCTCCTGGACGTTCTTTTCTTTGTCTTTGTTTCTTGGCCATGTATATAGTTTGTTTGCCTTCGGTATTTTCTCTTTCGACTAGATGCTTTTTTCCTTGCTGATTTGCGCGAGAAAATAATGCTGTCAGAAATGTTGCTAAGATCAAAGAGCTCGAAAAGAAGGCTGAATCAGCACCTGGTTTGTTGGTATCGTTGGGAGAAGGGATGAAGCTTTTCACACAATCACGAAGCCCATGAAAACGTGTGACACCTGAAAATCGCCTTTACTTCTGTGATGTTTAGCATTATGATATAAGTTCTTCCAATTCCATATTACTGATAATTCTTCGGTGAGACTCTTCGTCATCTAAATTTTCAGGACGACGGGATCTGGATAATGACTTTATCAGAGATTGGAGCCATCGAAGGCTACCAAAAAGTGTGTTGGGCTGTAATTTTCCGTAATTCTTTCTTGCATTGACTGTTATCTGTCTTCTTGGCAATCAAGAAGAGAGGGGCAGAGTTGCAAAGAGATCTAATCCAACTGAAAGAGGCAATTCCGTTCTTGAAAGATCCTGTAAATATGTTGGATCCTCCAGCTATGTATTTTTCCACCCTGCAAGGCGGCGCCCTTTATAGACTGTTACACACTCTTCTTGTACCAGTACTCCCGCTATTCTCAAACTAAATTAAAAATACCTTGGGAGGTGGTCCATCTTGATGGCTTCATATTACCCTTTTTTCTGCCACTTACTTGCAAGCTCTCCTCTGGCGTTTTTCTTGGCAAGCGGCAAATTTCGTAGGCTAGTCCCGGATCAGCTTCCCTCCACTCATGCTTATGATGGGAGCGTTTTGATTTATTCAGCAGATCCTCTCAGTGCACACTAATGTGGTTGACATTATACGCTACCTTGAAATTTATAAAATAGGTAGTCTTTGCTTGGCAACTGCTCGACTATTCCTATGAGGACATGACTGAAGAACTGGCTGAGCGAGAGGCGATCAAGGTAGAAGGAGGGAGTGATCTCGAAACCCATCTTGACGCACTTCCCCACGCTTGAATTAGACAGGATCGCTGAGTCGGTGCGTGCTGGCTGGTGGCGCTACCGTTTAAAGGCATTCGTACCGTTAATGCGGTTTTGTTATTATTGCTACCCTTTTAACCATATGAAGTAATTCTGCCGATGTGCAAAAGGGTTGGCCCCAAATTTGGTTAACTTGCTCCAAGACCTTGCATGATAAATGTTTAGTGTTGAACAAAGCTCGTGAAGCGAGGTGGATTGCAGCCAACTTCCTCTAAGCATTGCCATTAATATATGTTCAAAAAAGAGGTCATTGCCGTACAGGCTTTGAACCTTATTTTGTATATATGTAGAGGCTACTAAGAAAGTTCTGTCGCAGTTTGTGCGAGAAGGAGCATACTATGCATCTCAGTTAAGGAAAGCATACTCCGTTTCTGACCCTTGCCTGCTCTTAGTGCGGTGTCTCCTGCGGTCATTCGAACTACTTAGAGGGGGGAGCAGGATGTTTATTGCCCTCTGCTTCCACTCTTGTCGAGCTGACAACAATATGAGCTCGAGCTTGGCTTCGGTCAATACCTGGGCCCCACCCACTCCCGCGTAACTTCGAAAAAAGGGAAGCTTCCATGCTCTTTCACTAAGTTGATTGAATTCTAGGAAGCAAACCCCATGAAGGTCTCCCTTTGGGGAGAGATCGGTACACTGGGCAACTTCTGGTCCCTATGCGTCGCTGCACAGGTGCAAACACCATCAGTAACGCACTTAGGGTGTAACCTCCAAAGTCCGAAAACCCGAAATGGAATAGGCGGGAGCGGCTAGACGCTGTATTATAGCCCCTCCCCCCTCCCCTCCTTCTATTCTAGTGGTCACAAGTTTACGTAGTCTCGCGTGTGTTAGTTTGCATTCATATTTCCCATTTGTGAAATTCCCATAAGTGAAATCTCGCCCAACCGTGGTGTTTAGATGAGCGAGGAAGTCGACAGCACCATTGACCGCTGAAGGGGCTCTCGGAACCGTTTGGGGGCTGCAAAGGGTCTTCCCATTATCCATCTTCGGTGCAGCTCCACTTCTAAAGAGGAAGTGCTCCCTTGTTTTTATTCAGGGGCCCCTCAAACCTTATAGTGGAGAGCGGGTTTCCACCTCTCTTTTGTCTACGAGTGAGGCTGTTTTTCCCTCACTCCCTACTTTGGAGTCTCCCTCAGACAACTTCACTTCAAGACCAGTGGCGGTTCTTCTTACCTTTCCATAAGCGGCCAAAATCGACCGTTGCCGATGGGAACGGCTCGACAGGGCAAACACCTCCTAGAGGAACTAAGGGTGATCTATTCCGCCGTGGCGTGCCTATCACTGCAATCGACCAGTGTCGTGACCTTGTTTGGGGCCGGCGTATCTAGCCCCTTTTCCCAATGGAGTTCGCTTCGCCTTCCCTACGACGATAATTACTGGCCATAGGCCTATAAAAACCCTGGTCAGGATCCCTGACTCCTTGGAAGCCCCATGTAAGGGGCTCGGCAATGTTTTTTTTCTGGTTGTCGTGTTGACAAGACTCAGCGCCCCGTTTGTCCCCGGCTTAGCCTTTCTTCTTTCCGCTAACATCTTTCTTCTTTTCTGTACCAACTCTCCTCATCTCCTTCACCCCAGTGCGGTAGGTACCCTGTGTAGTTCGCTACCCATTGTACCTAGATGGGACTGCGCTTCCTCCCGACCCAAGTGCCCGCAACGAAGGTCTGAGGCACTGAGTGTACTTGCACTCCTGGTTCAGGCCGGGGAAAGGTGGTGCGTTCCGCAGTCCCTTTATACTACACCCTATACAGTACGGTTGTCTCTTTATATCCCATTTCATCGGCCCCATCTTCCGCTGTCTATGGAGATCTCCGATGACGACTCTTCTTTTTTCGGACAAAAAGATTTTCTACCACATGGATGCTGGGCGTTTTGACCCGGACCTCTCCGACGAAACCTCTCACTAAGCTGCATCCGCCCGCTGACCTGTCTAGTATGCCCCTTGTTGAGATCAAAGTAGTGCCGTCTCTGGCATGGGCACTGAATTTCTACCTAGCGGCCACCCTCATTTCCGCACTCAATTTTGGTGGAAGGGCTCCCCTCTAACCACCCTAGACCGATAAAGAGGTTTCCAATTTGACCCTTTTGGAGCCACCCTCGGGTAGTTTCTAAGGAGGTTCACTCGCTCCACATGTGCTGTTTCAGGGGCCTCTCCAATCTTCTTCTTGTGGAAAAGGGGTTTGCCCACTCTTAGATACGGATTCAGTCGGAGGTTTCCTCTTTATTCCCGTGTGCAGAGTTCCATTCCACGTCAGATGCTCTACTTCAACTGGAAAACGCTATCCGGGAGGGCTATTTTGTTTTACACAGCTGCAGCTCAGCATGAATTACGGAAGTTAGATGCGATCCACTGCACCCATCTTTTGACCGGTGCCTTCCGCACATTCCCTATTGAGAGCTTGCTTGTTGATGCCGTGGATATGTAATTTGCCACACGGCGTGCCCTGTGCATTATCCGCTTGTATGCGCGCGCCCGGCGTCTCCCTCAGTCGTCAACGGTTCTCAGTGCATCCGCGGCCTATCTCGACGGTGCCGATGCCGCCGAGAGACGTCAGTCATAGCCTAGGCCAGCGTTTCTTAACTTGAGTTGCTGAAAAGAGCTGAATTCATGACTGCAAAATATCACTTCATAGCAAGGCGCGGCCAGCTTTGTGGTACACATTTGGTACGTGTCTCTGACGCGAGAAGGTGGGACCGCGACCGCGCTCCGCTGCTTGCAGCAGGGTTGCCAGATATGTCCTCCGGTGAGCCATCTTGATCCAGTGTGAATTTGAATGAAAAGTGACCAATGGGAGAGCTCAAATTTTGCACCAGAGAGTTGCTCCTGCTTAACTGATACAATCATTATTGAATCATAATGCATTGCTTTCCCAAATGCTCTCTCTTCGTTAATTCCATACCTTTTAAAATTTTGTATTACCATTTTTTCCGTTCGATTTGATCGATCGTTTTTCGTTCCTTCATTATTTAATGGTATCAACATTAATCCATCACCCGTGTCTGGGTGTTATAGGTAGTAGTTGTTCAGTAGCAGTCAGGTTTTCTTATTTTTTTTTATTAACAATGATGGCAGTTAGTTTTAGTTTTGAGGAATCAACAAAATAAATAATAAAGCAGTAATTCACTTTACTTTCCTTTATCCTTCTAGTAATCAGATGTTGACCAAAGTTACGGGGTGCTTGAGTGCCCAGACCTGACTACAGGGGTGTAGGGCTAGGAAACTCATTCGTGTCACGCTGGATCTGTGCCAGTTTAGAAAGGTGGAATCAAGTTCCGGTATCGGGGGGGGGGAAGGGGGCCTTCCACGCCGTATCCTCTCTGTTTGAAGTCAACAGGCCTCTACCAGGGGCTGCGGCTATCTTCTATCTTCACGGCCGAGCTGGTTGCAATACACAGCTCGATACGAGAAATAACGCGCTGTGTCCGGTTCGGAGACCAGATCCTAATCTATAGCCGTTCACAAAGTGTCCTTAGTACTCTCGGGGCATTAAAATCTCCGAACAGCTTAGTTGATGGTATCCCTACTGCTACGGTTGCCCCGTGTCTGGCGGACGTCGATACTATCATGTTTCCTGGACATGTGAGAATTGCGTGGAATATGCGCGCCGATGAGGGCGCCAAAGTATCCGAAAGGAGTGGGCGACCAGACTAGCATTTCATTCTTCCTCACACTGACCACATGGCGGGAATAAAGTAAGATAAATTTACTATTTAATTTTTTTATTATATAAATAATGCTAAAATTGCGCTTGACAACGTGGATAGAGCAGCCCAACTGTTCTTTTGAGATTTACGAGATCGTTGGTTCAAGCGTAAAAGGAAACTGGTAAACAAACCAATAAAATTAATTTAAATTGAGAGGTAAAAAGAATTGCAACGAAGTGGTAAAGGAGTAATGGCGAGCCAGAAAGAGTGAATAATTCAGAGTTGTTTATTGTTAATTAGTTGATGAAAGGATGTGTCATTCTTCATCAACCGATCTTGTGCTTCATCTTGTGTATTCTTCTTTCGCAGGGCAAAAGCAAGATTATTCGGTACGTTTCGACTGTGATCTTTGTCACCAGCCTCGTCCTTACCTTCGTCTTCAGTGGTTTGGCCGGTCCCGGTCGAGGTAAAGTATCTAGCGATTCTCAATTAAGTTTTTCTTTGCCGTGAGAGGTTCCGAAATAAATCCGAATGGATGAATAAAATAAAGAGGCCAAATCGAAAAAAGGGTATTTAAATTAAAGATTCTAGTGAATTATAGGTAAAGATTCGTCGTTCAGCCCAGTTACCAAATACTACAAAACATCGATTTTAGAATACATTGAACCTGAACTAAAAGAATATGGTAATTTTTTGGTGCAAACAATTTACCAGCACGAAAAATTGAATATAATTCTCAAGTACTTTCGCCTCTATTAAACGGGGGGCCTCATTCAGGAAATAAGTAAAAGATAGGAAAAAACATAGTGGAGAAGAGGGGTCGGAGAGACTTCTTTCGCTCGACGCCGCTCACTGGTAAAGGAGGAAAGGATCCTGTTAAAACCGTAACCCATGGAAAGATTGTCGCTCTCCTCTATTTTCTCTACTGATTTCTCTCATACAGTTTGTTTCATCTTTAATTACTCACCTACTAAATGCACTTAGGTGGGTTCCTTCGAAAGATATTTTTCCCCGAGCCTTTCTTTGTCCCATCCTTACCGCCGCTCTGACGGCTGCGCGAGAGAGGCTGCCATTCATAGCTCTGTCCCAACTCTACCGTTCATCATTCGAAAGGGCATAATTGGGGTCATAGGAAGAAGTTGGTTTGAAAAATAACCCTTAGTTGATACCAATTTCAGGGAGATCCCGGGTAAGGTACATGCTGCAATCCAACGCTATGGGTCCTCTAGGAACCACATAACCGTGTCTGTGCAGGGAGGATGCAGTCGCGATATCCTCACGCTCGAGGGGGCGGCTTAGTCAATAAGTCCGCCATGATTCATCCCTCGAGATGGGCCGGGTGGCAAACCAGAAAGGGAGACAGACCCCATCACCCACTCCCAGAATTCGGAAGATGCTCCCTATTGAAACATAAAATAACCTCTCTCCGAGTCCCCCGTGGGGCCGACCCGACATTTTTGGAGGAGGGTGGTCGCCTCCATTTTATTTTACTCTCTTTGGTGTTGGGAGAGGCAGTCTTTCCCCGACCCCATAACGTGCTTCCATTTTTTTTATGGGGGGGTGGAATATGCGAGCCTAAGCTAGAATTTTAATTACCTTTGACTTTTGCCTTTTAAGCCTGTCGCCTAATAATAAAAAAATCAAAAAAGATCTTGGTCGCATTCCCCTGCTCCCTGGTGTGACATGCCTCACATCACATTATATGATATTTACCATTACCAGTTCCCATTCGATTGCCAAGATCTAAATCATGATGACAAGAAGTCTGTCTCACCAAATTGACTCCATAGTTTGTTCACAGCTCCTTTCCAGCAATCCACCGGGAGCGTCTCCGACCAAAACCACATCTGCATCACTCCAGCGGCCTTCACCTTCGGAATTTGGGGAGTGATTTACTTCCTCCTCGTCATCATTGCTATTTATGGTAAGGATGAATGAGACCGAGTTAATTCATAATGTCTTTTTAACTAATTAAACTGTTTGGTTAATTCGGTTTAGTTGTTTAATCGAAACGGATTGTTAGTTTAATTCAGATTTAGCTTGAAACGGTATAGTTGAGTGTTGAGACAAGTCTGGATTAATGAAGTCAGATTTAGGCTTTGAATTTAGTTTAATCCTGGTTAATCTAAGGATTATTTACAAGATTATACGATCAGGCTATAGTGCAAATTTGACACCCTGTTGCATAGCCAACAAACGTGCTTGTTTATCACTGTGAGTCTAAATTAGGGACCATAGCTCTCAATTCCCATGTTTAGTGCTTCTAGAGGGAGTAGGGGTAAGCTTCATCTATAATGTGCCTTTTCTCAAGCTGTATGTTAGGGTTTTCACCTATATAGTAGCCCCCCGGTAAGGACAATAGTCGTTTGAAGTACTCCTATACCTTGTGAGTTATTGTAATTGATTTTGTTCCTCTTCCGTGGTAGCCATAACAATCCTGTTCTACAAAATTGGCTTCGACAAAGTGTGGCAGCTGGGCGGTGCCATTTCAGTGCCATTCCTGCTCGTGACTTCGGTCAACTTCGCCCTGAATATTAGTTGGTTGTTTGCTTGGGACGCCGAAAATATGGTAGCTTCTGCTATTATCTTGGTACTCGTCGTCTTAACCAACGTCACCGCACTCGTCTCCGCAGCTATGAGGTAATTACCGTGTAATATTGGGATTTAGGTTTTCGCACTTATAAAGAATCATTAATTAGGGAGGGAGGGGCATTTTTTTCGATAATCATGGCCATATTTCAGTCATATTTTTTTTCAATTCAAAGTTTCAAAAAGGCGTCGAATCGTTTGTATTCCATCTCGAAAAAGGACTTTTGGATGAATTTCGTCGTCTTGAATGGACACTGTGTTTACGTCACTTGGACGATTATTGCTTCGCTCCTTAATATTGGGATTGCCATCACAAGTCAATATAAAGAGGTAATGTTATGAAAGAGATAGTTGTTATGGTATGGTTTTACCCCTGATTCGCATTATTTAATGCCCTTCAACACTGAAAACTTGGTACACGGTACATAACCGCCCCCCAGGAGTCACTTATGAATGTAATAATGGGTTTAAGGACAGTTAAGAGTTGGTGGGGATTGACGGCAGGGTTGTGGATTTATTAAAAAAAATGTGACTCCTGCTCGACCAATTAGTAAATGACAGACTCCACCCATTAGGAAATGCTCAACTACATCCATTAATAAATACCCGACTCCACCCACTAGTAAATACCCGACTCCACCCATTAGTAAATACCCGACTCCACCCACTACTAGATACCCGACTCCACCCAATAGTAAATACCCTATTCCACCCATTAGTAAATACCCGACTCCACCTATTAGTAAATTCCCGACTCCACCCATTAATAAATACCCGATTCCATCCGTTAGGCTACAAAATATAAAAGAAAATCCCATTAATTTTAAATTTTTAATTATCTTTACAAATTGAAGTGTTATCACGCTACTACAGATCCTGATTTGAGTCGGAGTAACGCTACTTTCACCATATCTAACTTTGTTCTTTTCTTCTCCATGTAACCCATTTTATTTGAATGGCCACATCAACATTGCAAAGTGTAGAGTTTGCCTTATTTTGTTGATACTCACTCAACATAATTTCGTACATGGGGTCAACATATATTGCTACCCACAGGCTACCATTCTCATGGAGAGTAATGGAAAGAAATATTCTCAGGATAATAAAAAATAAGGCAAATGTGGGGGCAATCCAAGAATAACTGGGCTAAATGTGGCCTAGCCCTCCCCCTCTCCCCGTAACTTTTGTATACCTGCACTTGGTGCCAGGAGGAACAGTTCTCGCATAGACAGAGTGCAAATTATGGACGCCCCCCTTTCCACTGGATTGAATAGACCGGGGTAAGTTGTTGGTGCGCTTCCTCTTCGGTCCCTCAAATCATCCCTTTTTCTCTGACTATCCCCTCAAACTAGGAGGGTGTGCAATCCGTTGGGGTGCCGTGTTCGGTTCCTGGGTGGATTGCACGCCATCCCGGAATAACCTAGCGTCGGGGTATGATAAGAATAGGTGATCACTCGCCTTACTGGCGAGTGGACCCGCCTATCTCTACTTCTCTTTATTACATACCCGGCCAGCCCCTTCCAAACTTACTCTTCTCTGCCTTGAGGTTCTGGCTGCTCGACGCATTTTCGTCCCTGTATACCGCGAGGTCCCTACATGCTGCGAAGGTCAAAATGATAAAAATTAGAGGGGGGGGATCGAGACCAACCACTACACTCTTAGTTATGTTCGATCATGATAGACTCCCTGAGTCAGTGCGTGCAAGTTGGTATCGCTACCGCCTCAAGTCATTTATGCCACTGCCGCCACTTCGGCCATACAAATCGTACTTGCAGACGTACAGAGTTGGGTCACTCCCGAAATATGCGCAAACTGCTTAGTTATTGCATGAAAAATTGGTATGCAAAGCCAAGTGTGTATATTATGAGGAGCCGCACCCTGTTTCCTCGAGGCAATGTAGCTCGTATCTTTCCGAGTCGTCCTAGTTGTTCAGGCTGCAGATATACTCTTTTGCGAGGCTAGAGACTTATTCTTCTCAAACCCTTTGCTACCTGTGACATCCTATGCCTCAAAAGTTAAGCAGGCCGGAGAAACCCCCTCGGCGTTCCTGAAATTCGGGCCACCGCATTTCAGGAAATTACTAATTTCTCTCTCATTCGAGAAATTTAGGTCACTTGATGAGGCCGTTAAGTTCTTCTTCGGCAACCTCATTGCCGCGAGCCAAACTACTATTCATACAACCTCTGGCTGTATTGAACGCCGTCGCTTTCTTGCTGTTTGGCCGAGTGTGAGACCGCCCTCAGGCAGAAGCAATATGCTTAATGGTGCCAAAAGCGCCGCCCGAGCAATTTCACCGTTAATAAATTTGGTCGAGCTAAGGCTAGGTTAAATTATGTTCTAAAGCAAGATAGTCGCTCCTGTTCTGAAGGAGAATGGGAATGCAATTTCGGACATCTCGTGGCTTTAGGCAGAGGAAACTCCTTCCAGAACTCGGTGTAGCTCTCGGGCCGATGTTACATCTGGTTCTGCCCAGGACTCCACTCTGGACTGTACCACCTTTGGCTATTTGTCGCCACGCCTGGAAACTCTTTAGAGAACACGGTATAGCTCTCAGGCCGGTGGCGCCCTGGGTTCTGCCCAGAACGCCACCCTGGAGGGTACCACCTTTGACTATTTGGCGCCACGCCTCTGCTCCCAGAGCCTCTACCCTCCTGGGAGTATTGCGTCCGGCTTTTTGGAGCACACTTCGTGTCACGCTGGAACCGTACCAGTGTATATGGATGGCTCCATGTCCCAAGAGGGGGTTGGTTTTCACGCCGTATCCCCTCTGTTCGAAGTCAGCGGGGCTCTGCAAGGCGCTGCGTCTGTCTTCACGGCCGAGCTGGTGGCAATACACAGCTCAGTATGGAAGATAACTGGACGTGCCGATTCGGAGACCTGATTGTGATTTATAGCATCTCACAAAGCGCCCTGACTGCTCTCGGGGCATTGGAATCTCTCCATCACCTGGTTCGTAATATCCGTGACGCCACGGTTCTGGCAAGCCGAGCGGATGTCGAGATTATTTTCTGCTGGGTTCCTGGACAAGTAGGAATTGCGAGAAATGAGGGCTCCAAAGAGTCCGCGAGGACTGGGCGACCAAACCAGAGTTTTGCTCTTCCTCACACCGATTACATGGCAGGAAGGCGGGTAGCTCTTCGGGCTTCTTGGCAAAGAAGATGGGACACGGTCGAGGGGAACTTAAAGTTACGTACCTTGGCGCCGCGACTGTTCCCATGGCCCCTACCCCCCAATGCCACGACGGTTTCAGGTTACTTTCTGTCGTCTCCGAATTGGACACACTTGCGGGACGAACCGCCATTTGATGGATCACTTGCCTGCGCCTTATTGCGGCGACTGCGTTGTACCCCAGACTTTCGGTACATTCTTGTTGAATTTTCCAGTCTGGATGATCTTTTTGCACGTTACCCGTCTCGGTACCGGGACGAGCGGGGTCGCTACCTACTTTTTCCTTGTAATCGGGACGAGTTCGTGGATACTGTCTTGTGGACTCTACGACTTTCCTCCCCTTTATTTGACTGGGTTTTTGTTTTGTTTTGTTTGCCCTTGTAGGTCGCATGCTCCTGCGCCGGGGGGAGGCGGACCTACACCCCGACGCCGGAGCGCGCTTCCTTCTTGCCTTTTTTTTGTTATTTTTTTAGCCTCTTTCCTTTTTTATCCTTATTAGTTATTTACATATTTTCATTTGTTGGAATTTTGTTATTCCTTTTTTAATATAACTTTGTAGTACGCTATGTTGTGTACGGTGACTTATGCCCAAGTAGGCAGTCGCTAGATGGGCTCCCCCCCCCTAAAAAATGTCGCCACGCCTCTGCTCTTAAAGCTTCTACAGCGCCAGGAGTTTTGCGTTCGGCCTGTTTGGAGCACACTCCGTGTCACGCTGGAACCCTGCCAGTATATACGGATGGCTCCAAGTCCCAAGAGGGGGTCGGCTTCCACGCCGTATCCCCTCTGTTTGAAGTCAGCGGGGCTCTGCCAGGCGCTGCGTCTGTCTTCACGGCCGAGCCGGTGGCAATACACAACTTGGTACGGGAGATTACGCATCGTGCCTGGTTCGGAGACCGGATTGCGATCTTTAGCGACTCACAAAGTGCCCTAAGTGCTCTCGGAGGATTGGAATCTCCACATACCCAGGCTAGCAGGATCCGTTGACGCCACAGTCGCCGCGAGTTGGGTGGATGTCGAGATTATCTTCTGCTGGGTTCCTGGACAGGTGGTAATTGCGGGGAATGAGAGCGCCGATATGGGCGTCAAAGACTCTGCAAGGAGTGGGAGACCAGACCGGCGTTTCTTCCTGCATACTGACAATTTAGTAGGAATTCGGTCAGCCTTCCAGGCTGTTTGGCAAATAAGATGGGAGAATGCCGCAGGAATTTTAACGTTTCCAACTGCGGCAATTACGTGGTCCCCTAGACTGTACCAGTCTTAAAAAAAGGGAAAAAGACAAAAAAAGCAAAGAAACTCAATGCCTCCCTCCCCAACAACAACAAGCAAAATCAAATGGATGTTCAAACGCCTGGTGGACACCCGGTCCTTCAGGCCCCCGAACATGAGCCAAACACCAAAGATTAAATTAAATGGATATGGCCATCCTCTTCCAAAATGGCGCACAGTCCAGAATCTGGAGTGCACGAATGTTTTTCGACTACAGAGGATAAGTGGTTGCTAGCCCGCTGTGCCGTACGTTATGGGGGATCTTTTCTCACATTAATTATTTCGGTATCTGGACGAGCTGTGTCGCTACCGCCTTCCCCTTTGTAGTCGAGACACGTTCGTGCACTCCCGACTCTGTACTCTTCGATTTTTTTAATAACGTGGTGTGGTTCTGTTGTTGTTGTTTTGGGGGTGAGAGGGGCGTAGTGATGAATTAAGTGCGTACCTATTAAATGGTCTACGCTGATACGAATTTTCATTTCAGCTTGAAGGTGATGAAGACTTGGCATTGGATGATTCAGCGTATTCGAAATTTTATTCCCGGCCTTAGATGGTCTTTTCTGTCATGCCTTCCAACTCCAATACCCCCAATATGCTCCCCCCTCACATTTTCACTTCTACTATTTTCACCACTTTACAAATCTCTCCTTATAAATTTTCAGCGTGTTACGACATCGCTGGTATTGCTCTTTTAATTCAAGAAAAAAAAATTATTCCTTCCAAATTCTATGATGTATTCTTATTTTTAGCCCCTCGGTGATGGGTGAACTTGTTCACTGGAATTTAATCCAGAATAATAATTGTCATAATAAGAATAATAAAAGAGTGAATAAGGAGGAAACTTACCTTAATTTCGTATTTCTTTCAGAATTATGATCGACCAAGTGAATTTATTCAGAATGACGTCTGCATCGCTATTCTTAGCGTTCTGCTCGTTTGCTTCATCCTCTACTTCATCCTGGAGCAGACTCTTTTGAAGCGTGGAGCGAACCCTCTCATCACACATTATATGGGTATGGTTCTTTATTCGTCGTTTTCCTGAGTACAGGGTCCTTGAGACTAGAACCCAGCCGAAAAGATACGAGTTTTTTTTAAAAAAAACCGGTTAACATCCTTGCAAAGCGTTTAATATGATAGTAGTTTCGGAAGTGGTTGCAGCTTCGTAGTCCTACAATGCTTTGTACTTCAAATTGGAGGCTTTATATATTAGAATTGTAGGACTGAAGACTTACTTTACATAATTTACTCTTTAAATTCTTCTCCTTCTCCCTGTTCTTTCTCCTATCTAGTGGCCCTGACCTTTACCTGACCTCTACTTGTTTATTTTGGACACATTCTGAATTCTTCTTTTATGAAGGTCGGAGGAGGTTGGGCATCTCCACCGCCTTCGTCTGTCGATGCCCAAGGAGAAATCCATCATTGGCACCTTTTCTCGGCGCGTAGGAGAACTCGGGCAGCCTCTTCGTTCTATAAAGATGGCAATCACCAGATGTGGTAAAATAAAAAAAAAAGGTCTATAAAGATGGCATGGTGGATCCGTACCCATTCTCCAAGAGGACATACCGGACGTAACCGAATCTAGAGTTGCAGTAGCGTTGTGCCCTTGCATGCCTCCGTGGTGGAGAGGAGCGAGGGAGAATGTGAAGTTATTTCTATTTTCAATGGCTAGCCATAAACCTAAAAGCCTTCCCTTCTCCTGAGGCTTCTCGTGCCAAACGTTCTTCAGCCCCCCCATCCCTCCATTCAGCCTTCCCTCTCTCGTTGGATCCATATGCCAACGATGTGGACTCATATTTAGACTATCCCCGCTTTCTAGTCATGAGTTCGTCATCTGACACCCCACTTGCAAAAGTCGATGTGTTTGACGTTAATGAATCATTTGAGTCTCGCTGTGGTGAACCCCGCCGGATGCGGTCAAGAGGTAGTGGTGATATAATGGTCGAGGTGTCATCTCATTCTCAACATAATCTTGTGCGAAATCTGTCTTCGATAGCTGAAGTTCCCGTAAACCGTTTCGCTCTATCCACTTCTGAATTTTGTCAAAGGTGTTGTCCGTTCAAACGAATTAAGGGATAACTGGTCCCCAGAGTAAGCTTAGTACCCAACGCGTCACACATGTACACAAGGTGACTAAAACTTTAGGATCTACTAGAGTCCCAACTGCCACATCGACTTTAACATTCGAACGTCAGGAACCTCCGCAGTTTATTAAAGTTGGGTACCTTCGTGTCCCGGTAAGCTCCTACCTACAATTGTAATCAACTTTGACATGTTGGTCGTGACTTGCAGTTCTGATTACCATGGCCCTGAATGTACCAAAACACCGTGTTGTGCCAACTGCGCTGGTACCCACAGTGCCGCGTCAAAAACCTGCCCAATATTCTTATATGAAAAGGCAGTCCTCGCTTTGCACGACACTCTGCGTCTGGACATGAGAGAGGCTCGCCAACGTGCTCGAGCACAAACCTCACCTCTCGGTCGTCTCTTCTCAGACGTTTTGCGTGACACTGGAAGAAACTGACCATCACGTTCGAGTTCCGATATGCCTGAAGCATTTCATCACCCATCTACTGTTAGTGTCAGAAGCATTCACGATATACCGTCGAAGCATCGATCTCATACCGAGATAGCTAATGTTGCTTCCCTCTCTCCGGCAGCTCTAGCTGGGACCAACGCTCAGGATGAGACACTTGAAGACATCAGATGTTATCTGAAAGAATCTTCTATATCAACCAGTGACAGTTCTTCTACCTCCCCCCGGGACCCAAAGCCCCGCCGTAAGAGGAAGGACTCCCTACCAAGGTCATCGGTCACCAAGAAGTGGGCAGCCCCTGGAGCTGACTCGGCTGAGCCTCAAGAATCTTCAAAAGACTCTTCTCCTGTTGCTAAATATTATCTTCCCCCAAGCCCGTCCCGCCCTTCACAAGACTTATGCCCCTTACCGGTCCATACGGTCGTGGAAGTCCACCCAGTTCCTTTTACTTTGTCCAGATCGCTTGCCTCACCCACTCAACCTCCTTCATACTCATGATCCGATTGAAGCAAATGATATTCCAACATCACCAGCCGGGGTTTTTGGATCAAGTCCTCAGACATCGAAAGCGCCCTCAGCACATCAATCCGGATCTGCCGTCCGATAATCTTTTCTCCATCTTCCGTTTCCGCCTGGCTGTGCGCCTCAATTACAGGCAGGAGCTACGGCCGGTTCCTCGAAACCATTGGACATATCTCCTGTCATTGCTCCTTCCAGGATCTCTTCCCCTGCAATAGCAGCCTCTTTAAAATCTCCTCTTCGTCCCCCAAGTTCTTTGGGACGCACTTCAAACATAACATCAGCCACAAAGGAGAAAAGGATATCTACTGTGGTATCTAACCCTTCCACATATCATCCATTTTACAATAGAATTGTCTTTTTGACGACGACTCTTCACCCCACTGTTATTTGTCTTCAAGAGAACAAACACCGGGTACACGGCCTTTTCCGGCGGTACCCGGTTTTCGTATTTTCAACTTTATTGCCACCCCGGGGGCTTGTCTCGTGGGGGGGTGTCAGTTATGGTTTCGTCATCCCACCATGTAACTCCCCTTTTCCTTCACACTACCCTCAGAGCTATTGCCGTGAGAGTTTTTCTTACCAGGCTTTTTTACTGTTTGCTCTATTTATCTCCCTCCTTGCTTAACATTGTCAAGACCCGACCTTTTAGAACTCGTATATCAATCGCCCTCCCCGTTTTTATGTCTCTGAAATTATGATGCCTGTCACCCATATTGGGGGGACATCACTCGGAATGACGAGGGCATTGTTTTAGAGTCTCTTTTATTATCTGACTTTCTTTGCATTTTAAACACAGGCGATATTACCTCTTATCATGTCCAGACGGATTCTTTTAGTTGTGTTGACCTGTCTCTCTCTGTTCCCCGGATTGCCTCACTAATTTTCGATGGTCAACCTTTGATGACCTCCATGGAAGTGACCACTTTCCTATTGTCTTGTCGGCCGTTCATCCTAGCCCTCATACCTCCATGCCTCTCAAGTGGGACATAGGTCGTGCCGATTGGGAACGCTTCCGAGAAGCGTCTTTCACAAGTGCACCCCGTAAGGGGCGCGGCGATTTGCCATCCTGGCCGCCGTGCTGACGGGACTCAGCACCCCGTCCGACCCAGCTTAGCCTATTCTCCTTCCTTCAAAACACTTGTTTCCTTGCTTTTCATACAACCTCTCCCACAACTTTCTCTGGTCAGCCTCTAATTTCACAGGGTAGATGCTGAACTTCTTCTCAGCCAACCGTCCCGGATCGGGGCGGAGGGGTAATAGGGGACAATGTTCCCTAACCCCTGAGCTCCGGTCTGGAGTGGTTGTTTTTTAACAACCTGCTTCATCCCCACCCATACCTTCCTCACATCCCTTTTCCTCTCCTCTTCACAATCTATCTTTTTTAAACCGTGTCCAAGGTGGAGCCGCCATGCCGATGGACTGCCAGGCCACCAGGCAGGAGGGGTGGCCCCAAATGGCGGCGCCTGGCTCTGCCGAGCCTGTAAGCACCTCATGCAGTGCGGGCTACTGCGAGAGGTGATGCGCGATTGCGTCCCGTGATACAAATAGGGTTACCATGCCCAATGATGAATATAAAAAAAAACAACCCCCCAACTTCCCCTGTAACATCAACGGAGCCGCCCTCGGGCAACTCCAGCGAAAAAATGGAGGTCCCCCCCTCCCTGTGCTTGCGCAGGGGACCCTCCATATCTCTCTAACCGGAGAGGAGGCTTACTCCTCTCCTTCGCCTACGGGTGTAGGGGACTCCCCCTCAACCCCTTCTCTGGAGGTGCTTTCGAGCACCTCCCTCTTTCCAGCGGAATTCCCCTCTGTTCTTTCCAAGGGGACTGCCAAGAAATCCAGCAGGCAACCCTTAGCCAGCCGCTCCACATCAAAGCGGCTCGGTAGGGCAAACCCCCTTAGGGGGGGAGAGGGAAGCCGGCCACCTTCGGTAGCTTCCCTCAAAAGACCTCCTGGCAAGAATTTTAAACCTTGCCGGGGTCAAGGCCTGTGCCTCCCCAAACAGGACTGGTGACGCTGCCAAGGGGACCTGCGATGTCCTAGAAGGGGATGGCCAACTGGAGGTCCCTCCTGTAATAGATATGGTCTTTGAGGAGAAGGACCTGGATGAGGCCGGTCCAGCTGGCCTGGGGGCTCCTTCCGGCGGAGGTGAGAAGCGGGTTCATTCCCCGCTCTCTTCTCCAAAAAAAGAAAAATACTAAAAAGACGAAGAAGACTTGGGGCTCCTCTCCATCCGTGGGGGCTACGGGGACGGATGGGTCTGCTGCCACTTTGGCAAGTTATCAAGCCAAGATCGGCACATCCGGCCCCTCTTCTCCCCCGGTTGCGGAGCCCGTGACTAAGACCAAAAGTGCACAGGGCGTAGCATCGATGACATCGGGGCCCATGATTCAGAGGTTACCTGGCGTTTTTGAGCCGCTGGCTTCGAACGCCTCCTCGTTCCGTGACGTTCAGCGCTTGGGGCGCTGATAGGGCTGCTGCCTTACTTTTTTATCGATCCTTTGTTCGTTCGAAGCTCGACTACGGATGCGAGTTTTATGCATCCGCAGCCGAGCGTTTATTGCGGAAGGTGGATTCGATCCACCACACCGACCTTCGCCTTGCGACCGGTGCCTTCCGCACTTCCCCCATTGAGAGCCTGTTGGTTGATGCTGGGGAGATGCCACTCGCTCTGCGCCGCGTGCAGTGCATCACTCCCCTGTACGCGCGAGCCCGGCGCCTCCCTTAGTCGCAAACAGCTCTCACTGCATCCGCAGCTGATCTCGACGGTGCCTATGCCGCCGAGAGACGCCAGGCATACCCTAAGCCCTTTGGGTTTAGGGCCAGGAAACTCCTTCGAGAGCTAGATATAGCTCTGGGGCCGGTGGCGCCCCTGGTTTTGCCCAGGACGCCACCCTGGAGGGTACCACATTTGGCTATTTGTCGCCATGCCTCTGCTCCCAAAGCTTCTACTGGGCCGGGAGTTTTGCGTTCGACCTTTTTGGAGCACACCTCCTGTCACGCTGGAACCGGCCAGTGTATACGGATGGCTCCAAGTCCCAAGAGGGGGTCGGATTCCACGCCGTATCCCCTCTGTTTGAAGTCAGCTGGCTCCGCCAGGCCCTGCTTCTGTCTTCACTGTCGAACTGATGGCAATACACCACTCGGTACGGGAGATTACGCGACGTGCCCGGTTCGGAGACCGGATTGTGATCTATAGCGATTCACAAAGTGCCCTGAGTGCTCTCGGGGCATTGGAATATCCCCATCCCCTGGTTCGTGATATCCGTGACGCCACGGTTTCGGCGATCCGGGCGGATGTCGAGATTATCTTCTGCTGAGTTCCTGAACAAGTAGGAATTGCGGGGAATGAGCGCGCCAAAGAGTCCGCGAGGACTCTGCGACCGGACCAGCGTTTCTCTCTTCCTCACACCGACTACACGACAGGAATACGGGCAGCTCTTCGGACTGCTTGGCAAAGAAGATGGGAGACGGTCGAAGGGAACTTAAAGTTGCGTGCCATTGCGCCGCGACTGTTCCCATGGACCTATTCCCCAATGCCGCGACGGCTTCAGGTCGCTTTCTGTCGTCTCCGAATCGGACACACTCGTGTGACGCATCGCTATTTGATGGAGCGCTCGCCTGCGCCCTATTGCGACGACTGCGTCGTCCCCCAGACTGTTCGGCACATTCTTGTTGAATGTCCCAGTCTGGGTGATCTTCGCACACGTTACCTGTCCCGGTACCGGGATGGGCGGGGTCGCTACCGCCTGTCCTTTGTACTCGGGACGAGTGCGTGCACACTAACTTGTGGACTTGTTTACTTTTCGGGGGAGGCCAGCCTTCTCCCTTTCATTTAACTAGGTTTAGTTGTTGTTTTTGTTATTGTTTTGTTATTGTTATTGCTTCCTAATTGTTATTTCTTTTTATTGTTTTCTTTTCAAATTTTTTAAAGTAGCCTAGAACTAGGCTGTTTGTTTACGGCGACTTATGCCCAAGTTGGCAGTCGCCAGATAGCCCCTTAAAAAAACAAAAAAATTCACAAGTGCCTCCTTGGAGACCTTCATTGGTGGTGACGTGGCAGTAGCGTACTTCACATCAATTATTAAGAACGCGGCCACACACACCATTCCACGGAGGCGGCCAGTAATGAGTCGCTCAGACATGTCCTGGTGGACTTTGAGTGTGCTACAGCCATCAAAAACTGCAGGTTGGCTCATGCCCGATTCTGGCAGAACCCAATGTTGTGCAATAATGTTGACTGAAACCGATCTCGGGCGCTTCGCCAAAGAACCCTTCGACAGGCTCACCGAACTTCATGGTGCCGCTACATTTCATCAAGTTCCTCTATGACTCCTACCACAAAGATCTAGAAGAGGATTGACGAGATTCAGGTTCGTTATGCCAGCTATAATGCCCCCACACTCAACTTACAGGGCTCTTTAGTGAATGACAGCCTGTTGGTCAATAATGCCTTAGCCGACCATTTCCGTGCCGTCAGCTGTTACAATAAGGCTTTTTTAGCCTATAAATCAAACGAAGTCTCATCCTCTCAATTTTACATCAAAATCGAACCTGTGCTATAATGCCCTATTCTCTATCCACAAGTTGCGGGCTGCACTGTCCCTTTGTAGATACACTTCTTCTGGCCTTAACGGGATTCATTTTGATGTGATTCGGCACCTCTATCTACACTCTCTCTTTCTTACTTGACTTGTACAACCTTATATGGGTGAAGGGATTTAACCCATCATCATCGCGCGTCGGGATTGTCCTTCCCTCTGTCAAACCGGGCACGGGCGGGTTGGATGCAGATCACTACCGTCCTATAGCACTTACTAGCCGTCTTGAGTAAGTTGTTAGAGAAGAGGGTGTTGGTGCACCTGAACTGGTTCCTAGAAACCAATCACTTTCTGTCCATTTCAGTGCGGTTTTCACATTAAAATGGAGACAGTAGGGGTAAGGGGAGCCGTCTACGACCCAATGGATTAGGAATAGGGCGTCCCTTAGGAAAGTGTTCTGTGTCACACTCTTTGCCATGAGCATCAACGATATCATCTCAGTGTTGCTGGAAGAAGTTCTCGCTACGCTCTACGTGGACGGCCTTTTGATCTCTTTTGGTCCGGCCCAGATGCCAACTCTGGAGTGTCGACTCCAATAGGCATTAAACCGCATCTCTCGCTATCACGGAGCGCAGAGGTTTGTTTTCCTACTCCAAGATTAAGATATTGCACTTCTGCCGCCATCCACAGCCTACACCCTAATCCGAACTTGTTCCTAAACCTGGTTCGCCTGAAAGGGGTGGATTCGTAAGTACTTTTTTCTTGATCTTGTTTTCACCGACGTCTCACCTGGAAGGCCCATATTCGCAGCCTTAGGGTCCCTTGTATTCACACCAGAGATATTCTTCGTTACGTAACGTTCAGCACATGTGGTGCTGATAGGGCTATTGTCTTACTTTTCTACGGATCCTTTGTTCGTTTGAAGCTTTACTACGGATGTGAGTTTTATAAATCTGCAGCCGACCGTATATTGCAGAATGTGGATTCGATCTACCACACCGGTCTCCGCCTGGCGACCGGTCTCTTCCGCACATCCCCCATTGAGTGCCTACTTTCATCGGGGTTCTACCAGGCCTACCTCTGTTTTAACGGTCGAGCTGGTTCCAATAAACCGCTCGGTACGGGAGAGAACGCGTAGTGCCTGGTTCCAAGACCAGATTGGGATCTTTCGCGACTCATAAAGCATCTTGAGTGCTCTCAGGACATTGAATCTCCACACCCCCTGGTTCGCGATATCCGTGACGCCACGGTTGCCGTGAGCCGGGTGGATGTAGAGATTATCCTCTGTTGGGTTCCTGGAAATGTAAGAATTGCGGGGAATGAACGCGTCGATGAGGACGCCAAAGAGTCCGCGAGGACTGGGCGAACAGATCACATCGTTTCGCTCTTCCTCACACCAACTACATTGCAGCAATCAGGGCAGCCGTCCGGGTTGTTTGGCAAATGAGATGGGAAGCGGCCAACGGCAATCCAAAGATGCGTGCCATTACGCTGCGACCGTTCCCATGGACGTACCCCCAAATTCCTGAGAGGCTAAAGGTCGCTTTCTGTCGTCTTCGAATTAGGCACATTCGTGGGACGCAACGCCATTTGATGGATTGCTTCCCTGCACCTTAGTTCGACGACTGCGTCTCCCAGATTGTTTGACATATCTTTATTGAATGTCCCATTCTCGGTTATCTTTGCGGACATTGCAGGTCCTAGTTGCGGGACTAGCGGAGTCACAACCACTTGTCCCTTGTGCTTTGGAATGGTTTACCCACTCATACCTGACTCTCTCTCTGTTGTTGGTCGCGTGTTTTGGTGACAGCGGTGAGGCTGGCCTGCCCCCTACTCTGGAGCGTGCCTACTTATTCCTCTTGATTTTATTTTGCTTTTTATATGTATTGTTTTGTTTTTTCTTAATGTAGGCTAATATTATTTACGCCGCAGCGTGCCTACTTATTCCTCTTGATTTTATTTTTATTTTTTTCTTATGTATTGTTTTGTTGTTTTTACAATGTAACCTAATAATAGGCTAATATTACTTACGCCGACTTATGCCCTTAGTGGTTGTCGCCAAATGAATGGTATGAATAAAATATTCCTGCAGAAAGTGGTGAGTTGAGGAGTGAAAATTTATGGACGGTACATCTATACAAAGAGGAAAGTTTATCATGGCGCTATGGACCAGGAAGGTGCTGAACTTTCTTTCACGTATTTCCGTTTCCTAGACGGCTCACAGAAAATGTAGTATTACTTATATTATTTAAAAAAGCGATGAAAGAGTTAATATTGTTTCTTTGGGGCGGGGGGGGGCACAGTGTACGTTTGGGCGATGATCGGGGCTCTGGTGGAGAACAGCGGCAGCGCAAGTCCTACCGTGACCAACTTGACCATCGCGAATCTGAGCTTCGCCGTCCTATTGCTGCTTTGTCGTCTCGTTGCCCTCGCCGTCCGCAACTTCAGGAACGCCATCTACACATCCATCTAGCATCAGGGGGGCGGCGAAGAAGCTGCCCAAACCAGGAGCTCCGAGGGGGTATTCCCGACGGACAAATTCATGCAACGCATTGGCAGCGAAGGAAAGCGGCAGTTAATTGCCAAGGGGTCACAAATCCGCAACGCCCTCGGTAATGGCATTGCGAAGGTGGCCCGCTTGAAGGAGGTCGGCCTATGGGAGACGAATACAGACAGTGGCTCTGCCGGAGAGAAAAGGAATATCGATAATGTCCCCCCTGACGTTAACTAAAACAGCTTTATCACATTCGTGCTATCGATAGTCCAAAAGAACGTCATTGGTTCCCTTTTCCCTGTCCTCATATAGGGTACGGTGTCCTAGCTCGCCACTCTTGCCCAAGTAATACTGTCCCATCACTCATAAACCTAATGGAAAATCTCCCTATAAGTGAAATCTTTGTTGTTACTCATGTATTGTTTGTGCGCAAATGTACTCGAACTTTCGATTAAGTTTTTTCGTATCTCTGAGCGTTGGTACCGACTGGTCATTTCACTCTACTGTTAGGTTCGTTCCTTTTGTCTACTGTCTGACCTTTTCTTTTTTTTTAACTGATCCAAAGTAGTGCTCTTGGAACTGTGAGCGAACTATGTTCGTTTATGTTTTAGAGAAATTGAAATCGTTCTCATTTGAGTTTGTATGGTAAGAAAAGGCCATATTGGGTCCACATAGTGGGAAATGGAAACGAAATTCATAATCAAGACTTCAACTTTAAACAGTTGCCCAGAGAGTGGAGTTGTGCGTTTCAGTGCCACATAAAACTCTTCCCTCTCCATTAAAGCCCTATTAAGCACAAAGACAACCATCATTTTTTCCACGTCAAATTTGCCCTTCATAGGGATGTTATCTGCTGAAGTTTAATGGTCCTTGGGCCATGAACACTATTGTACCTATTTTTGATAAAAACCTAAATCGGTGGCATATTTTCTCAGAGAATTGATCCCATGGAATATCGATTACTGCTGTAACCTTGACCCTTTTCGACCATTAATTTTTGTGTGCTCGGCTCCACTTTGAGACTCCTTTAAGCCTTAAAGTTACCTAAGGTTTTGAAGGACTTTTAGCACTCCTTACTATCCTTGCTTATACTGTGTTTTGGATGGAGTATTTAGTTTTGTATTATCCTCCACTCTATCTTTTTCTCACTAAGTACCATGCCGTTGTTAGAGGCTGATCTGCATTTCTATTTTGAGGTTCTATTGATTGGGAGAGACTTAAAATAGAACCAATTCAAATCGCCCATCAGTCGAAATTCTTTGCCTGTCTTTCATCCACATGTTGTGGAAATGCAGACCATAGGATTTGGAGTATCTAAGTTTATACAAGAATGATTTAGAGTACAAACAGAAACATTAGGTATCATCACTTGAAGTTTGTCTTCTATTAAAGAAATATCCTTCAGTCCTTTTTTTTAATTCCATTTTACATAGGGCTTATATCATAGCCCTTCCCCATCGTTAGACAGAAGTAACTTTGGCTCATTTTCTACCTGGCTATTTTTCACTTTTATATAGAAATTATTAGGCATTGTACAATTATCCTTTCCATTGAGCAATGAAAAAATTATTTTAATTTTTTGCCAGGACAATCAAATAGGAAATTAGGGGGTCTATTATTCCAGTATGAGGGGTCATTTGTAAAGGTAGAAATGTAATATCTTGTCTGTGATATACGACTTTCTCGAATAGTTCTTTGTTCCGATTTCAAATGATCAATTTAGGATTCACGATGTTTTGAGGTTGTGTCGGATGCAATTCCTTTCCCCTTTGGTCCCCGTTTAATTATCTGTTATTACTTGTTTCATATATAAGAACCAAGCCGACTGAGAGAGACAGTTCGCACGAACTCGTGTAATTGCTATTAGTTTCTACCCAGTTTAAATATTTTAAAAATATTTTTAGTCGGAGGCAGCGGTGCCTCATGAGAATAAAAAAGGGAAGGCTGCCTTTATTTTTAAATGCGGTTAGAATTAATAGAAAAAGATTTACCTTACAATTGCCCTTATTTATTTACTAACAAAATTCGTATTTAGAATTAAATTTCATTTATTTTTTCCGTATTTCTGTCGAAAAGGGGTAATGTAGTCTTGCACCCCATAGGACGAGCCGCCACTGTTCAAAGGAAATCTATCCTTACGGAAATACTTTGCTTGGTTTGTGTAAATAACTTGGGTAAATGTATAATGTAAATGTAATTAAATAGATATAACTTGTAAATGTGAGTTTGCACTAAAATATATTGAGGCAAATACGCCATATTGGGCCTACTACTATTACCTCACGAAAAGGTACATTTAGCTGCAATAGCATTTGCAACCATAATGAACTAATACAGATTATAACTCAAAGTAGCACGTTGTGGTAGACCAACACTATGTAGTACCAAAGGACGGCATACCTTTTCTAAAGGGAAAGTTATATAACTTTATTCTAAACCTAAATAGATGAAATCTGGACGGAACTTCCGACAATCCTCTCTTCATGTTCACGAGGGCGATGCGATGTCTGCAGTTCTGAGCCATCTCGCCGTTTATTATCTGCTCCTTTCTTCTTGGCATTCACTAACAAGAGCAGAATCAACGGCATAATCTCTCTCCTCGCTGTGTCTTTCTCATTTCTTCACCATTGGTGCGAAAACTTCAGAATGGTGGAGCCAAACCTTCCACTCCTACATTGCTGAATTAATAGGAAGGAACAATGATGAGAATGATGGTGGTCATTAGATATGTAGAGAGTATCTTGGGTTGGTATCTTCGATTATATAACTAATTCAATTATACAAGAGTGCTAGTATATTAACTGTATTGGTAGATTCTTCCAGTAGATTCGTTGTATTTTAACTGCAAATTTTAATAAAAATAGTTTTTTGTTTAGTTTAAATTGATCTTCAATGATAATTTTAGCTCGAAATCGGTATAACGATTTAAATCACTGTTTTAATAATATATATATATATATATATATATATATATATATATATATATATATATATATATATATATATATATATATATATATATATATATATATATATATATATATATATATATATAAGCAATTTATTTCACCACAAATTATCTACATTATATACTTTTATTTTGCATTTGTGAATATTTTATGCTTAAAGAATTTTATTGCTTAGGAGATGATTAGTGTCTAACAAATGTTTAACAATAAAAAACACCCACAAATTTACTTTAATATTAACAGTCAGTATAAATCAACCATCATTGAAATATGCTCCTGATTTCAGGTGAGACTCTGTGGTTAATACAGTACAAAAGAAAACCATTGTAATTTAGTAAATATCCTACCTCCTTTTGGGTGGCTACATTCGAAACAAAATTCAGACACTCACATGTCAGATAACCCAATAAAAAAAAAAACCTCAAGACGGATATATTTGTTTTGAATTACCCTTCTGCTCACCTAGGATCTTCTCTGGGAAATAACTTGAAAAAACTATACTATTCTGTGGGCCTCGCCTCCAAGGTGGAGCGGCTATGCCAAGGGACTGCTAGGCCACCAGGCGGGAGCGGTGGTCCTGAATCGTGGCACCTGGCTCTGCCAGGGCGGCCTACTGTGAGGGGTGATGAGCGTGTGCATCCTGTGAAAAATTTAGGGTCACCATGCCCAATGATGCCAATAAAAAAAAAACCTTTCCCTTTCCCCACTCACAATCGTTGGAGCCGCCCTCGGGCAGCTCCACAGAAAAAATGGAGGTCGCCCCTCCCCCTTGTGCTCTCGCAGGGGACCCTCGAAATTTCTCTAACTTGAGAAGAGGCTTACTCCTCTCCTTTGCATACGAGTGTAGTAGACCCCCTCACCCCCTTCTCTGGAGGTGCTTTCGGGCACCTCCCTCTTCCCAGAGGCAGTCTTCCCTTTACTTTCCAAGGGGGCTGCCAAGAAAGCCAGGTGGCAGCCCATCGCCGACCGCTTCCCATTGAAGCGGTTCGGTAGGGCAAACCCCCTTAGGGGGAAGAGGGAATCCAGGCCCATTCGGTCGTTTCCCTCAAAAGACCTGCTGGCAAGAATATTTAACCTTGCCGGGGTCAAGGACTATGCCTCCCCAGACTTGACTTATGACAGCGCTGCCAATTGGACCTGTGATGTCCTGGGGGAGGGAGGCTAACTGGAGGCCCTCCCCATGAGATAGACATGGTCCTTGAGGCAACCAAGTCTCAGATGGTAGGGCCTTCCATGGGAGCGAATCTGGGCTCGGCGCCAAGCAGCGAACTCGAGTCCGCCCCTATGCAAGGTGTCCCTCAAACGGCTAGGGTTTCCAAGGCAGTACGAGGAGGGGAGGGATCCCCCCCCCGACCGGTGCCCCTGCGACTGCCAGGACCTTCTCCATCTCAGAGAAGGACCAGGTTGAGGCCGGTCCATCTGGCCTGGGAGCTCCTGCCGGCGGAGGGAGCGGGGCCTGCGGTGACGGATGGGTCTGCTTCTTCGGTAAGCGACTAAGCCAAGATTGGAACATCCGGCCCCTCTGCCACCCCCGGCCCCTCTGCCACCCCAGGGTGCGGATCCCCTGACTAAGACGAAAAGTGCACAAAGAGGAGCCTCGCTAACATCGGGGCACCTCATTCAGAGGTTACCTGGCGTTTTCGAGCCCGCTGGCCCCGTAAGGGTCGCGGCGATTTGCCATCCTGGTCGCCGTGCTGACGGGATCCAGCGCTCCGTCCGGCCCCAGCTTAGCCTCTCTTCCTTCCTTCAGATAGCCCGATTTCTCCCCTACCTCGTCGCTTTTCATACAACCTCTCCCACAACTTTCTCTGGTCAGCCTCTAATTTTACAGGGTAGAATGCTGACCTTCTTCTCAAGCCAACCACCCCGGATGGGGGCTGAGGGGGGAGGGGACATTGTTCCCTAACCCCTCAGCTCCGGTTCGGGATGGGGGTTTTTTAAAAACCTGCTTCATCCCCACCCATACCTTCCTCACATCCCTTTTCCTCTCCTCTTCACATTCTATCTGTTTTACGCCGTGTCTAAGGTGGAGCCGCCATGCCGAAGGACTGCCAGGCCACCAGGCGGGAGGGGTGGTCCCAAATGGCGGCGCCTGGCTCTGCCGGGCCTGTAAGCACCTCTTGCAGTGCGGGCTACTGCAAGAGATGGTGAGCGATTGCGTCCCGTAAAACAAAGAGGGTCACCATGCCCAATAATGAAAAAAAAAACATCTCCCCTTAATTCTCCCTAAAACAACGGAGCCGCCCTCGTGCAGCTCCACAGAAAAGATGGAGGTCCCCCCCCCCCCTGTGCTTGCGCAGGGGACCCTCCATACCTCTTTAACCGGAGAGGAGGCTTACTCCTCTCCTACGCCTACGGGTGTAGGGGACTCCCCCTCACCCCCTTCTCTGGAGGTGCTTTCGGGCACCTCCCTATCTCCAGCGGCAGTCCCTCCTTTGCTTTCTAAGGAGACTGCCAAGAAAGCCAGCAGGCAGCCCATTGCCGACCGCCCCTCGTACAAGCGGCTCGGTAGGGCAAACCCCCTTAGGGGGGAGAGGGAAGCCAGGCCCCTTCGGTCGCGTCCCTCAAAAGACCTGCTGTCAAAAATATTAAACCTTGCCGGGGTCAAGGCCTGTGCCTCCCCACTAAAGACTTATGACGCTGCCAAGGGGACCTGCGATGTCCTGGGAGGGGATGGCCAACTGGAGGCCCCTCCTGTGATAGACATGGTCCTTGAGGAAAACCAGCCTCAGAAGGTAGGGCCTTCCATGGGGGGGAATCCGGGCTCGGCGCCAAGCACCGAACCCGAATCCGCCCCTATGCAAGGTCCTCCTCAAACGGCTGTGGATTCTCAGGCAGTACAAGGAGGGGAGGGATCTCCTCCGGATGATGCCCCAGCGACCACCAGGACATTCTCCATTTCGGAGAAGGACCTGGCTGAGGCCGGTCCATCTGGCCTGGGGGCTTCTACCGGCGGGGGTGAGAAGCGGGTTCATTCCCCGCCCTCCTCTCCAAAAAAGAAATGGACGAAAAAGACGAAGAAGACTCGGGGCTCCTCTCAATCCGCGGGGGCTACGGGAACGGATGGGTCTGCTGCCACTTTGGCAAGCGACCAAGCCAAGATCGGCACATCCGGGCCCTCTGCTTCCCCGGGTACGGAGCTGCTGACGATGACAAAGACCAGGAGTGCACAGGGCGGAGCCTCGATGACATCGGGGCCCCTGATTCAGAGGTTACCTGGGGTTTTCAAGCCCGCTGGCTTCAAACGCTTCCTCGTTATTCGCTCCACTGATGGGAGCATGTTGTCTAAGGGCAACATGATCCATCAGAGGAGAGGATTAGCTAGTGCAATTGGTAGAGAGCCGAAGGTAACCCGTTTCTCGGACGGGAGCCTTCTGGCGAATGCGGCGAATCCCGCCGAGGCGGCCAAGATAAGTGCTCTTCGGACACTTCATGGCACCCCGGTGAGTGTGACGCCGCACTCTACCATGAACTTTGTGAAAGGAGTAGTTTATGCGAGGGAACTCGTTGACTACTCCATTGAGGACATCACCCTAGAGCTGGCCGACCATGGGGCGGTCAAAGTCGAACGTGTGATGAGAAAACAGGGAGGGGCCTCAAGACCCACCCCTACACTCTTCGTCACGTTCGACTGTGACAAGCTCCCTGAGTCGGTGCGTGCCGGTTGGTACCGTTACCGCGTGAAGGCATTCGTGCCACTGCCGCAGCGGTGCTATTACTGTCACCGCTTCGGCCATACGAATCGCTCATGTAGACGTGCAAAGTCGGGGTCACCCGAAGTATGTGTTAATTGCTCCAAGGTCGCACACGATAAGTCCAAATCGTGTGTGGCCAAGTGTGTCAATTGCGGAGAGCCGCACCCTGCTTCTTCGAAGCAATGTGGTGCATATCTCCTTGAGAAAGAAATCCTGGGCTTTCAGGCCCAGGATCGACTCTCATTCCGCGAGGCAAAGGACTTGGTCCTGGCGCGCCCGGCTCTGCCTGGGACGTCATATGCCTCAATAGTTAGAAAGGCACCCTCTGCTCCTGGCCCATCCAGGCCAACGAGCACGGTTATTTCCGTGCCCATTCGGAGCCCTTCTGCGGGCTCTACCCAACCTGGGCGCTCCCCTGGTAAAGCTGGTGGAAAAAAGGGTTCATACCCTGTCCCGGCTTAAACCAGGGCTCTTCCCTCTTCCCCCAGCGTGACCGTTTCCCGTGAAGCGAAACGGCCACGCGCCTCCACCGAGTCGTTAGACTCACAGGAGGCAACACCCCTGAAGATGGTCGCTAAGCCATCTTCGGGGGTTCCTAAAGCTGTTCCCTGAAAGGAGGACAGCAACAAAGGAGCTTCGGCCCCTTCGCCCACGCCCCGAGGTGGAGCGAGTGGCTCGGAGACGGTGGTTCCTCGAAAAGAGGGCCCCCCGCCTCCGAAGCCGCAACGCCCGCCTAAGGTTTCGAGGCGGAGGGAGGAAAAGACTCGCATGGCGAGCCCAACCTCCCCCAATAAGTCCTCGAAGGCGACAGCGCCTTCAGCGCTTTGTCCGGCCAACAGCGCCTGGGGTTCTGCCCCCGGGAAGCGTACGGCCATTCCCGTGAGGGTCTTCAATTCGAGGAGGGCCCCCGCGTCTCCTCCGAGCTAGGCCTGGAGGGCATATTCCTTCAATGGAATTGCCGTGGACTCCGGGCCAACTGGGAGGAGCTGCGGAGGCTCGTCTCGTCCCGTTCCCCGTTAGCTGTTTTTTTGCAGGAGACCATGCTAGGCGCGTGCCCGCTGCCTGCCCTCCCGGGGTATAAGGGTCTTGCGACCCCACCACCGCGGGATGGCCGGGCTGGGGGATGCGCGGTTTACACCCAGCATGATGTCTCCGTTCTTCCTTTCTCTTTAGATACCTCCTTTCAGGCAGTGGCTGTGCAGCTGCACCTGGATAGGAGGTATACTATCATTTCTGCGTACATTCCACCGTCAGCTGACTTCGACGCGGGGGACTTCCGCCGCGTCGTGGCACGGTTGCCGAGGCCCTATCTCTTGCTTGGAGATCTGAACGGCAGGCATCCTCTCTGGGGAGATTACTCCATAAATCCCAGGGGACAAGTCCTTGCCGATCTGATCGAAGAGCTTTAGATGGGCGCCCTAAACTTGGATGAGTTTACGCATCACTGTCCGAGAACCGCTTCATTTTCTTGCCTCGACCTATCTTTGTGCTCTTCGGATGCACAGCCTGATTTTGATTGGGGGGTGGTCGATGACCTCCATGGTAGTGATCACTTTCCCATTCAAATATTATTTTCAGGGCAACTGCCGCCTGAGAGACCACCTCGGTGGTGCTTGGCGCGGGCGCGGTGGCCTGCATTTCAGGAAATGACTGAATTCTCTATTTCAGTCGAGGAGTTTAGGTCGGTAGATGAGGCCGTTGAGTTCTTCTCCGGCAACCTCATCGCCGTGGGCCTGACTACTATTCCTAGGACGTCTGGCCGTTTTGCACGCCGACCACTCCCATGGTGGTCGGCCGAGTGTGAGACGGCCCTCAAACAGAAGCGTTATGCCTACATGCGCTATAAGCGCCGCCCGAACGATTTTACTGTCGCCGAATTTCGTCGGGCTAGGGCTAGATTCCGATATATTTCGAAGCACGCCCGCCGCTCTTCTTGGCGGGCATACGTGTCTTCACTTAACGGGAAGACCCCTTCATCTGAGGTGTGGAAGCGAGTCAAAAGGATTCGGGGCAAGATCTCGCAGGACCCCCCTCCCGTTCTCCAGGAGAATGGGACCGCAATCTCCGACCCCGCGTCCGTGGCGGAATCCTTTGCGACCGCTTTCTCCGCATTCTCTAGCCGTGATGCTGCTCCGCCAGCATTCAATGCACGTCGTGATGTCGCGGAAGGCCGCCGGCTGGACTTTACCTCCAGAGGCGGAGAACCCTTCAACGACAAGTTTACTGTGAGTGAGTTGCGCTCTGCTCTCGCTTCGTGCGCGGACACCGCCCATGGTCCGGACGATGTCGCGTACGCCATGCTTCGACACCTGGGTGAGCGAGGCATGGCCTTTCTGTTAGATTTGTTCAACAGGATCTGGGTAGAGGGTCTTCTCCCAGATTCCTGACGAATCGCTACTGTGCTCGCATTTCGCAAGCCGGGGAGAGATCACTCTACTCCGACGACCGGTTTCCGCCCAATCTCTCTAACCTCTTGCGTGTGCAAGTTGATGGAGAAATTGGTAAATGTTAGACTAGCCTTTTTCCTAGACAGCGGAGGCCATCTGTCTTCTGCACAGTGCGGCTTCCGCAAGTCCCACTCCACGTCGGATGCTCTGCTCCGACTGGAAAATGCCGTCTGCGAGGCTTTCCTTCGTAGACAGCACTACGCCACGGTGTTTTTTGATCTGGAGAAGGCCTATGATACCGCATGGCGATACGGTATCATGGAGACTCTCCACACGATGGGGGTGAGGGGACGCCTCCCAATGTTTATATCTGAATTTTTGCGAGATCGTCGATTCCGCGTACGGGTGGGGGGAGCCCTCTCCGGCCCAAAGGAGCAGGAAGAGGGTGTCCCGCAGGGAAGTGTCCTCAGTGTCACACTCTTTGCCCTGAGCATCAACGGCATCACCTCGGTGCTGCCGGAAGATGTTCTCGCTACGCTCTACGTGGACGACCTTTCGATCTCTTTTGGCGCGGCCCAGATGCCAACTCTGGAGCGCCGACTCCAACAGGCATTGAACCGCGTCTCTCGCTATGCCGAAGCGCACAGGTTTCGGTTTTCTTTGGCCAAGACTAAGGTGGTGCACTTCTGCCACCATCCACGGCTTCACCCCGACCCAGATTTGTTTCTTAATGGGGTGCGCCTGGATGTGGTTGAGTCGCACCGTTTCCTTGGTCTGGTATTCGACCGACGCCTCACCTGGGAGGCTCACATTCGCAGCCTTAGGGTCTCTTGTACCCGCGCCATGGACATTCTCCGTTCCGTGACGTTCAGCGCTTGGGGCGCTGATAGGGCTACCGCCTTACTTTTTTATCGATCCTTTGTTCGCTCGAAGCTCGACTACGGATGCGAGTTTTATGCATCCGCAGCCGAGCGTTTATTGCGGAAGGTGGATTCGATCCACCACACCGGCCTTCGCCTTGCGACCGGTGCCTTCCGCACTTCCCCCATTGAGAGCCTGTTGGTCGATGCTGGGGAGATGCCACTCGCTCTGCGCCGCGTGCAGTGCATCACTCGCCTGTACGCGCGAGCCCGGCGCCTCCCTCAGTCGCCAACAGCTCTCACTGCATCCGCAGCTGATCTCGATGGTGCCTATGCCGACGAGAGACGCCAGTCATACCCTAAGCCCTTTGGGTTTAGGGCCAGGAAACTCCTTCGAGAGCTAGATATAGCTCTCGGGCCGGTGGCGCCCCTGGTTCTGCCCAGGACGCCACCCTGGAGGGTACCACATTTGGCTATTTGTCGCCACGCCTCTGCTCCCAAAGCTTGTACTGCGCCGGGAGTATTGCGTTCGACTTTTTTGGAGCACACATCGTGTCACGCTGGTACCGTGCCAGTGTATACGGATGGCTCCAAGTCCCAAGAGGGGGTCGGCTTCCACGCCGTATCCCCTCTGTTTGAAGTCAGCGGGGCTCTACCAGGCGCTGCGTCTGTCTTCACGGCCGAGCTGGTGGCAATACACCACTCGGTACGGGAGATTACGCGACGTGCCCGGTTCGGAGACCGGATTGTGATTTATAGCGACTCACAAAGCGCCCTGAGTGCTCTCGGGGCATTGGAATCTCCGCATCCCCTGGTTCGCGAAATCCGTGACGCCACGGTTTTGGCGAGCCGGGCAGATGTCAAGATTATCTTCTGCTGGGTTCCTGGACATGTAGGAATTGCGGGGAATGAGCGCGCCGATGAGGGCGCCAAAGAGTCCGCGAGGACTCTGCGACCGGACCAGCGTTTCGCTCTTCCTCACACTGACTACATGGCAGGAATACGGGCAGTTCTTCGGACTGCTTGGCAAAGAAGATGGGAGACGGTCGAGGGGAACTTAAAGTTGCGTGCCATTGCGCCGCGACTGTTCCCATGGACCTATCCCCCAATGCCGCGGCGGCTTCAGTTCGCTTTCTGTCGTCTTCGAATCGGACACACTCGTGTGACGCATCGTTACTTGGTGGAGCGCTCGCATGTGCCCTATTGCAACGACTGCGTCGTCCCCCAGACTGTTCGGCATATTCTTGTCGAATGTCCCAGTCTGGGTGATCTTCGCGCACGATACCTGTCTCGGTACCGGGATGGGCGGGGTCGCTACCGCCTGTCCCTTGTACTCGGGACGAGTGCGTGCACCATGACTGGTGGACTTATTGACTTTTTGGGGGAGGCCGGCCTTCTCCCCTTTATTTAAGGTTCCTTTTTTTTGTTATTGTTTTGTTTTAGGTTGCACTCTCCTGCACCGGGGTGAGGGGGACCTCCCCCCGCTGCCGGAGATTGTTTCGATTGTAAAGTTTTTCCAATTTATATCATTGTTAAGTTTTCATATTTTTACTTTAAAGTAGCCTAATTCTAGGCTGTCGTGTTTTTCGGCGACTTATGCCCAAGTGGGCAGTTGCCAGATGGGCTCTATAAAAAAAAAAAAAAAAATCCACCTTGACCCAGATTTGTTTCTTAATGGGGTGCGCCTGGATGTGGTGGAATTGAACCATTTCCTTCATCTTGTGTTCGACCGACGCCTGATCTGGGAGGCTCATATTCGCAGCCTTAGGGTCTCTTGTACCTGCGCCATGGATATTCTCCGTTCCGTGACGTTCAGCGCTTGGGGCGCTGATAGGGCTGCTGCCTTACTTTTTTATCGATCCTTTGTTCGTTCGAAGCTCGACTACGGATGCGAGTTTTATGCATCCGCAGCCGAGCGTTTATTGCGGAAGGTGGATTCGATCCACCACACCGGCCTTCGCCTTGCAACCGGTGCCTTCCGCACTTTCCCCATTGAGAGCCTGTTGGTCGATGCTGGGGAGATGCCACTCGCTCTGCGCCGCGTGCAGTGCATCACTCGCCTGTACGCGCGAGCCCGGCGCCTCCCTCAGTCACCAACAGCTCTCACTGCATCCGCAGCTGATTTTGATGGTGCCTATGCCGCCGAGAGACGCCAGTCATACCCTAAGCCCTTTGGGTTTAGAACCAGGAAACTCCTTCGAGAGCTAAATATAGCTCTCGGGCCGGTGGCGCCCCTAGTTCTGCCCAGGACGCCACCCTGGAGGGTACCACATTTGGCTATTTGTCGCCACGCCTCTGCTCCCAAAGCTTGTACTGCGCCGGGAGTATTGCGTTCGACCTTTTTGGAGCACCCATCGTGTCACGCTGGTACCGTGCCAGTGTATACGGATGGCTCCAAGTCCCAAGATGGGGTCGGCTTCTACGCCGTATCCCCTCTGTTTGAAGTCAGCGGGGCTCTACCAGGCGCTGCGTCTGTCTTCACGGCCGAGCTGGTGGCAATACACCACTCGGTACGGGAGATTACGCGACGTGCCCGGTTCGGAGACCGGATTGTGATCTATAGCGACTCACAAAGCGCCCTGAGTGCTCTCGGGGCATTGGAATCTCCGCATCCCCTGGTTCGCGATATCCGTGACGCCACGGTTTTGGCGATCCGGGCGGATGTCGAGATTATGTTCTGCTGGGTTCCTGGACATGTAGGAATTGCGGGGAATGAGCGCGCCGATGAGGGCGCCAAAGAGTCCGCGAGGACTCTGCGACCGGACCAGCGTTTCGCTCTTCCTCACACCGACTACATGGCAGGAATACGGGCAGCTCTTCGGACTGCTTGGCAAAGAAGATGGGAGACGGTCGAAGGGAACTTAAAGTTGCGTGCCATTGCGCCGCGACTGTTCCCATGGACCTATCCCCCAATGCCGCGGCGGCTTCAGGTTGCTTTCTGTCGTCTCCAAATCGGACACACTCGTGTGACGCATCGCTATTCGATGGAGCGCTCGCCTGCGCCCTATTGCAACGACTGCGTCGTCCCCCAGACTGTTCGGCACATTCTTGTCGAATGTCCCAGTCTGGGTGATCTTCGCGCACGATACCTGTCCCAGTACCGGGATGGGCGGGGTCGCTACCGCCTGTCCCTTGTGCTCGGGACAGATTCGTGCACATTGACTTGTGGACTTGTTGACTTCTTGGGGGAGGCCGGCCTTCTCCCTATTATTTAAGCAAGGTTTGTTTGTTTTTTGTTTTTTTTTTTTTTTTTTGCATTTGTTTTTTTTGTTTTGTTTTTTGTTTGTTTTTTTCCTTTAGTTGCACGCTCCTGCGCCGGGGGGACCTCTCCCCGACGCACCAGCTTGCTTCCTTTCCCCCTTTTGGGGTGTTGTTTTTTTTTTCTCTCTTTAATTTTATTTTAAAGTAGCCTAGAACTAGGCCAGTTTTAATACGGCGACTAATGCCCAAGTAGGCAGTCGCCAGATGAGCTCTTAATAAAAAAAAAATCGAGCCCGCTGGCTTCAAACGCTTCCTCGTTATCCGCTCACCTGATGGCAGCATGTTGGCCAAGGGCAACATGATCCATCAGAGGAGAGCATTAGCTAGTGCAATTGGAAGAGAGCCTAAGGTGACCTGTTTCTCGGATGTGAGCCTTCTGGCGAATCCCGCCGAGACGGCCAAGATAAGTGCTCTTCGGACATTCATGGCACCCCGGTGAGTGTGATGCCGCACTCTACCATGAACTTTGTGAAAGGAGTAGTTTATTCGAGGGAACTCGTTGACTACTCCATTGAGGACATCACCTTAGAGCTGGCCGACCATGGGGTGGTCAAGGTTGAACGTGTGATGAGAAAACAGGGAGGGACCTCGAGACCCACCCCTACACTCTTCATGTTGGGGTGCCGCATCCAGCTTCTTCGAAGCAATGTGGTGCATATTTCCGTTAGAAAGAAATCCTTGCCGTTTAGACCGAGGATCGAATCTCATTCCGCGAGGCTAAGGACTTGGTCTTGGCGCGCCCGGCTCTGCCTGGGACGTCATATGCCTCAATAGTTAGAAAGGCACCCTCTGCTCCTAGCCCATCCAGGCCAACGAGCACGGTTGTTTCCGCGCCCATTCGGAGCCCTTCTGCAGGCTCTACTCCACCCGGGCGCTTCCCTGGTAAAGCTGGGGGGGGAAAAGGGTTCATACCAGCCCCGGCTAAAACCAGGGCTCCCCGTCTTCCCCCAGCGTGACCGTTTCCCGTAAGGCAAAACGGCCATGTGCCTCCACCGAGTCGTTAGACTAACATGAGGCAACACCCCTGAAGCTGGTCACTAGGCCATCTTCCGGGGTTCCTCGAAAAGAGGGCCCCCCCCCCCTGCCTCCGAAGCCGCAACGCCTGCCTAAGGTTTCGAGGCGGAGGGAGGAAAAGACTCGCATGGCGAGTCCAAACTTCCCCAATAAGTCCTCGAAGGCGACAGCGCCTTCAGCGCTTTGTCTGGCCAACAGCATCCGGGGTTCTGCCTTTGGGAAGCGTACGGCCATTTCCCTGAGGGTCTTCTGTTCGAGGTCGGCCGCCGCGTCTCCGAGCTAGGCCTGGAGGGCATATTCCTTAAATGGAATTGCCGTGGACTCCGGGCCAACTGGGCGGAGCTGTGGAGGCTCGTCTCGTCCCGTTCCCCGGGACCAACAGTGGCCAAGAGCTGAGAGACGCCAGTCATACCCTAAGCCCTTTAGGTTTAGGGCTAGAAAACTTCTTCGAGAGCTAGGTATAGCTCTCGGGCCACCCTAGAGGGTACCACCTTTGGCTATTTGTCGCCATGCCTCTGCTCCCAAAGCTTCTACTGGGCTGGGAGTATTGCGTTCGACCTTTTTAGACACACCTCCTTTCACGCTGGAACCGGCCAGTGTATACGGATGGCTCCAAGTCCCAATAGTGGGTCGGCTTCGACGCCGTATTGTCCTTTGTTTGGCCCCCTCCATATCTGGGATCTTTTCTTCACTAGTTGTTCCCAGAGAGGTTCTGGCCTTCTCGTGGTGAGGGGGATCAGCCCTGGGCCCCTTGGGGGTCCCATGGTGCTGCCAACAAGACCTTTAACATGCCCCTCTTTCTTTCCTCCCCTATTAGGTTCTCCTATTGCCCTTTATTTCCCCTTCTTCCTTCGCCTATCTAGTGGTCCTTATGGATACCCGAGCTCTGTTCGTTTTATGGATTGATTCCGAATTGGTCTTTCATGAAGTTGGAAGAGGCTGTGCATCCCCACCGCCTTCCTCTACCAAATGCCCAAGAGCAAACCATCGTTAGACCCCTTTTCTCCGTGGGTAGGAGAACTCGGGCAGTCTCTTAGGCTTATAAAGATAGTGTGGTGGATCCGTATCCATTCTCCAGAAGTCCATACCGGACGTAACTGATTATAGAGTTGCAGTAGTGCCGGCCCCTTGTAGGCCTCAATGGCGAGGAGTCCCGAGGGAGAATGCGAAGTTATTTATTTTTCCAATGGCTAGCCATAAACCTAAAACCTCCCCTTCTCGTGAGGGTTCTCGTGCCAAACGTTCCTTAGCTTCCCTTTCAGCCTTCTCTCGCTCCCCTTTCATCCTTCCCTCGCTCGTTGGACTCAGATTTAGATTTCCCCACGTTCTTGTCATGAGTTCATCATCTGACACCCGACTTGAAAAAGTCGATGTGTTCGACATCAATGAATCTTTTGAGTCCCGCTGTGGTGAACCCCACCGGATGTATTCAAGAGGCAGTGGTGATGTCGTAGTTAAGGTGTCATCCGACTCTCAATACAACCTTGTGCGAAATCTATCTTCGATAGCTGAAATTCCAGTAACTGTTTCTTCCCATCCGCCTCTGAATTTTGTCAAAGTCATTTTCCGTTCAAACGAACTATTGGACTACGACCCCACCCGCCTTCACAGCAAGCCTAGTTCCCAATGTGTCACATACGTACATAGGGTGACTAAAACATTAGGCTCCGCTAGAGTCCCAACCGCCACACTGATTTTATTATTCGAAAGACAAGAACTGCCGCAGTATATTAAAGCTGGGTACCTTCGTGTCCCGGTAAGTCCCTACGTTGAACTATCCAGACGTTGCTTCAAATCTGTAATCAATTTGGACATGTTGGCCGTGCCGTTCGGCACCTCCGATCCTGCGTAAATTGTAGCTCTGACTACCATGGCCCCGAATGCACCAAAACACCTCGTTGTGCTAACTGTGGAGGTACCCACAGTGCTGCGTCAAAACTCTGCTCTATATTCTTATATGAAAAGGAGGTGCTCGCTTTGCGCGACTCTCTACGTCTAGATATAAGAGAGGCCCGCCAGCGTGCTCGAGCACAAATCTCACCACTCGGTCGTCTCTTCTCTGACGTTTTACGTGACGCTGGATGAAACCGACCATCATGCTCGAGTCCCGACACGCCTGAAGCACTTCATCCTACATCTACTCGCACTATGAGAAACATTCAGGATATACAGTCGAAGCATCGCTCTCACACCGAGATAACCAATGTAGTCCCCCTCTCTCCAGCAGCTCTAGCTGGGAGAGGCGCTCAGGGTGAGACACTTGAAGACATCAGACTCTATCTGAAAGAATCCTCAACATCGACCAGTGAGGTTCATCCACCCGGCCCCGAGACCCGAAGCCCAGTGGTAAGAGGAAGGATTCCTCACCCGAGTCATCGACCACCAATAAGCGGGTAGCCTCTGGTAATGACTCGGCTGAACCCCGAGAATGTTCAATGGACTTTTTCCCTATTGCTGAACATTCTATGCCCTTAAGTCCGTCCCACCCTTCACAGGACTTAGGCCCCATCCTGATCCAAACTATGGAAAATATACACCCATCCCCACACACACCTCGCTCAGATCGCCTGTTCGTTCCACTCAACTTCTACTCATGATCCGATGGAAGCCATTGATACTCCAACATCACCAATCGCATCTGTTGTATGAACCCCTCAGACATTGAAAATCCTCTCGACCCATGAATCCGGATCTAGCGGCCGAAAATCCCTTCTCGATCTTCCTTTTTCGCCAGGATATGAGCCCGAATTACAATTGAGGGCCTCGGTCGGTTCTCAAAACACTCGAAAATAGCCCTAGTTACTGCTTCCGAAAGAACCCAACTTTGTGCAACAAGGTAGACCTAAACCGAGCTCGTGTGCTTCGCCAAAGAACCCTTCGTCAGGCTCGCCGAAACTCATGGCACCGTTACGTTTCATCAATTCCCTCTATGACACCTACCGCTAAGATCTAGAAGAGGATTAATAACATCAGGGGCCGTTATGCTGATCATTATACCTCCACACTGAACTTACACGGTTCCTTGGAGAATGACAGCCTGGCGGTCAGCAATGCTTTTGCTGACCAATTCCGAGTTGACAGCAGTGTCAGCCATTAAGATAAGGCTTTTCTATCCTAAAAATCAAAGGAAAAGTCTCATTCTCTCAAATTCACAACAAAATCTAACCTTCCATATAATGCTCTATTAAGCATCCATGAGCTGCGTAGCGCTTTGTCCCTTTGCAGAGCTACTTTCCCTGGCCTTGACGAGATCCGTTTCGATATGATTCGGCACCTACATCCACCCTCTACTCTCTTCTTAATGATTTGTACAACATTATATTGGTGAAGGGTTTTACCCATCATCATGGCACATTGGGATCATCCTTCCCTTTGTCAAACCGGGCAGGGACGGGTTAGACGCAGATCACTACCGCCCTATAGCTCTTACCATCTGTTTGAGTAAGTTGCCGGAAAAAATGGTGTTGGAGCGCCTAAACTGGTTCCTAGAAACCGATCACCTTCTCTCTCCATTTCAATGTGGCTTCCGCAAAGGTCATAGTACCCTTGACCTCCTTGTATGTTTCGGGGGATCGAGCCGGAAAGCTTTCTCATTAAAGCACCGAGTCCTGGCTATATTTTTCGATATTGAGAAAGTTTACGACACAACATGGAGATACGGCATCTTGAAGCAGCTATACGTCTGGGGTATGAGAGGCCTTTTACCGTCACTTATTCAAAGTTTTTTAGCATCTCGATCCTTCAAGGTACGTATTGGAGACGCATACTCTGACCTGCAACCCCAAGAGGAGGGAGTTCCTCAGGGCACTGTTTTATGTTTTATAATTGCGATCAATTATATTATTTCGTCTCTTCCAGAGGGTGTATCGGCAACTCTGTTTTTCGATGGTTTAGCACTATACTGTTCCTAACCCCACCTTCCACCAGCAGCGCGTCGGCTACAACTGGCGGTCAATGTTGTCTCAAAAAGAGCACAACTTAAGGGATTCCGCTTTTTTACGAACAAAACCGAAGCAATATATTTCCACCAGGGTAGAAGGGTTCTTGTTCCGCCATATATCTCCCTACAAGGCGAAGATATAGAGTTTGTCTCCGAGTTTCGGTTTCTTGGCGTAACTCTCGATCCAAAGTTATCCTGGTTACCACACCAACGCCGTCTTCGAACGAACTGTCTGCGGGCTCTAAACATTTTTGAAAGTCCTCTCACACACTTCATGGGGCAGCGACCGACAAACATTGTGGACATTATACACAGCCCTCGTCCAATCCAAAATGAATTATGGCTGTCAAATTTACTCAACGGCTTCCCCTTCAGCCCTTAAAATGCTGAACCCCAATCGAAACCTCGGAGTTCGTCTCTTCAGTGGAGCCTTACGTACTTCTCCTGTCAACAGCCTTTACTGCGAGAGTGGGGTACTCTATTTTCCCTACCATAGACTTCAAATATGCATGCGATACCTCTGCCGAGTACAGCAAGCACCTGTATCAGAGGTTTAAAGATGCCTGTATGCCCCCGAATCAACGGCAGCATTTGATAAGTTGCCATCTTTACCCCGCCCCTTGAACCTTCGCAAAGGAGATCATCTCTCTAACCTGGGTGCTCCAAGGGTCCTTACCCTTCCATCCCTACTGACCCCTAGTTGGCGTGCTCCTCTTCCCACAGTATGTACCAACATATGGAGCCTGGAAAAGTCTTCTATGGACCATCGCATCATTAAGAGCCTGTTCTTAGAGCATTTGACCTCGCACAAACAACGCTGCCAATTATACATGGATGGCTCTAAGGCAGACATTGGCGTGGGCGCCGCAGCCATCTACCCAAGAAGAGAATTCTTAACTTTATATTTACCGCCAGCAGCATCCATTTTTACCGCTGAACTTTCAGCAATCCTTTTAGCCTTTCGACTCATCCAAATTTTACTTTTTAATGATTTTGTCATTTTTTCCGACTCAAGGAGTGTTTTACAGTCAATTAGATATGTTAATGCGTCCCATCCCTTAGTCACAGAAATTTGCAACTGGCTGGTCCAAAATGCGTTCCGATATAGAATTAATATTTGCTGGGTCCCTGGGCATGTGGGGGTCCTGGGCAACGAGAGGGCTGATCGGGTGGCCCGCTCAGCACATTGTGTGTCTTAGAGACTACTTTCCTTCAATAAGAAAGTATATTTTTCAACTGTGGCACAATGAATGGGATGAGTATTCATCATCCAAACTGTATGAATTAAAAATTCTGTTCACTCTTGGCTCTCGAACCGTCATAGATTGCCGCCATTGGAGGTAGCCCTTTGCCGAGTTCGCATTGGTTACACAAGACTTACTCACGGCCATCTTGTTTCGAGTGATGTTCATATCAGCCCTTGTGTCGTTTTTCTGGTGGGCACCAATCGGTTGCTCACCTTTTATTAGATTGCATCCATTTTGCCACTCTCCGGTTGTCCTGTTTCCCCACCCTTTTAACTATCCCTCAACACACCCGTCTTCGATTCATATTGGCAGAGGAATCTGTTAACCCTTCGTTTTATTTAAAAGATTTTATCACAAAGTGGTCTCTGCCACCTTTTATAGATGTCGTGGTATGACATTACATTATATCAATACCATATTATATCTATGAGGGAGGGACCAATAACTTGAAAGTGAACCGACAAAAGGGACGGAAAACCACGAGCTCAGACGGGCAGAGTAGCGTGAGAGAGTGGAACGAGGTCAGGTAATTTATGGACAATGGTAAAGCTCCAGGTTACTTAAAGAGACATGTACAAAAATATAATTTTATTTACACAAAAATAATAAGAGAATTGATGGGTAAAATTACCTTAGAAAATTAACGGGCAAAATCACATCAGTAAATGAAAGGGGGGAATTGTAGTTATAAATCAGGCTATGAAGTTAGAACTTAAGGTATTCCCGGAGGAGACTATTCAAATAGGGGGGGGATTAACTCAATTGGGTTACTAAAAGGGAAAGAGGGGTTGGCTTACGGATGTTTTCTGCACTTGAGGTGAGGCCGCTCGGAATTCAAATCGGGAGGTTAAAGTGATGACGGTTCTCCAAAAGTAAGGAGGGGGGGTAACTTCCGGTTCAGAGGAGAGGATTTCGGCTACCCGAAATGAGGAGGGCTTCGACAGGAGTTGATGAAAGAAGTCGGGAAAAATCACTCGGGGCGATCGTTCAGTGGAATTACCTCCTGGCTGGGGCTAATTCCAAATACATAAAATAGTGCAGCTGTCACTTTGCTTTGTTGCTAGCACTTGACTTGGAACCATGGGGAAATCTTTAGGGTTCTGGGCGAGACTTCTCAACTCTGTGTCTCTTCCGGGAAGTCGAGCGTTATTTATGTCCGAGGCCCTCCCCGGAGTTGGGGGTTAGCGGGAAACAGCTCTACTCTCGAAGAGCCTCGAATCTTCTTGCAGAGCTATTTTAGCCCATATAAAGGTGAATCGTGGGGGACTCGATTCGAGGCTACCGCTTGTGGAAGGGGGAGGGTAGGCTTACCACTTTAGGCCTAGCCGGGCCTTCTGCTGCACATGTGAGTTCCTTTCTGCTAAATATCTTCCACGTGGGGATTCCCTCACAATAGATAATTTGCCTCGTTTTATCCTAGCTGACATAGAGAATCCACTTAGATCGGGCAGCAACCCACTAGTTCTTTATCTAAAGCCCTAAACTCTCTGTTTTAAGTCAGCAGGGCTCTGCCAGGCGCTGTGTCTGTCTTCACGGACGAGCTGGTGGCAATACACCACTCGGTACGGGAGATTACGCGACGTGCCCAGTTTGGAGACCGGATTGTTATTTATAGCGATTCACAAAGCTCCCTGAATGCTCTCGGGGAATTGGAATCTTCGCATCCCCTGTTTCGCGATATCCTTGACGCCACGGTTTTTGTAAGCCGGGCGGATGTCGAAATTATCTTTTGCTGGGTTCCTGGACATGTAGGAATAGCGGGGAATGATAGAGCCAAAGAGCCCGCGAGACTTGGCGACCGGACCAGTGTTTCGCTCTTCTTCACACCGACTACATGGCAGGAATACGGGCAGCTCTCCGGGCTGCTTGGCAAAGAAGATGGGAGACAGCCGAAGGTAACTTAAAGTTGCGTGCCATTGCGCCGCGACTGTCCCATGGACCTACCCCCAATGCCGCAAATGCTTTAGGTTGCTTTCTCTCGTCTCCGAATTGCACACGTTCGCGGGACGCACCGCCATTTAATGGAGCGCTTGCCTGCGCCCTACTGCGAAGACTGCGTTGTTCCTCAGACTGTTCAGCACATTCTTGTTGAATGTCCCAGTCTGGGCGATCTATTAAAGAATTCGATCTTGAATTTATAAGCCTGTAAACTTAAGGACCATCTCATTAGTCTTGGACTAGAACCTTTGAACTTCTTCAAATAAAGTAGGGGTGGTGGTCTGTTTGAACCAGGAATTCTCTTTCAGGGAGGTATTCGTTCAGCTTCTGAATATTCCAAACTAAGGCCAAAAATTCCTTTTCGATGGCGAAATATGCCTTCTCTCTGCCCGAGAGCTTCCTGCTGGTGTATGTGACAGGCTTCAGAATACCTTCCTCTGACATTTGAAGTAATACACAGCCCAACCAAGTATCTGACGTATCAGTCCTTACATAAAACGTCCTATTAATGTCCGGTAGACTCAAGACTGGCCAGGAACAAAGAGTTTCTTCAGGGTGTCAAAGCTGGAGAGCAACTCTTCCGACCAATTATATGGTTCACAAATATGCTTCTTTAAAAGGTCTGTCAAAGGGTCAATTAAGAAGGCGTAATTATGGATGAATTTTCGATAGAATGAGGCCGTACCAAGGAAAGACCGCAGTTGTTTCTTCGTTCTAGGGGGTGACATATTTAGTATGGCTCCAACTTTTTCTTGCATGGGCTGAATTGTATCTTGTCTAAGTTGAAGACCTAAGTACCTTATAGTTTGATAACCGATGAAACATTTAGAAGGGCCGATGGTCAATCCATGTTCCCTCAACCTGGTCAGCACATTCCTCAAAAAGACTAGATGATCACTCCATGACTCTGAGTAAATATAAATATTATTAAAGTAACAAGATACATTCCTGAGCCCATGCAAGACCAACCTCATAAGTCTGATGTATGAGGCACAAGCTGTGACTAGACCGAAAGGCATGCACTTAAACTGCATCAGTCCTCTTGTCAGGGTAGAGAAGGCCGTGTACTTCCGAGATTCTTCGCCCAGGGTAATCTGAAAATAAGCTTTACGAAGATCTAGCTCAGAAATAAATTTAGCTCCCTTAAATTTGTGAAGATCTTCATCGATCGTTGGCATCGGCGTCAAATTCCGCAACAGCGTTGATGTTTCTGAAGTCGATGCATATCTCCACGATTTGTCTAGCTTCTTTACCATTACTACTGAATGACGATGGTTCAGTTATGTCTAAGTTATACATCTTCTCAATTTCTTCATTAAAAGAATCTCTGAGGTGTAGTGGAATACGATACGGTTTTTTTTTCGAATTGGTTGGGACGTTTTGATCCTGATCTTATGGATGTATGATTGAGTTCGTCCAGGAACATCTTTAAGAACGTCTGTAAATTCTCCCAGAATCAATGTCGACTCTTTCTTCTCCATTGCCGGCAAATTGTCTGAGACATTCACCTCCTTGGCTGAGGATTTATCGCTCTGTTCCGTCTGGTAACTAATTCCTTCAAGAGAGCTATGATCTTCCTCTTCTTCTATGGCTGTGAAATTAGCGTCTAGTCCAAGAGCATCTCCACGATCCACGATCTCATTATGTCCCAAATTGCAATTTTGAAGTTCATGGTCGTCATCTCTGGAGTAGAATTTCTTTAGCATGTTCGCCTGGAACAACTTCAGGTTGTCGTTAACGTTCACAACGTAATTCAAGTCTTTATTATTTTCGAGTACTTCATATGGTCCTTTCCACCTCATAAGAAGCTTGTTGTTATCCGTGGGGAGTAAAATTAAAACTTTGTCTCCAGTTGTAAAGGATCTACTTTGAGACTTCTTATCAAAGTATTCCTTATAAAGAGTCCTGTTTACTTCTGCATTTTCAGCTGCTATCTTTGCTGTCTTTTCCAGTTTCTGAGGAAGGTCGAATATATATTGGTAAGTGCTTCGGGACGGTTCATTGGTTTGTTGGTTGGTCCAAAGTTCTTCAAGGATGGAAAGAGGCCCTATTACTCTGCGTCCTTAGAGTAGTTCAAATGGGAGAAAATTTTAAAGTATCATGAGGGGTTTCTCTCACTCCAAACAAAGTAGCAGGAATATATCGATGCCATTCCTTAGGGTAGTCTTGGCCCAATTTTTTAAGGATGTTCTTGATTACTCCGTTCATCTTCTCGCAGACTCCGTTTGGGTGATACGGGTAAGTAAAGAGAGGTCGGATTGTTAGTAGCGTGTTAAACTCTCCTATAAGTTCTGAGACAAACTAACGGCCTCGGTCACTTAAGATCACTTTAGGTATCCCTACACGCGAAAATAATGATATTAAGGCTTCTGCTACGAAGATAGAGTCGATGTTCTTAAGAGGGACTGCTTCTGGAAACCGCGTTGCCAAATCCACAATGGTTAGAATGAAACGATGACCGTCGGGGGTTGGTGGTAAAATAGGTCCAAAGATATCAATGGCCACTCTTGATGAGGGTGTTGTTATCATCTCTGGAAGTTTAAGAGGAATAGGCTTAATCTTCCTTTAAACTAATTGACAGACTTCACAGGACCTGCAGAATACAAGGAAGAAAGCCGGCCTTTCCCCAAAAGTTTATCAGTCCACCAGTCATGGTGCACGCACTCGACCCGAGTACAAGGGACAGGCGGTAACGACCCTGCCCATCCCGGTACCGGGACAGGTAACGTGGGCGAAGATCACCCAGACTGGGAAATTCGACAAGAATGTGCCGAACAGTCTGGGGGACGATGCAGTCGTCGCAATAGGGCGCAGGCGAGCACTCCATCAAATAGCGGTGCGTCACATTAGTGTGTCCGATTCGGAGACGACAGAAAGCGACCTGAAGCCATCGCGGCATTGGGGGATAGGTTCATAAGAACAGTCGCGGCGCAATGGCACGCAACTTTAAGTTCCCTTCGACCGTCTCCGATCTTGTTTTTAAGTAGTCCGGAGAGCTGCCCGTATTCCTGCCATGTAGTCGGTGTGAGGAAGAGCCAAACGCTGGTCCGTCGCAGAGTCCTCGCGGACTCTTTGGCGCCCTCATCGGCACGCTCATTCCCAGCAATTCCTACATTTCAGGAACCCAGCAGAAGATAATCTCGACATCTGCCCGGCTCGCCAAAACCGTAGCGTCACGGATATCGCGAATCAGACGATGCGGAGATTCCAATGCCCCGAGAGTCCTCAGGGCGCTTTGTGAGTCGCTATAGATCACAATCCGGTCTCCAAACCGGGCACGTTGCGTAATCTCCCGTAGAGAGTAGTGTATTGCCACCAGCACAGCCGTGAAGACAGACGCAGCGCCTGGTAGAGCCCCGTTGACTTCAAACAGACGGGATACGGCGTGGAAGCCGACCCCCTCTTGGGACTTGGAGCCATCCGTATACACTGGCAAGGTACCAGCGTGACACGATGTGTGCTCCAAAAAGGTCGAACGCAATACTCCCGGCGCAGTACAAGCTTTGGGAGCAGAGGCGTGGCGACAAATAGCCAAATGTGGTACCCTCCAGGGTGGCGTCCTGAGCAGAACCAGGGGCGCCACCGGCCCGAGAGCTATATCTAGCTCTCGAAGGAGTTTCCTAGCCCTAAACCTAAAGGGCTTAGGGTATGACTGGCGTCTCTCGGCGGCATAGGCACCATCGAGATCAGCTGCGGATGCAGTGAAAGCTGTTGGCGCCTGAGGGAGGCGCCGGGTTCGCGCGTACAGGTGAGTGATGTACTGCACGTGGCGCAGAGCGAGTGGCATCTCTCGAGCATCGACCAACAGGCTCTGAATGGGGGAAGTGCGGAAGGCACCGGTCACAAGGCGAAGGCCGGTGTGGTGGATCGAATCCACCTTCCGCAATAAACGCTCGGCTGCGGATGCATAAAACTCGCATCCGTAGTCGAGCTTCGAACGAACAAAGGATCGATAAAAAAGTAGGGCAGTAGCCCTATCAGCGCCCCAAGCGCTGAACGTCACGGAACAGAGAATGTCCATGGCACGGGTACAAGAGAGCGTAAGGCTGCGAATATGAGCCTCCCAGGTGAGGCGTCGGTCGAATACAAGACCAAGGAAACGGTGCCACTCAACCACATCCAGGCGTACCCCATTAAGAAACAAATCTGGGTCGGGGTGAAGCCGTGGATGGCGGCAGAAGTGCACCACCTTAGTCTTGGCCAAAGAAAAAAGAAACCTGTGCGCTTCGGCATAGCGAGAGACGCGGTTCAATGCCTGTTGGAGTCGAAGCTCCAGAGTTGGCATCTGGGCCGCGCCAAAAGAGATCAATAGGTCTTCCACGTAGAGCGTAGCGAGAACATCTTCCGGCTGCACCGAGGTGATGCCGTTGATGCTCAGGGCAAAGAAGGGGACACTGAGGACACTTCCCTGCGGGACACCCTCTTCCTGCTCCTTTGGGCCGGAGAGGGCTCCCCCCACCCGTACGCCAAATCGACGATCTCGCAAAAATTCAAATATAAACATTGGGAGGCGTCCCCTCGCCCCCATCGTGTGGAGAGTCTCCATGATACCGTATCGCCATGCGGTGTCATAGGCCTTCTCCAGATCGAAAAACACCGTGGCGTAGTGCTGTATACGAAGGAAAGCCTCGCAGACGGCATTTTCCAGTCGGAGCAGAGCATCCGACGTGGAGTGGAACTTGCGGAAGCCGCACTGTCCGGAAGACAGATGGCCTCCGCTATCCAGGAAAAAGGCTAATCTAACATTTACCAATTTCTCCATCAACTTACACACGCAAGAGGTTAGAGAGATTGAGCGGAAACCGGTCGGAGTAGAGTGATCTCTCCAAGGTTTGCCAAATACAAGCACAGTAGCGATTCGCCAGGAGTCTGGGAGAAGACCTTCCACATAGATCCTATTGAACAGATCTAACAGAAAGGCCATGCCTCCTTCACCCAGGTGTCGAAGCATGGCGTACCGGACATCGTCCGGACCATGGGCGGTGTCCGCGCACAAAGCGAGAGCGGAACGCAACTCACTCACAGTAAACCTGTCGTTGAAGGGTTCTCCGCCTCTGGAGGTAAAGTCCAGGCGGCGGCCTTCCGCGACATCACGACGTGCATTGCATGCTGGCGGAGCAGCATCACGGCTAGAGAATGCGGAAAAAGCGGTCGCTAAGGATTCCGCCACGGACGCGGGATCCGAGATTGCGGTCCCATTTTCCTGGAGAACGGGAGGGGGGTCCTGCGAGAACTTGCCCCGAATCCTTTTGACTCGCCTCTACACCTCAGATAAAGGGGCCTTCCCGTTAAGTGAAGACACGTATGCCCGCCAAGAAGAGCGGCGGGCGTGCTTCGAAATATACCGGGACCTAGCCCTAGCCCGACGAAATTCAGCGACAGTGAAATCGTTCGGGCGGCGCTTATAGCGCATGTAGGCATAACGCTTCTGTTTCAAGGCCGTCTCACACTCGGTCGACCACCATGGAAGTGGTCGGCGTGCAAAACGGCCAGACTTCCTAGGAATAGTAGTCAGGCCCACGGCGATGAGGTTGCCGGAGAAGAACTCAACGGCCTCATCTACCGACCTAAACTCCTCGACTGAGATAGAGAATTCAGTCATTTCCTGAAATGCCGGCCACCGCGCCCGTGCCAAGCACTACCGAGGTGGTCTTTCTAGCGGCAGTTGCCCTGAAAATGATACTTCAATGGAAAAGTGATCACTACCATGGAGGTGATCGACCACCCCCCAATCAAAATCAAGCTGCGCATCCGAAGAGCACAAAGATAGGCAAGGCAAGACAATGAAGCGGTTCTCGGACAGTGATGCGTAAACTCATCCACGATTAGGACACCCATCTCAAGGTCTTCGATCAGATCAGCAAAGACTTGTCCCCTGGGATTTATTGAATAATCTCCCCAGAGAGGATGCCTGCCGTTCAGATCTCCAAGCAAGAGATAAAGCCTTGGCAACCGTGCCACTACGCGGCGGAAGTCCCCCGCTTCGAAGTCAGCTGACGGTGGAATGTACGCAGAAATGATAGTATACCTCCTATCCAGGTGCAGCTGCACAGCCACTGCCTGAAAGGAAGAACTGAGACATCATGCCGGGTGTAAACCGCGCATCCCCTAGCCCGGCCATCCCGCGGTGGTGGGGACTCAAGACCCTTATACCCCAGGATGGCAGGCAGGGGGCACCCGCCTAGCATGGTCTTCTGCAAAAATATAGCTAACGGGGAACGGGACGAGACGAGCCTCCGCAGCTCCTCCCAGTTGGCCCGGAGTCCACGGCAATTCCATTGAAGGAATATGCCCTCCAGGCCTAGCTCGGAGGAGACGCGGGGGCCTTCCTCGAACAGAAGACCCTCACTGGAATGGCCGTACGCTTCCCGGGGGCAGAACCCCGGGCGCTGTTGGACGGACAAAGCGCTGAAGGCGCTGTCACCTTCGAGGACTTATTGGGGGAGGTTGGGCTCGCCATGCGAGTCTTTTCCTCCCTCCGCCTCGAAACCTTAGGCGGGCGTTGCGGCCTGGGAGGCGGAGGGCCCTCTTTTCGAGGAACCACCGTCTCCGAGCCACTCGCTCCACCTCGGGGCGTGTGCGAAGTAGCCGAAGCTCTTCTGTTGCTGTCCTCCTTTCGGGGGACGGCTTTAGGACCCCCTGAAGATGGCCTAGCAACCATCTTCAGGGGTTTTGCCTCCTGTGAGTCTAACGACTCGGTGGAGGCGCGTGGCCGTTTCGCCTTACGGAAAACGGTCACGCTAGGGGAAGAGGGGGAAGCCCTGGTTTTAGCCGGGGCTGGGTATGAACCTTTTTTGCCACTAGCTTTACCAGGGAAGCGCGTAGGTGGGGTAGAGCCCTCAGAAGGGCTCCGAATGGGCGTGGAAAGAACCGTGCTCGTTGGCCTGGATGGGCCAGGAGCAGAGGGTGCCTTTCTAACTATTGAGGCATAGGACGTCACAGGCAGAGCCGGGCGCGCCAAGACCAAGTCCTTATCCTTGCGGAATGAGAGTCGATCCTGGGCCTGAATGGCCAGGATTTCTTTCTCAAGGAGATATGCACCACATTGCTTCGAAGAAGCAGGGTGCGGCTCTCCGCAATTGACACACTTGGCCACACACGATTTGGACTTATCGTGTGCGACCTTGCGGCAATTTACATAGACTTCGGGTGACCCGGACTTTGCACGTCTACATAAGCGATTCGTATGGCCGAAGCGGTGACAGTAATATCACCACCCAGAAGTGGCACGAATGCCTTCACGCGGTAGCGGTATTAACCGGCACGCACCGACTCAGGAAGCTTGTCACAGTCGAACGTGACGAAGAGTGTAGGGATGGGTCTCGAGGCCCCTTCCTGTTTTCTCATCACACGTTCGAACTTGACCGCCCCATGGTGCCAGCTCAAGGGTGATGTCCTCAATGGAGTAGTCAACGAGTTCCCTCGCATATACTACTCCTTTCACAAAGTTCATGGTAGAGTGCGGCGTCACACTCCCGGGGTGCCATAAGGTGTCCGAAGAGCACTTATCTTGGCCACCTCAGCAGGATTCTCCGCATTCGCCAGAAGGCTTCCGTCCAAGAAACGGGTCACCTTCGGCTCTCTACCAATTGCACTAGCCAATCCTCTCCTCTGATGGATCATGTTTTCCTTAGACAACATGGTGCCATGAGTAGAGCGAATAACGAGGAAGAGTTTGAAGCCAGCGGGCTCGAAAACACCAGGTAACCTCTAAATGAGGGGCCCCGATGTCATCGAGGCTCCGCCCCGTGCACTTTTGGTATTAGTCAGGGGTTCCGCAACCGGGGGGGGCGAGGGGCTGGATGTGCCGGTCTTGGCTTGGTCGCTTGCCAAAGTGGCAGCAGACCCATCCGCGGATGGAGAGGAGCCCCGAGTCTTCTTAGTCTTTTTCGTCCTTTTAGCCCTTTTCTTTTTTGGAGAGGAGGGCGGGAAAGGAACCCGCTTCTCACCTCCGCCATTAGAAGCCCCTAGGCCAGATGGACTGGCCTCAGCCAGGTCCTTCTCCGAAATGGAGAAGGTCCTGGTGGTCGCAGGGGTATCATCCGGAGGAGATCCCTCCCCTCCCTGTACTGCCTCAGAATTCCCAGCTGTTTGAGGAGGACCTTGCATAGGGGCGGATTCGGGTTCGGTGCTTGGCGCCGAGCTCGGATTCCCTCCCCCTCCATGGAAAGCCCTACCGTCTGAAGCAGGGTTTCCTCAAGGACCATGTCTATCACAGGAGGGGCCTCCAGTTGGCCATCCCCTCCCAGGACATCGCAGGTCCCCTTGGCAGCGTCACCAGTCTTTTGGGGGGAGGCACAGGCCTTGACCCCGGAAAGGTTCAAGATTCTTGCCAGCAGGTCTTTTGAGGGAAGCAACCAAAGGGTCCTGGCTTTCCTCTCCCCCCTAAGGGGGTTTTCCCTACCGAGCTGCTTCGATGGGGAGCGGCTGGCTAAGGGCTGCCTGCTGGCTTTCTTGGCAGTCCCCTTGGAAAGAAAAGAGGGGACTGCCGCTGGAAAAAGGGAGGTGCCCGAAAGCACCTCCAGAGAAGGGGGTGAGGGGGAGTCCCCTACACTTGTAAGCAAAGGAGAGGAGTAAGCCTCGTCTCCGGTTGAAGAGATATGGAGGGTCATCTGGGCAAGCACAGGGGGGGGACCTCCATTTTTTCTGTGGAGCTGCCCGAGAGCGGCTCAGTCGTTTCTACAGGGGGAGTTAAAGGGTTTTTTTGGTTGGACTCATCATTGGGCATGGTGACCCTCTTTTTATTACGGGATGCATCCGCTCATCACCTCTCGCAGTTGCCCGCACTGCGAGAGGTGCTTGCAGGCGGGGCAGAGCCAGGCGCCGCCATTTGGGACCACCCCTCCCGCCTGGCGGCCTGGCAGTCCATCGGCATGGCGGCTTTACCTTAGACGCGGCGTAAAAATGGATAGAATTTGAAGATGAGAGGAAAAGGGATGTGAGGAAGGTATGGGTGGGGAAGAAGCAGGTTGTTAAAAAAAAAACATCCCGAACCGTAGCTCAGGGGTTAGGGAACATTGTCCCCTCTCCCCTCAGCCCCGATCCGGGACGGTTGGCTTGAGAAGAAGGTCAGCATCTACCCTGTGAAATAAGAGGCTGATCACAGAAAGTTGTGGGAGAGGTTGTATTAAAAGCGTCTATGTAGGGAAGAAATACAGGCTATCTGAAGTAGTGAAGAGAGGCTAAGCTGGGGCCGGACGGAGCGCTGGATCCCGTCAGCACGGCGTCCAGGATGGCAAATCACCGCGCCCCTTACGGGGTCTGCTTGCTCTAGGCCACAGGAAGGTTTCGAACACTTTAGAAGCCGTTTTCCTTTGGTGAAAAATGACCAGCGAGTGGGGACTCGTGGGCCAGTTGTAAGATGAGTTTCCTACATCTTAGAGGAACAGCCCTGGCCTTTTGACCTATTTCATGTCTTTTAGGGCTATCAATACACACACTATTTAATAATCCTTGTATCATTTCATACTTGAATTTGACTTTGTTTTTAAAAGCGCTTTCTATAAACCCACGGTTACGACGTTCTCTGACATTATTTAACGTAGGGCACTGGTCTGGAAGCGATTTAAATTCAGCCGGAGTTACCTTAAGTAAATCAAATGACGCTTTAAAAAGAGTGATATCCTTCTTTGTTTGGGAAGTCATTGTCCTAGTCTGAACTAGGTTAACAGTCGCTTCACAAGTGGATATTTTCGTACCATCAGCTGCTATGATATTGTTGCCTAAAAGAACATTACTGCATTTAAGGATGCCACGAACTGCTCAAATCAAACCTTTGAAAAATTTGCAGTCAAGATGACAATTAACAATCGGAAATTTGTTAACGTTCCCAAGGAAATCCATGACCAAACACATTTCAGCTTTTGCTAAATCGGAATCTGGTAACAGATGGTCAGCAACCATAACACAGGAACAGCCTGTCCCTCAAAATTGTAACATTTGTCCCATTGATGGAACCACTTTGCGTATGCCTCAGGCGGGAAGGTACAAATACCGTCCTGTCTCCGTGTTGTAAACGATATTTAACTTTTCTGCCTTTTTGGTTCGGAAAAAAGAGGAAGGGTTCTGAGATCAATTCTTCTTTGTGTGTCCTGCGACGCCGCACGAATAACATCTTACCTTCTTTAGTGACGTTGGCGTTGGTTCTTTCATCTTCATTCTACTTTGATTCTTTTGTCCACTTTTCCTATCCCTGTTCTGCCATTTCTGTAAGAGACTTATGGTTACATTCTTTTATAAAGAATTTAATATCCATGGGACACGCATGCAAAAACTGGTCCCTAAGCACTAAGTCTTTTAATTCGATGAAATCAAATCCTACCTTTTTATTGTCCAACCAAAATCTAAAAATTTGACTTAGGTGATTTGAGAATTGGGTGTAGGTTTCGTCTGTCTCGATTCTCATCGACCGGAACTTTTTCCTATAGAATTCTGATGTTTTCTTAAATGCTGATAGTAATTCGTCCCTCACTGTATCATAATCTTGTATGATTTCTGTGGGGAGCGCCGCAAATATATTCATAGCTTTTCCCTTGAGTAAGGAACCCAGTTGTATTGCGTAGATCTCCTTAGGCCATCCTGATAGTTAGGCAATCTTCTCAAAACGGAGCAAATATGATGTTAAGTCATTTCCTTCCTCGTAAGCTGGTAACTTAAATGTCGGGATCATTACGGTTGGGTTCAGATTTTCATTACTTTAAGCACCTTCTAGTCTTTCCTTCTAGTCTTGATTCTTTTTGAAGTTCTAATTTTCTTAATTCATGCTGTCTTTCCTTTTCTCTTTCCTCGCGTTCTTCCTTCGCTTCTCTTTCTTCTCGTTCTTTAGCACGTTCTTCTCGGTCCATTTCTTGTTGGTCCTTGATGAAATCTACTAACTTTTCACTAGCAAGTTCCATACTTTCCCCTAATTCCCTAAGATCTGCTAATGATAAATATTTGGACATTTTAAGAATGAACTGAGCTACAAAAGTTCCCAAAAAATAACCTTTCCTCTGAAGAGGAGTTTTATCACCTTCGACTGTGTGTTACAGTACCTTCTCACGACTCAAGTTAGGCGGAAAGCAGGGTGAGTATGAACAACTGCACACCCCTTTCTTTTTACTCTGTTGGGATAAATTAAACCAAGTGTGAAACTTAAAATATAGAGTTAGGCACACAAATTTACCACCAACAATTTAGTAATAACCTTTCAAATAATGAGAGATAACCAAATATACAATAGTAAAAAGAAAACAGTACGGATGTACCCCCCGAAAAATGAGAAGCCGTATTTACCGTCAAAGGATTTAAAAGAAATTTAAATGCCCGAATGTCTTATTCGGCAAAAAAAACAACAACCATAAAGGCAAGGAAATCTAGACCGTAACTCCAAAACTCATAAGGACGAAAAATTATTTGCTATTACGTCAGGTGTAATCTGAAAAGGTCAAGCTGGAAAAGGAGCCTTGCGGGGAAAATTTAGATTATCGTTGAAAACTAAATCTCACGATCCTTACAATACACAATCCTAATCGGATCCTGTTTGCAGCGCGACATGTAAGTGAGCTATTACCACCCACTTTTTTGATCGTGAGGACAAAAAATTAAACTATAGTAAATTAAGTAGTTTACAATAAAGTAAATAAAGTAATTTGTCAACAGTAAATACACAACAGAGGAAAGAACCCAAATTAATGCGAAAATTAAACCGAGGCTAAGCTCCAAAGAAAGTGACAAATTTTTCTGACGGTGAACGACCGAGGGGTTGATTTGGCGCAGTTCTACGCTTGGCTCAGATTATAGTTTTCGACTGCTGTTTGAGCCGAATTTCTTGAGTTAGAGTTCGGTTAATCACGAAGATGAATTTCCTTTATGTTGATGTTTCAGAAACTAGAGTCAAGGTTTTGGTTTAATGTTTGCCCGATCTCGGGTCGTCTAGGCGCCGTGCGGCCAATGGGCGCGCGCGAGGTGGTGATTAGTTGTCTGAGAGTGAGACGAGTCGCATTTGGACGATAGTTAAATAATTTGCGCGATTGTTGAGTTTCGGGTGCTTTCCTTTACAATATCATCTGACCATACGACCTTCAAAACTTTCAAAAACTCATTGAAAAGTAAAATGGTTACCATCCAACCGACCTACGGAACTACCTAGTACCCTATCGAAAAACAGTATCACTCAAGCTCAGAAAAGTCCAGCTTCTGGTCCTCGCGCTACTGGATCTCGCTCCAGTCCTACCTCTGCATACGTCGATCCATTCTCAAGTGAGTTTGATCTAAATCTGGATTACCACCGGTTCCTAGTCCCTAGCTCAGACTTATTTTCCCTTTTCGAAAGTGGATGTTTTCGAAATTAGTGAAGATTACGATAGGCGTTGCGGCTAACCACGTCGTACTTGGTCTGGTAATAATCGTAACCTTGTCGAGGTGTTCTACAGTCTCGTTCCCCGTCTATCTCCCACCGCAAGAGACTGCAATCCAAGCTTTCAGGTCAGTGTGTCATCGATGCCCAAAGGAAAGTTCAAACCGTCAATGGTGTGCGAATTAATACAGCTATGCTCTTCCTAACCTTTGATCGGCAGCAGTTGCCTACTGACGTGAAGGCGAGATACCTTCGCATACTCGAAACGTCACTTATCCCACCTGATGCTTCAACTGTCGCATGTTTGGCATTATGGGCCAGAACTGTGTCCATTAGCGCGTTTGTTTCGATTGTGTACTCCTTTATCATGGCAAATCTTGCGGTCACCCCAACGTATGCCACAACTGTAAAGAAACACGGCGCCTTGTCATCTTCTTGTGTCGTCGTCCTCTTTGAAAAAGACAGTTACTCCGCGTCGCGCACACAGTTCGCATGCGTGAAGCCCGTAATAGGATTGTGGCAAAATGTGTCCGCTTCTCGGAAACCCCCAGTCCCCCAAATATCCGAGGTAGAACATTGCAAGAGCAAATTTGGGCAACTTTCATGGAGGCTTCTTTCACAAATGCTTCCATTGTCGAAAAATGATTTAAGGAAGAAACAAGTTAGGCAGCTGGCCAATCCAAGTGGATTGTAAATGGCAGCAGGAACAAATGGGGGGAGGGGTTAGTAATAAAAGAGGGAAAATACCACTATGAGATAAAAAAAAAATGAAGGTACAAAAGATTCCTCTGGCAGAAGGGAGGGTTGGCGGGGCAGGTGACGGATAGTGGAAAGTGTCTGGGAAACAGGACGATCGGAGAATGGCGAAATGAGGACATTCTAGTACAAGATGGGCGATCTATTTGTCCTAATCACAAAAACGGCAGCAAGGGCTGATTCAAGCGCCAGCCGAAACCGGATGGCCTGGTTAAGTAGCCGATGCGAACGTGGCAAAGGGCGACTTCTAAGGACCGTAGTTTCTGAAGGCTGAGGGCCAAGAACGGACAGACTTTTTGATATTATATAATTTAAATGATTTACATCCATCCTATTCTTCCTGCCACAAATGAAAATACAATCTCTTATAAAGGGAAATAAATCTCGAAAAGGCAATGCAGAGATATCCGGGGACACAGAATAGGGTGAACGGGCCAGCTGATTAGCCCTCTCGTTACCGAGGACCAAACAAAATAGGACTATAACGGGACGCATTATGGACTAGCCAGTTGCAGATTTCTGCGACTAGGTGAAGGGAAGCACTACCAGAGCGAATTGCTTGTAAAACACTCCAGAGTCGGAGAAAATAACGAAATCATTAAAAGGTAAAATTTGGATCAGTCTAAAAGCTAAAAGAATGGCTTAAAGTTCAGCGGTAAAAATAGAGGCTGCGGCACCCACGCCTCTGTCTTACTTGGAACCATCTGTGTATATCGGGCAACGTTGTATATGTGAGGTCGCATGCTCGAGGAACAGGTTCTTAAGGGAACAAGGATTAAAGGACTACTTGTCCAGGTATGGAATATAGAAGTGCGTATACATAAAACTGTAGCCTAGATAGCAAAATGCACACTAACTCATACTCTATAAATGTTAATGAGAGAATTATTGAATAAAATTATTCTGAAGAAAATTCCAGTTCCCGGCGAATAGCGAGTTTAGGTTTAACGACTTGTACAGGAAATAGTTTGGGAATGAATAAATAAAGCAAGGATTTATAACAAAATATATATTATTATTATAGATTACAAGGAATTATTTATGTAGAATAATTTGATTAGATTGAATTAACACAAATTTGCATAAGTTACAATATATATATATATATATATATATATATATATATATATATATATATATATATATATATATATATATGAGGAATTAAACCACATTCTCCGAAGACAATTTAATTCAGAACAGTTTCGGTGTATCTCACACCCTTTTTCAACTGACACTGGGCAGAAAATATAAGAGAAATGCATATAAGCATAACACAAGATCCCCTCTTTTTTCCCCCAATCCCCTACTTGTGGCTAATCTAGGGAGGAGGGGGGGTAGGCCTAAACATATTGAAGGGCTGGCATTTTACTATTTTGTTTATTTGCGATCTTATTACAGGATTAAAAGAAAATTGACCCTCAGATAGATTTAAATTAGGAACTGACGATATCAAGCTCGATTCTACGATTCTTCTCTTAACATAGTTAGCCGATTTAAATAACATTTTACTTCCATTGAAATCGATCGTATGATTCTTGTCTCTAACATGGCAAAATATTCCACTACTTTCGCTGCCCACTCTAATATCTCTTTTGTGTTCGTACAATCTCTTGTCTAGATTTCTCCCCGTTTTCCCTATATAAACTTTATGGCAATCGTTGCATGGTACTGCATATACTCCTATGTTATGATGTTCTTTGGGTTTCCTGGCCATCATCAATTGGTTTAAGGAATTATTATATTTAAAGGCTAGATTAATACCCGCTTTTCCAAATATGTCCTTTAAACTATTTAATTTATTGTTAAATGGCAATGTTATACATTTGTTGAAGTCGTTAGTGTGGAGTGGCCGATTTTAGAATTCGTCGAGATGGGATGGAGTAAGCGAGGTTGGGCGATGTCAACTTCTTGTTGCAAATTTGCCTCGGGTTACGTTAAGAAGACGGAGAGAGTTACGGTGCTCTTCGCTCCAAGAGTCATCGTCTGAATAATCTTAAAGCCTCTTGGTGTCTTATTCTTTAACGCCGGGTGCCTATCTAGTTTTGGGGTATACGGGGGGGGAGGGTTTTTACCGTAATTAACGAATGGAACCTCGTTGGGGCTTGGTTCTTCTCCTCTCACTCTTACGAAGCTTGAGCTGTGAGCGTCAGGCTTCCTCTAAGTCTGTAAAGGATTCTTCGGTATGGCACCGATACAAAACTTGACGATTTATGTTAATTCGGCCCTGGGGGGCAAGGATCGATCTCCTCAATCTGATCCTTTATCGTCTCTCCTTGAATAACCTTGACTGGTTGAAGTATCGATCTTCGCGAACTGATCCTAAGTCGTTCTCACCGAATAATCTTGACTGGCTGAAGGATCGATCTTCACGAACTGATCCTAAGTCGTTCTCACCGAATAATCTTGATTGACTGAAGGATCGATCTTCACGAACTGATCCTAAGTCATTCTCACCGAATAATCAATCCTTTCACTTTCCTTCAGGGGCCTATTTATAGGCGGACCACCGCCCCATCTAAGGGGAAAGGGGCTAGGCCGCAGAGGGGAGCGCGAATAGTGAGTTCGCTTCTGGGAGAGCGAGAAGTGCAGAGGTTGGCACTGAGGTGCCCAAGTCGTTTTGTTAATTAGCGAGACCCTCAACCGCCACACTCCTTGGCTTGCCTTTTGACTGACACCGCATTTGGGGACATAACCACGGGCCTACGGCTCTCGTAGGTAATTGGATCTTTAGAGCGTCGTTTAAGGGCCGTTGGTGGTTGCTTTAACACATATGATAGCTCCAACTACCTATACGGCGGGGAGATCAAACAGGGTAGGCAGTTACTGTTATTCGCCGGCTACCGTTCCCACTCGTCTCCTCATGGGGTTCGCTTCTCTGGCTTTCTGCACAAGAGGGGGGGGGGTACTTTAAGGTATATGTCCGCCTGGCCCTCCGGGACCTTTATATTGCCATTCCTCTACATTTACCTCCCTCCAAAAGAAATTAACGGGGGGGGGGGGTATTCCTGTCCGGCACTTACAATAATATACATAGGTAACATACTGAACACTATATTATACAATAACTTCGAGTTCACTCGGGAATGTCTCGATAACTTTTCACCTGACCTTACATTAATTCCTATATTACTGTTCCAACTTGAAAGATTCTTACCTACAACTAAGGGGTCACTTGCCCCTTCTTTACTACAATTCTAAAGATTACAATTAACTTGACCTTTACTATAAAACAATAGTCGGCATGCTCCTAAATCGTCGACAGGATTCCGACTTAACAAGTCGGCCATACAATTGTTGGACCCTTTTATATAGGTAATATTAAAATGGTGCGCTAATACTAATACTTTCCCGCGCCTGAGTCGGCCGTTCGGGTTATTGAGTCTACCCAAGTATGTCACTAAATGGTAGTGGTATTTCAACCTACTCGAATTACCCTTCTTATGGTACTTGACTTAGTTTAAACTGAACCTTATGGCTAGAGCGGCCTGTTGCAGTGGGGCATAATTGATGGGAGCGTGAGTCCCATAATCCTTCTTTATCAAGGTACACTGTAAGATTAAGTCTGAGTTTGATCTCCGGGGGTCGAAAACAATTTTCCTTGTAGGATCGTTAATGGCCGTGAAGCTCACTACGACTTGGAGTTTTAGTGGTAACTCCGTGGGTGCTTCGTTCTTGGGGAAGACTACTTGGGGTAGGGGATACTTATTATCCTCGTCTAGCATATGAATCGGTTACCTGGGTGTACCATATTGACACTTCTCTCTTGCTCAATCGTCACCCCATTTGACTAGGTTCTCCTCGTAGGTTCTTCCTTAGATACTCCTGCTGGTACCTCATCCCTACTTACTACTTCTTCCATCGTTCCCTTCCTTTGGCTGGGTATTCAGCGATCCTTTCTTAGGTCCAGGGCGGGCTAAAGATTCCTCGACCTCCATCTGGTTGTCGATAGATGCACTTTCGAGTTCGAGCAATCTTTCTTTTTATTCTCTCTCTTCTCTTTCAGATTGAGCAAATTCTTTTTTCCTCTGTATTCTTCTTTCATCTACTTCTTTTTATCTATATTCCTTTCTCTTTTGACTCTTTTTCCCTCTTGATTCTTCTTTCCTTGGCTTCTCTTTCAGCTTTCGCTAGTTCGCTTTCCTGTCTCGGGTTCTTCTTTCTTCATCTTCCATTTTTATCTTTATTCTTCTTTCTTCATCTTCCCTTTCTATCCTTATTCTTAATTCATCTGCTTCTCTTTTTAACAGTATTATTCTTTTGTTTGTTTTACTTCCTCTCGGTATTCTTCTTTCCTCTGTTTCTATTTTCCACTGTATTGTGTCTTCCTCTAATTTTATGTCCATCTGTATTTTCATTGTTTCGTATTCTCTTTTCCCCTCTCTTCTTATATCTTCCATTTCTCAATCTAACTGTATTATTTCTTCTTCTTCTTCTCTTTTTATTCTCAATTCTGACAGTACGTAGGCATCCATATCCTCGCATTCAAGTCCCAGAATTTGGACTTGTTGGTTGAGTCTTTCGACCGGATCCATTTTGTGTTTGTCCGTCGATTTTTCCTTGCTGTACTCTCGGGTACTTATGCCGCCACTCACCAGGTAGCGCGCAGCCTAACTTACCCTTAATCCCACTACTATGCTGATTGTAAGGCCGGTACCGGGACAGGTAACGAGTACAAAGATCACCCAGACTAGGACATTCAACAAACATGTGCGGAAAAGCCTGAGAGGCTAGGCAGTCTTCGCAATAACGTTCAGGCGATCGCTCCTTCAAATGACGATGCGTCCAGTGAGTGTGTCCAATTCAGTGACGACAGAAAGCAACCTGAAGGCGTCTCGGCATTGTAGGGTATGTCCATGCCAAGCAGCCTGGAGAGATGCCCAGACCTCTGCCATGTAATCGGTGCAAGGAAGGGCAAAACGTTGTTCTAGTCACTCAGGCCTCGCAGACTCTTTGGCCCCCTTATCGGCACGCTCATTCCAGGCAGTTCCCACATGTCCAGGAACCCAGCAAAAGATAATCTCGACATCCACCTAGTTTGCGGAAACCGTGAAGTCACGAATATCACGAAACAGGGAATATGGATATTCCAATTACCCCAGAGCAATCAGGGCGCTTTGTGGGTCGCTATATATATATATCACAATCCGGTCTCCGAACCGGGCAGGACGCGTTATTTTCAGGACCGAGCGGTGTTTGCAAAAAACTCGGCCGTGAAGACGGACGCAGCGCCTGGAAGAGCCATTTAAGAAACAAGTCTGGGTCGTGGTGAAGCCGTAGATGGCAGCATATGTGCATCACCTTAGTCTTGGATACGAAAAACCGAAATCTGTGTGCTTCAACATCGCGAGAAAAGGGGTTCAATGCTGCCTGTTGGAGTCGACGCTCCAGATTTGGCATCTGGGTGCACCAAAAGAGATTGAAAGGTCGTCCATGTAGAGTGTAGCGAGAATATCTTCTGGTAGCACCGAGGTGGTACTGTTGATGTTTAGGGCAAAGAATGTGATACTGAGGACACTTACCTGCGTGACACCCTCTCCCTGCTCCATTGGGCCCCATAGGGCTCCCCCACACATACGCGGAATCAACGATCTTTCTAAAAATTATAAATAAAGATTGGGAGGCGTCCCCTCGCCCCCATCATGTGGAGAGTCTCCATGATACATTATCGCCATGTGGTATCGTAGGTCTTCTACAGATCGAAAAATAGAGTGTTGTAGTGTTGTCTACGAAGGAAGGCCTCGAGGGTGGTATTTTCTAGTCGGAACAGAGCATCCGTCGTGGAATGGAGCTTGCGGAAGCCACAATATTCGAAAGAGAGGAGGACTTTGCTGCCCAGAAAAAAGCTAGTCTAACATTTATGAACTTATTCATCATCTTCCACACGCAGGAAGTTATAGAGATTAGGCGGAAACGAGCCAGAGTTGAGTGATCTGTCCCCGGTTTGCGAAAAGTAATCACAGTAGCTATTCGACAGTCTGGGAGAATGCTCTCTTCCGAGATCCCGTTGAACAAATCTAACAGAAAGGCCATGTTTCGCTCACCCAGTTATCGAAGCATAGCAAACGAGACATCTTCCGGACCATGGGTAGTGTCCGCTCATGAAGCGAGAGCGGAACACAACTCACTCAGTGTAAACCTGTCGGTGAAGGTTTCCCCACCTCTGGAGGTAAATTTTAGTTGGCCGCCTTTTGCAAAATCACGACACAAATTGAATGTTGGCTGAGCAGCATCCCGGCTATATATTTCGGAAAAAGCGATCGCGAAGGACTTCGCCATGGATGTAGGGTCTGAGATTGCGGTGCCATTCTCCTGGAGAACAAGAGGCGAGTACTGCGAGTACTTGCCCGTAATCTTTTGGACTTGCTTCAACACCTATACTTGAGGAGTCTTCTCGTTAAGTGAATACACGAATGCCCGCCAGTAAGAGCGGTGGACGTGCTCCGATATATAGCGGAAAGTAGCCTTAGCCTCACGTAGTTCAGCAAATATGAAATGGTTCCGATGGCGCTTATAGCGCATATAGACATAACGTTTCTGTTTGGGGGCCGTCTCACACTTGGTTGACCCCTACAGAAGAGGTTTGCGCGCAAAACGGCCAGACGTTCAAGGAATAGTAGTTAGGCTCACAGTGATGAGGTTGCTCGAGTAGAACTCAACGGCTTCATCCACCGACCTAAACTCCTCGACTGAAAGAGAATTCATTTTTTTCCTGAAATTCGGAACACCGAGTCCGCGCTAAGCACTACCGGGTATGGGCTCTCATGCGATAGCATCCCAGAAAATGATATTTGAATGGAAAAGTGATCCCTACCATGAATGTTATCGAATACCCCCACCAAAAATCAGGCTGTACATCCGGAGAGCCCAGGGATAGATCAAGACATAAAAATGAAGTGGGTGTCAGAGAGTGATGAATAAACTCATCCACATTTTTTACACCTATCTCCAGCTCGTCGATCAGGTTGGCAAAGACCTGAGCCCCGGAATTAATTGAGTAGCTTTCCCAGAGGAGCTGTCTACTATTCAAATCCACGAGCAAGAAAAGGGGTCTCGGCAACCGTACTACGACGCGGCGGAAGTTCCCCACGTTGAATTCGGTAGAATGTACGCAGAAATAACTGTCTACATCCTATCCAGGTGCAGCTGCACATCTACTGCCTAAAAGTATGCATCTATAGCAAAGAGAAAAACCTAGAAATTATTATGGGTGTAAATGTCGCATCCTCCTGTCAAGTCCCCATCCCGTTGTGCCGGTGTCTCAAAACCCGGGAGGGTAGGCAGTGGGCACGCGCTCAGCATGTTCTCCTTCAAAAAGATAGCTAACGGTAAACGGGAGAAGACGAGCTTCCACACCTCCTTCCAGTTGGCCCAGAGTCTGCGGCAATTTCATTGAAGGAATATTCCCTCCAGGCCTTGTTCGGAGGAGATATGGGGGCCCTCATCGAAAAAAAGACCCTCAGAGTAATGGTCAAACGCTTCTCGGAGGCAGAACTCCGGGCGCTGTTGGTCGGACAAAGCCCTGAAGGTTCTGTCGCCTTCGAGGACTTATCAGGTAAAGTTGGGCTCGCTATGCGAGTATTTTCCTCTCTCTGCCTCGAAATCTTAGGCAAGCAGCGCGGCTTGATGGGCGGGGGTCCCTCCTTTGGAGGATCCACCATCCAGGAAGAACTCAGCAAAGCCTTGGGTGGGGCGTATGAGCTGAATATCCTTTGGTGCTGTCTTACTTTGGGGGGAGCAGCTTTAGGAAACCCGGAAGACGATATCATGACCAGCTTCAGGGGTGTTGCCTCCTGTGAATCTAACGACTCAGTGGAGGTGCGTGGCCGTTTCGCCTTACGCGAAAAGGTCACGTTGAAGGAGGGGAGGAGCCCTGGTATCAGCCGAGCCTGAGTGTGAGCCCTTTGTGCCACCAGCTCTAGCAGGAGAGAGCCCGGGATGGGTAGAACCAGCAGAAGGATTCCGAATGAGCGCGAAAGGGCCGTACTCGAAGGCCTGGGGGAGCCATGAGAAGAGGGTGTCTTTTTTTTAAGATTGAGGCATAATTCGTCCCAAGCAGCGTCGTGCGCGCTAGGACTAAGTCCATAGCCTCGCAAAATGAGGGACGATCCTGAGCCTGAACGGACAGGATTTTCGAATCCAGGAGATACGCATCATATTGCTTTGAAGAAGCGGGGTGCGGCTCTCCACAATTGACACACTTGGCCAGACGAGATTTGGACTTATAGTCTGCGATATGGAGCAACTTACTGGGGCTTCAAATAACCAGACTTTGGGAGCCCACAGGAGCGATTCGTAAGGCTGAAGCGGTGGCCGTAGTAACATCTCTGCGACAGTGGTACGAATGCCTACGCGCGGTAGCGATACCATTTGCATGCCCCGACCCAGGAAGCTTGTCACAGTCGAACGTGACGAAGAATGTAGGGGTGGGTCTCGAGGCCACTCCCTGTTTTTCATCACACGTTTGATCTTCACCACTCCATGGTCGGCTAGCTCTAAGGTTATGTTATCTATGAAGTAGTCCACGAGTTCCCTTGCGTAAACCACTCCTTTCTCGAAGTTCATAGTAGAGTGCGTCGTCACACTCATCGACATGCCATCAAATGTCCGAAGGACACTAATTATGGCAATCGTAGTGATCCGACGTATTCGCCAGGAGGCTTCCTTCCGACCAACGAGTCACATTTTTCTATCTCCCAATCAAGCTAGCTATTTCCTTCCTCTGATGGAATCTGTTGTCCCTTGCCAACATGCTGCCATCATTGGAGCGAAAACTAGAAACCGTTTGAATCCATCGGGCTCGAAAATAGAGGCTCCGCTCAGCGCACTTGCGACTTTGGTCTTGGTATCGACCACTCCACCTAGTGAAGCATCGAGGCCGAACGTGCCGATCTTTACCTGGTCATTTGCCGAAAGGGAAGCAGACCCGTCCGTCCCTGAAGCTCCCGCGGAGGAAGAGAAACCTTTAGTCTTCTTAGTTTTTCTTTTCTCTTCTTTTTAGTAAAGGGGTTGGAGAATGAAACCGCTTCTTTCCACCGCCAGAAGTAGCCCTTAGGCCGGATGGATCGGCCTCAGCAAAATCCTTCTCTGAAATGGAGAAGGTCTTGGCTGTCAAAGGAGCTCCAACCGAGGGAGGAGGTCCCTTTCACCCTATGAGTCCTGGTGGGCCTGAGCCACCTGAGAAGTTTGCAGAGTGGAGGACTCAGGTTCGGTTCTTTGCACCGAGCCCAGGTTCGACCCCATAGAAGATCCTGCTGTCTGAGTTTTGGTCACCTCCAGGACCATGTCCACCTCAGGGGGGCCTTCATGTGGCAAAAAAGGGACAGCCACTAGAGAGAAGATGGAATCCACCAAGCAAACCTCCAGTAAAGGGAGTAAGGGGGAGTCCACCAAGGGGATCTTCAGTGAAGTGGTTAAGGGAAAGCCTACTGCACTCGTAGCAAGATTTTGCCACCCATGAATGTGACCACCAACACTGACCCTAACATGGAAACGGCACTACTGGGCACCTTTGATTTCCCCTGGCCGCTCTCACTGGGTGGGGGTAATATACGCCTTCTCCGCCACCCCTTGGAAAATCCCGGACCAAATCCTACACGTGGCGTGGTATGAATGTCGGGATGACGAACCCAGCCTGGTGACCGGCTTCTGAGCGGTTAGGGTCACCACTCCGTGATCGAAATGACCGCCGGATCGTGATCAAAATGGTCCATGAGCATGAGAAGTAGGGACCAACAAAAGTGGTAGAGAAAAGTTGATTGTAAAGGGAGGACGGAATGGCAGGAGCAAGATGAAGGAGAGTTGGTACAGGAGACAGAGATTAGGGGTTAGCGAAGGATGGAAGAGAGACTAAGCTGGGGCAAGAAGGGGCGCTGGGTCCCGTCAGCACGGCGGCCAGAGAGCAAGGAAGTGTATTATCAGGTAGTTAGTGTATGAGGACATCCGCTGCTACTCATACATGATGAAAAGAGACCAACTTTGGTCACAAAAGATGAATGATAAAGGAAGGGAACGTGCTGGAAAGCTTTTGAACGAGATGAAGCTTACCCCAAAGCTTGGCATGCTTTATTTCTTCCCAGACGAGAAGAATTTTGCCATGAGCAGCTGGTGAACTTACAAAACAGCCATTAGCTTGTTGCGTTTCCCAAAGATGTTTCGAGAATCATAAAAACCAAGTTCCTGTTATATAGCATGATGCATGGGGTGGTCAGTAGCGAGGGGTACATTATGTCCCCGTTTGTCTTCTAGACCTATCAGAGAAATTTGTGTTGCCCTGGATCCAGCAGGTGGCCACTGGAAAAACAACAAAATATTAAATACAAATGCACGTAATTTTCGCAGTGCCTTGGAATGTGAATTTCAAGTTAGCTGTGGAGTAACAGAATGAGGGAATATCGGAAGAGACAAGAAAGAAAACATGAACAAAATAAGCAGTCGTAGTGAAAAACTTCAACGATGAAAGGAAATGTAAAACAATCCCCATCACCAAAGATGGATGGGGTTAGGAATTACATTGAAAATCCCACGAAATTCGTTCTAAGGTCGCATTCAACGTGGCTGCCTTGACGGGGCTTCAAAATCTAGAGCTTGGATTCTTAGCGTTGACGCTGCTCTATTTTCGATCTTAACTTACGTATCACTGTGTCAGGAGGGGCGGACGGGGCCGGATTATATGGGGGTGGCATATCACCCTGCTTGTCTGGTTGGGTTGGATTTTGATTTGGTTGTTGTGATTGGTCTTGAGGAACAGGAGGAGGAGGTGGAAGCTGGAATGAGAGCAGAATAATAGTGTATCTGGAATTATAGTACATATATCCATAAACAATGATTAATTAATCTTTGATTTTCAAAACTAGAGAGGGCGTAGGTCTAACTCTTCCCCCCACAACTCTCAAAGGAATTCAACGGCTAACAAAGAGACAAGATTCGCTTCCCTTAAATTGGAGATGACAAAGTGGCTCTAACTGTGGGTGGTAGGAGAGTAGACCATTCGTATATAAAGTATGATAGTGAGTCTGTCATATCATAAGTGGCTATAATAGGCCAAAGTGGAGAAGCTTTAATTACTGGCATATAAGGAATTGCCACAACAAGAGTGAAAGTGCATGGAGAGTCTATTCCCAAAATATAGATACGGTCCATAGTGCACGGTGGAGTCCACACGAGCGGACTTTTTTGAGGATGTGTGAAGTCTGGAAGAAGACTTATCAAGAGATTACAGGATTTGATCAAACTCACCAATAAGAAGAAAATGAAATAAAGCGAAAACCAACAAGGCATCTACCTCAGAAAGTTTGCAAGTAAAGATCTTTAAAAAAGTTGTAAAAATACAGCAAGTGAAAATAGGTGGAATATATATAACCGAAGAACCCCGAGCACTTGGACCGGGAGATCACGCATTACTCGAGTGTCAACTACAACATGCTAGGCCATGCTACACCTGACGTTTCAGTACGGGGTGCACAATAGGGACGGGCATTCTTTCACGTTTTAGTTTTGTAGTCTTTATTTAGCTCTGTTACCCCAATCACCTCTTTTGCAGGTGATTAGTGATGGAGGTTAGTGAGGGTCTCATCCCGTTAAAGCGGAATTCATCAGTCCGAATACATTCAGACAAGCCAAGAACACTTGTACAAACAAAGGCTCCCTATAAGGAAGTCGTCGCATTTTATAAGGACAAGTTCTCCTTTAGCAGTGAGTACAGGAACTAAACTTCAAAAGACACGGAGAACACCATGTCGATCCCTCTGCTGAGACAATATACGGTGAGTCCCTTCCGATTGGGAGCAAAGATCTCTAGATATTAATCTCAATACAATCAACTACTTCTCCCCCGGCAGAACATGAAGAGGAGTCATTCTTTTTCACTTCAAATTGACATTACAACTCTCACTACAACAGCTTCCCTCATGCCAACGGTTCCAACCTATCCTCTGCCATTGGCATTTCGCCATTCACCTGACGATCCTAGACTGATTACTTGACCACTCGCCTGACGACCTTCGTTCGGTCACGTTATCAACACCATGATGAGAACTCGCTGTCTTCCTTGACATTCTTTCCATGTCACTCTCACTTCGGTAATCTACACAACCCGTCATATGTCACCGTCAACATGTTTTTGTTTTTTATTCTCCACTTCTTGATTTCATTCGTGCTACACTGAGTAGTGGCACCAACTTCGTCACAAGCAATATCGTGTTTCTAATTCCACGACCATTTTTCTCTATTACAAATTCCTTGCTTATTCCTCTCCTTTGCTGCCACTGTGAGTCAATGCTAATCCTATGCTATACATAGCATTTTATTTTGCAAATACCTAGCGTGATGGCATATCTATATAATTTTATTTAAAAATGGCTAAAAACAATTGTAGTAGGGATTATTTTAACCACAAACTTTTTTTTAGATATTCTATCATAACACAGGCCTGCGTTTGAACATTTTTTTTATGTTTCCCAGGATTTTTGTGTGGTTTCTCAATGAATCCAACCTCCGGGGCTCAAAAATGAATGTATATTTGTTCAATCAGGTCAGATTTTCTCAGTACAGCATACACCATTTTCATTGAGATTACCTGATTTTTTCTGAATTTAAAAAAAAAAAACCTTTCTCTATCTAATAATGCATTATTACTGTTTTATCATATAAACAGGAATACACTTATGTAAACTATAATTCTTTTAATAAACAAAAAATAAAAGAATGCAACATAATAAAGAAAATAATTATAATTTCGAAGAACAGACGCCCTTGACGATTTTCGTTTGTGCCTGTCATCTGGTGCATCACGCTTCAAACACCAACAGTAGTCAGCAAGCATGTTTCCGTTCCATCTACACTGGTACCTGGATTCCATTGTTTTTATGTCTTGGTGGAATCTTCGCCCCTGTTCTTTACTGTAATCCCCGCAGTTGTCGGGAAAATAATCCAGATGGGACTGTAAAAAGTGTATCTTTATAGACATTCGAGCTCCCAAATGTTTGAGACTTTTTAAGAGCTGATTGACCAGGGCAACATATTCTTCTAGGCTTCTTTTATTGCCTAGAAAATTGTTAACTAGAGCTTTGAAAGCTTTCCAGGCATCTTTTTCTATGTCCTTCATTGATGCATCAAATTGCTGATCAAGTTCCTGATTTGAAGTCCATCAAAAATTCCCCCATGGAGCTTAGCGTCACTGATTTGTGGAAATTTTTGAAGAAGAAATTTAAAAGCTTGGCCTACTTTATTAAGGGTTTTGACATAATTTTTCATTATGCCAAGCTTTATATGCAGTGGAGGGGGAAGTATTTTTGGAGGAGGCACTAAAGGTTCAGCTATCACATTGTTTGATCTAATTCTAAATGCTTGTCGTGGAGGCCAAACCTTCTTCTCATAGTGCATACTATCTGCACGACTGTCCCATAAACATAGGAAACAGGGATGCTTCGTGTAGCCTGTTTGCGTCCCAAGCGTAAGAGACACTACCTGAAAAAATTTAGCACGGTATGTAAATTCAGTGTAATATTTCTAAAAATAAATTCAAAGTAATATTTCTTAAAACAATAAGAATATGAATATGTACTGAAAGATCCTGTATCCTGATGCATTAAATCATCGTATTGGAACTAATTGGATATATGTACATCTTATTTTGAGTTTATTGAGTTGTGTTGTATACCTTCTCAATTAGGATAAGTTCCCCATTAATTCAATAGGATGCATTAACCTATAGGGAAACACTTCAACAAAAAATATAACTAAATATGACTCATGATTTCCAGATTTGCATTCTTGTAAAATGTAAGTTGACCAAAAGGTGTATACAAGTATTAACAATTAAAAATGAAAATGTCAATATCAAAAAGCTTAGAAATGCCAAGTGTAAAATGATCTTACCTTTAAGTCACCACATATCCTCCACTTATTGCTAGAGTAATTTATTGCATCCAGCAATTTTTTCATATTTTCATAACTTTCAGTAAGTTGGATTGAATGGCCTATAGGAACGGAAGCTATCTTGTTACCAATATTCAGTAACACAGCTTTTAAACTTTTACTGGAGGAATCTATGAACAGTCTCCATTCTAATGGGTTGTAGGGAATTCCAAGGGCCTCAACAAGTCCTTTAATATTGGCGCAGTATACTAAAGAGCTGGAAGAATGCTGTAAAAAATAGCTTCGAAACTCTTGTTCTCTATTTCTGTACCCCCTAAATGTTGTTTCTTAAGCGAGAAGATTACTTTCACGAAGTCGAGAGCCAAGAAGTTGTGTATTCGCCTTTGAAACCCCCAGATCCCTGGTCAGGTCATTTAACTGAACTTGAGTGAATGGTCTTGCGACCATATCATGTGTGGAAACCTGATAAGACTCAGATGTGTCATAATCTGGGTCAACTTCCATATTAATCTCTTCATGTACCTCTATATGTTCAGGGGGAGAAGGTATAGGAATTCCTGGGCTATGGTGCAGGGGTTTGATGGCAGAAGGAACATCCGGATATGCCACACTATGTTTATTCTTCTTATTTATACCTATGGAAAATATAATTGCATATTACATAAAGGAATTGATTTGGAGTTGCAGATAGTACATAAATGTTTAGTAAAGGATATGTTCATGCTGAAGTAAACTATGTTAGTTTTTAATTTTATGCTAAGTCTTTGCATAATAATGACATTTTCAGGAGCCAGTATAATACAGAAAGCTTAAATACTTGATACAATGCTCACCTTTAAGATTTGTCATGCAAAAATAGCAGTCCGTAGTGTGGTCCTTGCCATCTCTCCACACCATGGGAACACCAAAAGAGAGGGACTTCTGTTCGCCCTGACTCCAGCGTCTTAAACTTATTTAGCATCCCTTGCAGCAGATATGTGGTGCAAAACTTTTATCTTGATCTCTTAGCCTTACTCCAAAATATGCATGATACAAAGATTTAATTACAGGAGGGATTGTACTTTGCTGCTCGGGAAAAGTCCCTTTGCCGCAAACATAGCAAAATCTGTCGGAGCTATTCTTACATTTTCTGTTCATTTTTAACTCAACCACTATTATTATTATTATTCTTATTATTATAATGCTAAGCAATTTTTAACCTGCAAAATATAAACCTATTTGCATAATTACTTAAAATGTACACAAAATTTACTGCGAATAGAGCAGTGCAAAAACTATTGAAATTTGATGTAATATAGGAGATGTATAAACTATAAAATTATTATCACCCCCTGTATCGCAAAAACTGGAGGTGATAGAGAAAAACGGATGCCAAATTCGGATTTAGGAGGTCAATTTTATTAAGAAACACTATAGAAAACCTAAGGTACATTTTTGACGCAGACCTTTGTAATGAACTCATACATATTTTTAATGTCTTTAGCAGGTATACACGTTATCGATTTTAGCTGGTGATATTTTTAGCATATCATAAACAAAGACCAACAATGGCAAGCCGATCGACTCCCGACAAAAACACTGATGACCTTTTGTGATGGGGACTATTTTAATAACCCCGCTACCCTTTCCTCACTACAGCCAGAGATGCGCAAGATCACTAACTTTGGTGAACTTGAAGAGAAAGATCAGAGCAACGTAAAAAGTGAGCTTGAAGATCCAAGTCAAGATCGTGATTTTAAAGATCACTTTAATATGAATCGGAAATAGTTGTAGATTAAACAAATACAAATTATTTTGTTAATCTCTCCTAATTCCACCGAGATCCGAGTCATCGCACCCCACCAATGTACTGTGTATTAAAAGAGTTTCAATTTATGAACAGGATCTATTTAATTTCAAGAGTTCAAGTACAAGGGGTCATAAATACTCGTACCATAAGATGTATAAGCCTTACTCTCATTCTAATTAACGTAATCATTTTACAGTGAGAATAATAATAGATAGGTGGAAAAGTCTTTCTGAATCAGCAGTCAATTCTCACAACTTAAACACTTTTAAGAATAATCTTGATAATTACATGATAAATGAATCACACTTTAATAAAATTGAATAAATAAAGTTCACATATGTCTAATATTAATAAAATTACATTAGGCAGCTTAATAATATTGATTTCTAACAGATTTCTAAAAAGTTAAAGCAAATAAGTAACATTGTAAATCTTTTATTATATTTTTCAAGATCGTATGATTGGTTCGTGTCATCGGTGGGCGGCTTCTTCGTGTCGTCGGTTCTTACTCCCTATTGTCGATACTTCGCTTGATCAAGTTGATCATCGCGGTCAAAGGTTAGAGAGGTGTGTGTCGCCGCTGTTATCGCTGTTGTTGGGTTGCTCTAGATTATGTCGTCATCCTTTCGTCCGAGGTCTATTTTCACCAGGATCAGTGCATTATTATCGTATGTTAAATCGAAAGCGGAAGTTCGTTCTTCAGTAACTAAATACGAGAAATTACAGACATAAATCATTCAGAGAAAAAGACAGATACACCTGGTGTTTTATTATAGTTGGATATCGGCAGTTTTTAATGTAGTTACTAGTCCATAATCTATTAATATCTGAGGTGCACAAAATATTCAAATGGACGTCTATGTAAATTTAGCATTAGACTTGTATGGCGCCAGTCACTTAAAACATGAATTGAACCATTATGTTAGTGTTGCTACTTTTTAATTAGCTACTAAATATTACTAATCTTGAGGTGGCTCAGAAGATTGCTTATTGAGACAAGTCCGGCAGACAGAATTGTAGACTTCATTGTACATTGCATACAAATAACTTTGATAGTTTACAGTTATTTTCGAAATTTTCAAAATACTTTGCCTTCAATAGTACAGAATGATTTTTATTACCAACATTATTATCTAAATATATTGAATACTATTTTGGTGACAGCCCAGAATACTTGGTACCCTTGGGAGCCCGTTGAACTTTAAAATTGCACTCATTATTTAAAAATTCAATCTGATAATGTCGAGGTTTAGTGAGTGGATAATCCCAGTCCCACTTCTTGGACATATATTTTATTACCGCACCAAGGTGAAGCGGAGGTGAAGTGTATCCAATACACCTACCGTAGCTACTTTTAATCAAACTTAAGATGATGATCCCCTGAGTGTGTCCCCATTCAGTAAAAGCCAGCCATGGATGGACCGGTGTAATATTAAGATTTAAGCCGAGTGGATTACTTAATAATTGCCAAAGTGCGTCCAAAATAGTTAAACGCACAGATACTAAAATAAACTTTAATGTACATGAATTTTAAATAAGCAACAACGTATATAGATATAAATAGAATTAATCTTTGCACTGAATAAGTAAGTCTACAAAAATGTCGTGGGGATTATTTGAAAATTACTCACTAGGATGCTTGCGTCTTAATGGCACCCGACAGAACGAATGGAATATTATTATTGAGTTAAACACTGAATTAAGCACTTCTAATACTCGAGATTATGGGCTCGGGATGGGAATTCTAGTTCACAAATAAACTGGTGAAGTTAGAAGAGGGGATAGTTCACTTTAACGATACCTTTGAGTTCGTAAGTATTTTAGAGAATGACGGTGGGGATCTTCTTCTGGTGAAGATGATCGCACTTAGTCCGGCCGTCCAATGTTACCGAATGAGAAGGTAATCCTAGACTGGTGATATACTGATCAGTGATATGCCGGATCACGAAGGCGAGCCAAACTGTGGCTCAAATCGGACTTCTTCCTCGAAGTGCCTGTCCGATTATTCGGCTCCTGGAGTGGGTAGCTAAAACCGATTACCTAGCTACGTCTAGGGTAATCCGCAGAGGGAGGTCCTGTGTAACCCCTGACTCTGAATGGAAGGGGAGGAAGGCGAGAAGTTTGGCACCTACAAGTACCGTTATGGCAACAACCAATTCCACGAGAAGTTCCTTCCTTGCAACGGGCGAATTGTTTCCTTTGTGGAACGAGCTCCACATACACTCAACGTAGGTCCAAGGTCTTCTGCCTGACTCCAGGGATCAGTTTTCCTTTTATTTCACACGCGAGCAGAAATCGAGAGAGAGCACCGAATTCTCATAAAATCCGTATCGCCGCCCGAAAGACCTTTTTCATCTGTAGCCAGACAGTATAAGTCTTTCACACCTTCAAGCCACGTCGCAGTTTACGACGGCGCGAAAAGGGGCGATAGGAAATTCGAGGCGAATGGTGCATTTGGAAATACGGAAGGGACACGCAGCTTGTGTCGGAGTATTTCTGCGTACACTAATGTACGTGGTATTTAGACTTCTACAGATAATTAAATATGTTTAGAATTAATTTATTATGAATACTGACCTATAAGCTAAATTTTATGCCTTTATTATATTATAGGTCAACATACTATACTATATATATATAAATAAAAAATTTTTTTTAGCTAAATTCTTTCATTAATATCAACTATTTACGTATTATTTGACGCATATTAAATGTTCATAGTTTATTTATATAAATAATTAACTATAATTTAATAAATGATATCAATGTTTGCAAACTATATATCACCCTCATCATCATCACTAACTCTATAATTTAAAAAGGGGATTTTTTAAAATTATTTGAATAATAATTTCATCTTGGTTTGGTTATGACTTATAGTTTTTTTTATAAAAGTTCAGAAATAAATATAAGTATCGAAATTTTGGGAATTTTTTGAAACCCAACGTGGTATTCTGAAAGGGGCAAAATTTAGTTTGCAGTTCCTTTTACAAATTATTATAATTAGCGAAGTTAGAAAATTTATAAAAATTTAACCATAGCTGCTATTTTTTAGATTTTAAATTTTAATCTTAGTAGCGAAGCGCAAGCTCCCCCGAGTGGCAAAGCCATTGCCTAGTATGTTTATATGTAATCTTTACCCTTTTGTTGAAAGAAAAACCTATTGCTTCGGCCAGGTATGACATTATCACTTATTTAAATAGGAACCTAATGAACATTCGTTGCAGAAAACATAAAGAGTCGCTGTTGCACAAAATTGCCACCAGATGTCGCTTGGATAAATAAAAAGACATTCGCATAGCAGTAAATTCATGAATCTGAAATTAAAAGTGATATTCAGGTCTAAAGTGATCATCAAGATAAAGATCACAAGAAATAAAGAGATCTTAGATCACGATCTAATCTTGAAGATGACGATCGTTCTGGGACAAATGGATGTCAGAATCTCTCATCAGGCAGTTGGTGCATGTGGACATCCGCTGCTCTTCGT